>OX596004.2:16458362-16858362 GCA_951394115.2 Drosophila phalerata
TAATTAATGAAGAGTATGCCGACTTTGTTGTCGGCTATGCAACATTTTTAAAGGTACAACAGTAAATAAATAAATTAGTATCCATTAGTATCTCTTACACTAGGCAACCAATTTGAACTTTTTGGCTTTTAAACGAACGAAACAAACTTTTTTGGTTAGATTTGGGGTCACAAATGACGACAAACATTTTTTTTCTATAGCAGAGTTTTTTTTTAAATTATTTTTTAAAAATCAGGCTATATTTTAAAACTTTTTTGTAGAGGTCCGCCCACTTTTGTCTTCATTACTTGACAATGCCAAAACCGATTTTTAAATGCTTTATTTTTTCTAAAAGCTTATATAGATTTTCGCCATAGATTTTTATTAATTATATCTTAAACAACGCGTAATTAATACAGCTTTGTAAATAAAATTGAATCGAAAATTTAATTATTTTTTTCGAGTTTTCCTTGAATTTAAAATCAAAAAAACTAAAATAAAGCTACGCTAAAGCTTATAATTTTCTTAATTCAAAAATTGATTGCTCTAAAATAGATATAAAATAAATAGATATAGATATCTAAAATAATATAGATATATTCATAACTTTTTAAAAAAAGTAATGCTTTTAAAAATCGGGTTTAGCATTCACAAGTAATGATGACAAAATTGAGCATGCCTCTAAAAAAAGTAAGAAAAAAGCCAGACTTTTAAAAAAATCTATAAAAAATAACTATGTCATAGAGAAAAAAAATCTATCCTGTTGGGCCGTTGCCTAGTGTTATCATGCAAGTAGTTCCTTTATAGACTACTCTTTTCTCACAGTTGAAGTAAGCCTTACTGTAGAATATCGCTTACATGCAGCTGCAGTTGAAAGCCCTAAAATATATATACAAGATCTCTTAAATATCTGATATGTTGATGTGTGGTATGTGTGATATGCCAAAGAACCAGGCACACAGCTTTATGCGCCGCTTAACGAGTACTCCTATCAGAGCCAACATCTTTCTCGGGAGACGGTCTTGAATGACGGCTCTCAAGTGTGGCCTTGTGACTCACTTAGCTGGCACACAAAGCACAGCACCAAATGCGGAAGAGTTAAAAATATTATCTTAATTACATGCAGTCAGGCAGTTAGCGTCAAAGTCGAAGTTGAAGTCGAAGTCGAAGTCGAATTCGGATACAGAATCGCATTTGGCTACAATTCTTTTTTTTCGCTCCAGTTTCCAGGCGTTAACTTTCAGTTACGAGCAAAGGGAATGAGTATATGGGTCAAAAAGCAATTAACATGCACATAAAGCTAAATCAAGTGGGCGAAGAGCAGAGCTTTAACTGTAAAGCCGACAAAGGTTAGCGCCTGCGTCGACAGCGATGTCAACAGCGGCAGCAGCTCATTAAGTTTGCCTTCAAAACAAAAGCACATACAGCAGAAGTAGAAGAAGAAGACAGCAAAAATGACTCTTAACGATTGCAAATATTTTTTTTGTTTACTTTCTTAAACAATTGTTGACTTTGTGCAGCCAATGCGACCATAAAAACAATCGTCGTCGAACATAAAAGAAAATTGAAAGTGCATTCAACTCACAGAATCGGTATCAACACTCCCATGGATCTTAACTCTGAAATTCTGAATCCGAGTCGGACTGCTGCCTTCCTTGATTAGTCACACAAATCATAGACCCCAAAATAGCTGCTGGCATTGATGCGTGAAAACAAAAAACCCAAATTACATTATAAAATACATTTTGTTTCAATTTTGGCGCAGCTGCCTCAGAGCCATTTACTAATACACTACAAGTACTACTATATATTTGTATACATTTTCATGTGTAAATACACAATTGTCTCTTATAATGACATCAACAGCCACAAAAGTTGTCGCTCTGTCCCAGATGACTCATTTTTCGCATTACGTCTGAACTTCTTTCGATGCTGATACCGAAGGCAATACATATAGTATCCCAAAGTGCGAGTAGTTCTCTTTTTACAGTCATGAAAAAACCAAAACATTGCCTTTATACAGTGTACATATTTCCATGTATGACGCTTGTTTTCCATGTGAAAAAACAAATGAATGTATAGAACACTAGAGTTAATCGATTTTTTCGAAACAAAAAATGGTACTAGTTACTAGTTAAATTAGAAAAATTTTGCGTTGTTGTCCTTGCAGAGACGAAAATTAAGTTTTATTATCTCTCTATTTGAAAGTCCTGGTCCGAACACGAGTTTTGATACCAATCTTGTCAGGATCGGACTAAAAATACTAAAGATTCGGTAATAATTCACGATAATAATATCAAGAAAATACGCTTTTCAACTCAAAAAGCGGGGAATTGGAATTAATTTTAGAACTATGGTTTCTGAAAACATCTTAGAATTGACTGTAGATTACGAATCATCTTTGTCAATTTGTTTGACCCATACAATTCGATGCACCCTAATGTACACATTTAATATACTATTTTCTCATATAGAGTTGGCCAAAATTTCAATAAAATTTTGATATTTAAATAAAATGAAATAAAATTAGACAATGTTGCTTATTTTTGTAAGATAGCATCAAGTTTTTTGATGTATGTACCTTAAAATTTGTCCTTATATGTTTAAGAATCAAGATATTCATTCTTGGAGTTTTATAGAGTTTTTGAAGAAATTGTTTTGACAGAATTAAAAAAAAAAAACAAATACTTTATTTTGCAAAAAAATACATTTATGAGAATTTTTTTAATTTTTTCTATTTATTTAAATTGCTTTGAATAATTTAAAAAAATTAGATTCATTTGGTTTTATTATTTTTAAACTGATAAGCAAATATGTGAATTTTCGATTTTGTCAAAACAAAAACTTGACTTGACAAAAGTGCGGTTATCATAGATTTTCTTAAAATAATATTTGATTTTCGGTATTCTGAAAGAATTTTCTTAGTTCGATTAAATATTTTATGCTTTTTGGACTTTTTTAATTACCTAATTTAACAATAATATCCTGATTAGATACTTCAAAAGTACATTAAGAATTTTCAAATCGAATTTTTGAATCATTTTTTGTTCCTGTGTAAGTAGTACGTAGTGCGTACCGAAGCACGCCCCTTTCCCAAATCGCAACACATTATCAAAGCCATAAGCACGCACACCCACAAACGTAATGTACACCCAATTGGCACACACACACACACACACACACACACACACACACACACTTCCATGCACACATACATAGTATATAAACATAACTTAAATAGCCATGGCCAGCCAAATGTCCAGCTAATGATAGGCTAACGCTCAATCAACGATAAAACTAAATTGTGGCACACGCGCAGCAGCGGCAGCGACTGCGACTGCAGCAGCGACAGAGGCAGCGCCTGAGCTATTTATAGGTTTGGTTTATATGAGTGCGAGTGCGAGTGCGAGTGATGGTACTACTCCTATCAGTTGCAGTCGCAGTGCACGTTCAATTAAAAATGAAAAAGAAAAGAGCAATAGCAACAACAACATGTTGCAGAAGGTGCAGCGAACGCAAACTCACCTGACGACAATATACATATGTATATGTAAACACGCACGCACGCACACAATGCAGAGAGTCATGCAGTCTGTAATTCACCACGGGCTTCCAACCTGCCTCAAGTAGCCTTACGACACGTAAGCTTTCGCGTCGGCGTCATATATCTTTTGCTAACCACCTTACGTTGTGTCTTTTTCTCGCTCTCAACTTGTGCTTCTTCGTGCACATTTGACGACGCTGTCGTCTTTGTCTGACGCTGTTTTTTTTGTTGCTTCGCATGGCTCACAAGCCGCACGACAAATTTTGTGGCTTTCAGTTGCTGTCCGAACGCGCTCAAGTTTGGACGTACGTTTCGTTGAGTCGTGAGCGTTGAATAGTAACGGAAAACTCAGCTGCCGCTCAGCTGCGCGCGTCGCGCTCTCGCCTGTGTTTTGTGTGTGTGTTTCCTTGTTGTTGTTGGCAACGTTTATAATATTTAAACTGAGTTAGTTGCTACAAAAATTGGTAATTACCCGTGTGAATGCTCAAAGATAAAAGCAAAGCAAAACCGTCAAATTGTGTGCAAAAAAAATAAATATAACATCAAAAATAAAACGAAAATAAATAATTAATTATACAAATTGTGTAAGCACTGTTAAATGGACAAAATTAGCAGACAGAAAATGTTAAATTGCAATTTATTTTATTATTGATTTTTTTGCGTGTCACTGTGTCAGTGTCAATAGACAAAGCGACAGCGAATAATTTCAATAAATATTAAAGACTTTATAATGTTCAATTGCTTCTCTATGTGGGCGCCACTTGAATCTCCCTCTCTTCGTCTCAAAGCTCAGTGTCAAATGTTCTTCAAAACAGAAAAAGAGGAAAAAAAAAACTAAACAGCTGTCATCGATTTTTGTTGTTTTGTCTGCACTTCCCCTTTTGTCAACTGTTTCGCCTTGTTATCATGTGTACTCCTCTGCTCCAAACGCTCCCTCTCCTCTCTCTCTCTTCTATTGAAGATCTGTCGCCCTTTGCTTGTTCGGTTCGACTTTAGTTCGTTCTTCGATTCCAGCTGCCTTGACGAAGGAGAGGGAGGGAGAAGAGATGGAGAGAACTCATACTAGCGAATAGTGACACTAAAAATTGAAATCAACAGGCAAACGAATATCCCAAAACCGGAATTGTGCAAATAAATCTCGATATACAATAAGAAACGACTGTGGACTGTAAATGGTGCCTTGATCTTCGTTTCCTGCTCTTCCTTCGTGCCACCGTCCCATCTCTTTGTGTTGGGATCGAGGCAGATGCAACAAGAGCCAAAGTCGAACAAGGAAGCAAATCTTTTGCTGATTTGGCGCATTACGACCACTGAAATATTATTATTTATTTTCACCCATTAACGAAATTGCCATTTGCCTAGGGGAACACCCCAGTCCGGAACCCCCCTCTTCCTCTCTGTGTATCTATCTCTATCTGTCTCGTTGTAAAAGTGTTGGCAAATTGCTTAACAACGCGAAAGTTTTGCATCTGCAACTTGCATCTGTGCGGCAGCTGTCGCCTCGTAACCTACAAAATATTGCCTGCAAATTGGCAAAGTACTCGGCAACTACAGCAAACAGTGCTCTAAATTCCACAGTCTTTCAATTAGATATAATTGCATTATAATAAAGCACATGACCAACTTGAACCTCAGAGAACTTCCCACTAACACCAAATCTTCAGTCACTTATACACTGAAAAGCTGCACACGATTCCAGCATTTACTTACTTTAATATGCAAATAATGCTGTGGAATTTATAATGGCGAAAACACAGAAAAACAGAACAGAACCGTAGCTATCTTTGCAAAAAAAAAATAAAGAGAGTTAAAAAGAAGAAGAGACAACAGGGGCCAAGGGAATAAACCTCATTTCAACACGGTAACTGCGCTAAGTACGAAAAGTACGAAAAGTACGTAGTACCTGCCACTAAAAAGCGCTTCTATTTAGTTATAAACAAACACAAGCATACTTCAAGAGCGTAAAGTGGAGAGAGAGTAGCAAGGCAAAATATACTTACAGTCAGTGCAAAAAGTATGTGCTTCTTGTATTTATATAATTTACAAAAATTATAATTGAATTGAAAAGTTTTTAAAAAAGTGTCTAAATTTATGATAAATGTAACAAAATTAATACCATACTCTCTATAAAGTTTCATAAAAGATATATTCGTATGATCTACTTGTTGTACAAGGTTAATTGTATTGATAGTACAAATATGAAAGATGTAACAATTCACTACGGTTTCTAGCTTAAAGAAACATGTTCTCATCTTCATAAAAATAATACAGAATAACAATCTTTATATCATACCTTCAATAGCTGTATAAAATATATAATATCTAAATTCTGAAAAATGTTTCCATCAAGATATGTAATCATATTCGACATTTCACATACTCAGGCGTGCACATACGTTTTTAACTGACTGCACTTTTAGCATAGTTACCATTTTAATTATCTGTCAGCGTAATCTTTGCCCAGACGGACTGTGGACGGCGACCGCGACTGCGACTGCGACGCTCACTGCGCAGCTGACGTGCGAACAGCCAGACACTCTACCTTCAAAAGGCAGTGGCATCAACAGCAGAAGCAACTCTTTTTATACTGTTTTTATTTTATTTTATTTTTTTGCTTTGCTGACTTCTGCAACACTAATCCAATTTTTTAATTGTACGATGGGAAAAGTGGGCAGAGTTGAAAAGACAAAGAGGGAGGGGAAAACTAAGAACATTGTACAGCACTTGGCTTAGATTGAGCTTAAGCGCAAGTCTCTGCACTACAAATTTAGAAGGGAGTGCTTGACCTTTAGATACCCTGTAACTTAAGTTAATTTAGCTAATTTTAATAAAAGTGTAAAGACAATGCTTACAGTTAATTAAATTGATTATCTATCTCTCAAAATATGATTGATAGATCTTCGATGAAAATCAATACAATCACTTTTTGAGTTACATAGCTTAGTCATGCCCCTTTCTATAGAATGTCATATTCAGGGTATTAGAACTAATTCAAAGTGAGCCTTTTTATATTTACTCACTTATCTTTTCCACATATTTTCGCTTAGATTTACGCCTTATCTTTGAGTTCTATTGTAGCATTAACTTTGGTTGTTATAGTTGCTTTTATTGTTGTTGTAGTTGTTGCTTAGGCCGTGCAAAGTCAAGGTAATGTGGAAGTAGTCCGACGTCTAATTCGTCTGCCTGACAGTTAATTATAATTCTCATTTGATTGTCAAATTAAGTTGGATGACGAACTTTGAAGTTGTATATGGTGTATAAGCAGCTTACTCTGACAACGATCCCTCAATTGCGTGGGAAATTTCTGTAGATTATATAAGGCGCCAGAGCAACAGACACACTCCCAGCTAATCTTGGCGAAACTTCAGACGCTTTTGGCCAACTACACTAACATATACACATTTTTGGCTCATTAACTAACAATGAACGCACTTACAAAGCGCATTAGTGATTAATTTCCTTCCCTTTTTTTTGCCATTATGTATCATATATCATATGGTATACATATATGTATATATAAATATTATATGCATATCTTTTTCGATAAAGCAACGACAGCAACAACTTAACAGTGAAAGTGTTAGTGTTGCAGCCACGCCCCTTAAATACACAATTTGTTGCCTTTCTTTTGCAGCTCCGAGGGGGCCTCTGTTAAAATGCTATTGGGGTCAGTTGCTTGGTGCACGCCACCTCAGCAATTGCTATATGTATATAGTATTTTTATCTATGTCTGGTATTCGCTGGAAAAATAAATAACCTATTAGCACGAAGGTTTTTTTTTCGCCTGCGCCCAACAGCAATAACATGGGCAGTTTATTGATTTTCCTCATCAACACGCGAATTTTCTTTTACTTTCATTTGGCACAGATCGCAACATTTTTCTAGTTTATTTTTTAGCTTTAATAAGCAGGCCTAACATTGAAAATATCTATATTTATATAAGTACCTTTGCTTACCTTATTCTTAGTATTTTACCTACCCTCAAATGGGTCAAGATTTTTTCTGAGGGTTGCTCTTTTAAGGTTGATCGATCGATATTTGTGTAAATTGTTTAGATTTCTGCATTATTTCGAAGTTTACAAATTTTTGTATACAATTTATTTTTGAAATAAATCTTAAGCGTAGTTTCCAATTTCTTTAAAATAGTAAGTATTTTTCACGCAATTATATTTGTTTAAAATTTCACACTTATAAATGAAATTTTTACTGGAGATTACGTTTCATTAAGACCATGTTCTTACGTACATATTTTATGGGATTTCTCCCAGCTTTCCAACTAATGAAGTGATAACTTGACATTGCCCCAACTCATTCTCTTTTTCCCTCTCTCTGGGTTATCTGTAAATTTTCAACAAATTTTCTGTGATTTTTATCGGTAGTAAAAATGCATCGTCAATGAGTTTGAATAGTCGTTGTAATAGTTGATTATACTCTACGGACTGTGGCCAAAAGGGCCCATAAAATGCAAAGCACTTTGATTGTTCGACCATTAAAAAGTTTATGGCAAAAAAAGTGACCATAAAAACAATTAAGTAAAATGAAGTTCGACGAGGTTGAGCATACACAAAATTGAGTTGAGCATATCGACAAGTCCAGCGTTATTAGGGAACCCTTTGTGCATCTTCTCTGACCTCAAAAAACGAAACTGTCTCTCCATCTGTCGAGATGTACGTGGCACAATCATGGCAATCATTTCAAAACGATTTGCGGTTTTTAACAATAAAAATTATTACCGCATGAGTATTGAGTATTGGGTATTGAGTATTTGGTATTGAGTATTGGGTATTGCGTATATTACGACAGTATTGAAGGAGTTAATGGAGATTGCGCTTATTGATCAAATTTGCGAAATTCTGAGACCTTGAATTGATTTGTATTGTATTGCAAGCCACAGAGATGAGCCAAAGATATGTTTAAATATTGGGATGCAGCTGAAAGAAGAACTTTTTTAGGTAAAAATTATATCTATATGGTTTTGTGCTTTTTGTAGAATTCGATCGGCTTTAAAAATTGTACAGAGTTCATCTTTTCATTCATTATTTTCGGACTTTAAGATATGTATAAATTTCTATTGGTTCGTGTATAATTTTATTTACTTCTTTGCAACCTTTTGCTCTCCATAATTATTTGAAATATTTTTGATAATAAAATTGCAGTTGGAATCAATCAACCTCAACTTGACCTTGTCAACTGTGGTGTCAGCCTACAATTTGAACGGCCATAATCAAGGGGCAGCTGTCAGGCTGCCACACGAAATTTTATATGCCCCCTGCCATACAAATTGCAACACATTTTGCAGTTGCCACTTGGCAACTCCTCTTCCACCTCCTTCCCCTCCAGCTCCTCCTCCTCGAACTGCAGGTTTGAAGACAGAAGAAATACCCAAAAGCGTCGACAATTTATCAAAATACTTTGCAACACTTAAGCGGTTGCATGAAATCTGCATAATATTAACGCGATGGCGTCGCATTAGGCGCCTGACCATTGACCATCCATCGTTTTGGGTCTGTTTTGCCATGGAGTATTTTTCATAAAATTCAATAAATAAATTGTGTGTATGCATTATGAGAGTCGTCAGCGGGGTTGATTTATGTTTTAAAAAATGCAATGCTGCTGTCTTGAAAAGATGCAATCGAAATGGAAATGGAAAGCCCAACAATCAAACAAGCCACAGACAACACTCAATAGACAACACTCAACAGACAACAAGCACCAAGCACCAAGAAAAATGTGCAATTTATCATGGGCAAAGTGAAAACACGCTCAAAAGAGATTAGACATTGTTTATTAGACTATAACTATTAAATGATGCTGGTCTGTGACGGGCTTTGGGCCTGGTCCAAATTGGGCTGGGCCACGCTCATTAGGCCAGCAAATTATAAAGAAACGCTTGTTTGGCCTTTTATTGTTATTTAAATTAAGCGGAAAATGCGGAAAGTGATAGTGAAAAATGCTTAAGCATGACTTAACCAAATATTTGAGTGTCGCTTATATTAATATTGTTGTTATTTTTTGCCTTTTGTTTACTCTGCTTCATTTTTTTTTCGGCAGAACATTTGTGCAAACAGATGATGGCAAACGGTGCGTATGATTAACGCGCGTTGATTTCGTCAGCGCATCTACAAATACATCGGATATTTGCTGCTGGGCACTAAAAATAACAGCAATTTGAACGAGTTCCCAATTTGAAATGAAAAACTGTCACACACACACACACACACACACACACATACGTTGTTGGGGAAAATGAAATGTGGGTCATTTACCCGGTAGTTTCCGACCATTTTCTTTGACTGCCAAAAAGATATTTTATTTTTGCCTTTATTATTACGATGATTATCTCTCTCTCTTCATTGTTGCTGTTGTCATTTGAATTGCACAAGCGGCAAATCGTGGCCAAGTTTTTTGGCTCGTTGCAATCAAAATATTAGTCACGCATCCACACACAAACACACACACACACACTTAAACAAGCACAACAAGTTAGTGGAGCAAATAAATATTTACATATATAATTGAATATATATATCTATAGATATAGATATGAATGTGTGTGTGTGAATCTGTGTTGATATTTTGTAAGAATTCATGTCAACTGCATTAAAAATAACCACAAAAGATGAGATGAGATGCGATGAGATGAGAAACGAGGAGAGACCTGTGAACCGGGCAGAGTTACGAGCTGCAACAAAGCAAAACAAATGTAGAAACATGGATAAAGGAGGGGAAACAACGACAATCTATCAAAATGACAATAATTCAGAAGAATATGATCCAAAATATACTACTTTTATCTTTAGATACACATGTATTTTATCTGCAAGATCAAAAGTGCATACCTCAATTAATTCCTGTCCATTGTAAACATCTTTTATGGTATTTCAAGTTGTACTAATTGGCATTTTCAAAGTTTATCTCTGTTCATCTTTCTTTTTTAAAGAATTACATACATTATCATGGGCATCTCTGAGAGCTATTTATTGTCTTTTAACCTAATTTCTTAGGCTGCTCGTTGTCACTTTCCTCTTTTCCATATCCATCTAGTTCAACATGTGTATGAGATCTCTCTCACCTTTTGAAGCTGTATAAATTATTCAATTTGAAGGTTCCACTGTCATTCCCATAAACCTTTTGTGATGCTGCTTAAGTGCTACCGTTTTATGCATATGAATGCACTTTTCAAGCATCTACGGTAGCATTAGCATATTTCTAGATGAAGCCACTTCTCTTTTAGAGAAGCACTCGAGAGCTTCTCTTTCTCACTCTTTCTCTCTCTCTGTTTGTCGCTTGACCTCAATCCGTACAACTTCCCACACTCGGACTCAAAGGGGAAAGAAGCCATTGCAATTAACATTTTGACACTTACATTTGGCACTCGGCACTAGACACTTGGCACTTTTGTAAGCCGTAAGCTGTAAGCCGGAGGAAATGACATGTGAACACGTCGCCAACGGTCGCATTTCATTTCCGTTCTGTTCTTATGACATTACGTTCAAGCTTCAAGGCGATATCTTTGCCATTGTTATAATTAACTGTGAAGAGGCATAAGCTGTTTTGCGCCTTCTACCTTCCCTCTCTCCCTTGCTGGCCAGCTCGCATAATGAGTTAGCATTCTTGGTCAACGCATCCGTTGCATACAAAATCAGTTGTCGGTTCAGAATTCAATAAATCAAATGGTGGACTTGCACTCAGTTAATGTCGAAGTCAAAGTCGAAGTCGAAGTCGGAGTCAAAGTCGGAGCTGGGCACACGCACATTATGCGTTGGTATGCAACATCCAGAGCCAAGGGGCATAGATAGCTATATAGTACCTATGGAGAGGGTATAGCCAAGGCTCAAACTCTAGCTGTATCTGTATCTATGTCTGTGTCAAAAGCGTTTAACCGTTTATGTTGCTGTTGCTGTGGCTGCCACGGCAACAACGTGACACAATTTTCTGGCTCCGTGCGGGACAAACTCGTTTCGAGCCCTATTAGAGTACAGGCCATCGGTTTTGTTGTCATTGTTATTGTTGTTGTTGTTCCCATTTTATTGGCAGCTGAAATTATTTTTAAATGCAGTCGCTTAACAATTTGATGTGTTGCAGTGTCAGTCTCAGTCTTACTCACTCAGTCATTCTGTCATTCAGTCAAGAGGTCAAACAACTTTTGTGGTTAAAGCTTTGCTTTTCTTCTGATTGTTCGACATTTTCCCCCACTCCCAATGTCTAATTATTTGGTCATTTGTTGGTTTGGTTTGTTTGCACCTTGGACAAAACGCATATGGTTTCGTTTTTTTTCTTCTGTCTCTCTTTCTCCCTCTCTCCATTCTGCTCTTTCGTTTCTTTTCTAACAGTCCCAAGCATGACAAATTGTCTTGGAATGCGCCTTCAACTGGCATTTTCTGTATTTCGTTTTGTTATGTCTCGGTTCTGTTTCGATCTGTTTTATGACCAAAAAAATATTATTTGCCGTCTACTGAAGCGCAACCAGGTAAAATCAAAATCCATATGAGTTTTATTTTTGCGCATTCTGCGAATTTGTTGAGCCTATTTGACTTTATGTCTTTATTAGCAAATCGATTACAATCTCAAATGGTCTTCCATAGCTACAAATACCTATATATAAGTGTGTAGTATAAGTATTTGAGACAGTGTCGTCGTTTGTCAACCCATTTGTGGACATTGATTGCCGATAAGACAAGCCCTCTTTACAAGAACTCTAATTAAATGCTCGAGTCAGCTGAACTTGAAAATTATCAAGCACCACGTGTAATTATACCCTATAAATTCATACATAGTTGAAGTCTAGAATTTACGGGAGTTTATTAAAATATGAAATAGATCAAAATAATCTTTTTATTATAATTAAAATGTCAAACTTGTAAAAATTATTAAATATATATATGAAATTAACTTTTTAAAGAAATTGAAAAAGTATCAAGTTATTTAATTAAAGAGTATGCGTTTCCTTAGCGAATTCCCTAGCTATTAAGACTTCCTGTTGCCATTTCCTATAACGATCACAATGTGTTTATCAATATCATTAACATTATCATGTCATTGTTATTGTCAAATTTCGGGTGTAAGCCAAGTTTTCCTTTTGGCAGCAGCACAGTAGCTGCTGTCAATTAAGTTGGCTTGTGAATTGCAAACTTATTAGCCATAATTTGCATAATTGATGGCAAAAATCAGTCAGACCCGAATGCAGCAAAGTCGATTATGATGATAATGACGATGATGAGCATAATGAAGATGAGACCAGAGTTGTAAATCTGTTGTTGCGACATGCAACGGGAACAAGACACTCAAGAGTCCACAACAGTTCCGAGACCACAACGGAGACCCGAGTAAAAGTGAAAGTTCATTTGGCAAGTCAAGGCGAAAAAATGAGGAGACCGGAGGAGGATTTTTAAGGGGGCAAGGAGGCAACCGAGATCGCTGCAAGTTTCCTTGAGCCAGCGGGCGGGTTTCATTACCTGACAGTTGTTGTTGTTGCTGCTGCTGTTGTTGTTGTTGTTATTGTTGTTGTTGTGGGTGCCGCTGCCAAATTGCGCGACTGCAGCAGCATTTGCATAAATTATTTACCATTTACCATTTAATATGGCCAGCATTGTTGGCGTCATCGTCAACCGTCGGCGCCATTGTCGTAATTTGTAACTAAATATGCGACGTTTGCTGTGTTGGCCAAGTTAACAACTTACAACAAACTCTTTGTACAACTGCCACTTAGCTGACGTTATTTTTTTACACTAAAATATTTATTTAATTTCATTAAATTTCGGCACGTCGCCAATAAGGAAGCCATAGCCTGAAACGTTTTTAGCCACTTAACTATTTTGGGCCGATAAAAAACCCTTTGGAATTGGTATTCGATTTGGTCAAAGACCAGTTCCGCCTCTTCTTATGTGTGTATGAGTGTGTGAAAGTGTGTGTGTGCGTGAAAGTAAAATGCAAAAGAAATGAAAAATTCCAAGTATATTTTCAATTTCATTGGAGCGAAGACAAAGTCGAAAAGGCAAAAAAAAGTGCAGAAACTTCAACTTCTGACTTTCGCATGACGAGAACGAGTTGTTGTTCTTGTTGTTGTTGTGACTCCTGTTCCTGTTGTTGTTGTTGTTGTTGTAGCTGCTGCTTTTCTGCAAACAACTTTTGGCACACCTGCCTTCTCAGAAGGAAGGAAGCCTGCTAACAATACGACTAAATGCTGCTGCCCTTGCTCTCTCTCTCTCTCCATCTCTTTCTACTACTGCTCTTCCTCTCTCACTCTTTTCCTTTAAACTTGGCCTTTGTTGGAGCACTTCCTTTTTGGAAGCCCTCGCCACTTAATGACGCGATTTTGTTTTTATTTTTCCCCGTCTTGAATCACATTTCTCAAGAAGCTCTTGCAGTGCTCAACAGCTGTTTACGTTTACACAATTCTTTATTTCATTTTACTTTATTTTATTTCATTTGTTGCTTGGTGCTTTTGTTGTTTTGTAGTTTATTAGCTTTTTTATGGCTTTCGTTTTAATTTTATTTCGTATTCTGTGTTGTTTGCTTCGCTTCGCAATGAATTATTGCAATTAAGCGCAGTTTTTTGTGGCTTTTTAAAAGCCGCCTCTTTTTTTTGTGTTGTTGTTTCTGTTATTGTTGTTTTTGTTGTACGGTCCAAGTTGGCAGCTGCGCTTAGTCCCAAAGTGGCGAGTTAGTAGCAAATATTTAATAATTACACGTTTGCTGTTGTCTGTAGCACAACAACAACAACAACAACAAATTACAAAGTGTTTGCAGTTTGTTTCGCCGAAAGCGGCAATTAAAATTGTTATGCGAACTTGGCCAAAGGAGCTACGCAAATTGGCAATACGCAATAACATGAGCATTTCGGTATGGCACATTAGAATTAGATTTATGTTTCTCTTTGCAAAACATAAAATTACAAATGGTGTTTTTTTTTTGCTACTTGTAGTACATAAAATATATTTTATAGTTAATAGTTTGGCGATTACTCAGCTCAACATTAATTAGTTAGAATTGCGACACTTGAAATGACAAGTGAATAATTAATGTTTAGGATTTTAGCATGAAAAAAAGTTTAAAAATTGATAAGTGATTCGAATTTTTAAGAAACGGGGATTTCGCAATTCAAATTTAGAATAAGAAATGATTGCACATGATAAGTAAACTACTGTTGAATTAGGTTTAATTAGTTTCAATTTATTGAAAATTGTTTAGAACTCTCAGTCAGACATTGTTTAAAAGTTATAAAATGAAGACCTATCTTTCTATCTTATCTTATTATTTTTTATTTCGTTTTGTAAATGTTATTTGATCTGGACTCTATGAAGAATCAAGTAATTCAAAGCTTAAATTAAATTGAACTAAATTCTTATTTTTAAACATAGTATGTTTGTGTGGCAATTAATTAACTACTTCTTATTTTTTAGTTATTAAAATCAATAGTCGATTTAATTAATATATGTATTTGCCCCTAACAGTTAACTGTTGGCTAACTGTTATTCATAAATTATGCCAAATAAACTTTGTTAATTGGCATAATGTCTGATCCGTCAAACGCTTTTTCAGATACATATTTTTGGCGAATAGACCAAAAAAATGTTTCTACAGTCAGTTGTTGTTGTGTGCTGTGGTTTTCTATGGATTACTCAACCCGTTTGCCAACAAACTTTGCTTAACGATGGAGTTCAATGTCAGTTAGACAAGTGCTTCAGACAATGAGAGCGAGTTCGAGTACTTGGCTCAGGGCAGAGCCCATTAGAGTCACGTTATAAGCAATTATGCGCTCAGAGAATTGAACAACAACAAGCTGGCCATAAACCACAACCACAACCACAACCAACATAAAGGCCCAACAACACTCTCCATAACAACTACAACAACTACAAAGTCTAGTACATTTGCATAAACAACTTACGCACATTCCGACAGCCATTTAGCGGTAAATGTTGAGACTTCTCCTCAGTCCAAGACATTGCCTTTTTTTCTCTCTCTCTTTTGATTTTTTTAAATATTTTGTGAGGCTTGATTTGCTTTTGATTTTGATTTGAAGCGATGCGATGCATGCTGATGATTGTGGTATAGAAGACTAACGGGACGGGGACGTCTTGGCCATTTAACTGACATTGAATTGAAAGTTACACAACCATTAGCCGTCTTGAAGACCAGAAATCAAGGCAAATATTTACACAGCGAGCCGGTTCGCATGGCAATTATCAACGTACAATGTACATACCAACTCCCATCAGAGATGTGGGCGTGGCAGTGCCACAATTTGCAATGTTTAGCATAAAATTGCGCAACATGCGTGTGAGACAATCAAAGTGAGAGACAAGACGGTGCAATTATGCAACGTGTATTATTTTTTTATTATTTTTGGGGATTGGCACCGAAATCATAAAAATCAAAATTTAAATAAATTGCAAACATCGTGAAGAAAAGAAATAAAAAACAAAAACAATTGTTAATCAAAGTGTTCAACATTCAATACAGCAACAAATGAAAACGTTTGGCTGAAAATGTAAATAAAAGTGAATATTACAAATCAACAAAAAAAAAAAAGAAGAAAAATCAACTTGGAAGTGTAAGACAAAGAAAATCCTACGAAAAGTTCGTGTTGCAAGCAATTTGAGTGGCAAAATGATTGTGAAAATGGAACCCGATGAACTAATCACCTTTCGTGTGCAGTATCTGCTCGACAGCGATCCTCTGTCGGCAACCACAGCCTTTCCCATACCAGTGCGTGCTCCGACCTACGCCTTTACCACAACAATGCCTTTGGCCACGCAGCTGGGCACCATCCTGAGGCTACTCAATGCACCACAGAGCGTAAGGATCTACCTTTCATTCTTTTTTACTTAAGTTATTTATTTATAAACAGCCCGTTAAGATTAAAGCATAATCCCATTAAATACGGGTATACACGTACACTTACTCACATATTTACTCTTACAATTCCCGAAAAACAATGAGGTTGAAAAAAACTTATCTCTTTAACCTTATCAGCTTGGGATCTTCCACGTTTCTCTTTTGTTTTGAGTTAGCTTAAATGGTATTTGACTTTTTTCTCTCGCAAATATAAGCAACAGTTACACACACACACACATACACAAATACTTATCTATAAAACAAATATCAAGATTTTTATTCAGTTTTTTTTGCATAATTATTTTTTGTCGAAGGTCTTTGATTTAATTTATATGAGAAGATTTCGGTTAGCGTTTTGTCTTGATTTGACTACTGGTCTAAAGCGGGACATCATTTTTTTGACACAGTGAGACAAATCAGTATGTGCACATCACTAAAGAAATTACAAACACTAAATATAAGCTTAAAAATTAATGTAGGAATAAGTATTACTATATTCATTAAAAATAATTGAATTCTGATGCTAACCGCGCAAATACTTCGCAGAGAGACTGTGGTTTAGCAGTTGTGATTCCTGATTTGAAAATAAAAATCTTTTTATGTTTCAAACAACATTTAAAAGCAATTTGCATAGCTTGTTTAGACAGAATCATCGATTATATTAGATATAAATCTGTTTGTTTAAAGATAAACATAACTATGTATTTGCACATGTGTGCGTGTATTTGTTATAAATAAATTTCGGATAAAGAACAAGTTCAAAGATATAAAAATTCATGCGAAAACCAAAGATCAAACAATTAAAGCATATGGAGATATATATTGATCAACTAATTAGACCAGAGCAAACTAACTTTGAAGGTCAGACGCATACTATTTGTGTGCACTGTAGTGTGGTGTTATTTGTGCAGAGCATTTGAATGGAAAAACCACAATACTAACAGCTGAAACTTTTACAAAATGGTAATTGGTAAATATGTATAAACTTGAACTAAAAACCAAACAAACTGACGGACAGACGAGGAAACGATGAGTTTGCATAGTAAATATAGGGAAAAGTCTGGCTAAGAGGGAGATGGAGAGAGAGAGTGGGACAAGAGGCAGATGGAGAGTGAGTTCTAGCTGCCACTTATTATATTTTATTATTGTTCGCATTTTACGAATGATCCATTGCAACGATGCCAGCGCAACGAATAGATTCTGGCCAGAGTCAAGACAATGGCTATGGTTTCCCCATGCAACACGGACTGTGAGCCTACGGCTAACTTATTGCTATCGCACAATCTGTTGCAACTAATAGGAAGTTGGGGTACTGCCAAAGAAAATAAAAAAGAATACATCTTACAGCACTTTTCATTGGCATTGTGAAAGCCTTGGTCAGCAATTATCTAAGTCTGCCATTGTTCGTACCGCCGATCTCTGACTTTGACTAATTTGCAAAAACAACAAGCAACAAGTAACAGTTGAGAGAGGCAACTGGCAACTGGCAGCATTGATCGTGCGCTCCATGCAACATGCAACCTGGCCGCTCTACAGTGGCCCCCATTGCCTGTCATCTGTCATCTGTCATCTGGAGCTGAAGCTGAAGCTGAAGCTGAAGCTGTAGCTGAATCTGGAGTTGGAGCTGAAGCCAGAGCTGTTGCAAGGATACGTAAATCTTGACAAGCGGCAGCAATAAATTCTAATGAGCAAATCGCAAAAGGAAATGCAACGTTCTCGTTTTAGTTTCTTTTTTTTATGCAGTTTCTGTTGTTGTTGTTGTTGCTGTTGCTGTTGCTGTTACACTCTCTGTCTTGGGTCAGGATGTTGTCGTAGGCAGATTTATGTGGCAGGCGCGGCAGCTGTGAATGCCATTTGTCCAATTAGTCAGCCCAGGGAGCAGGCCAGAGTACGAGTCCAAACCGCTACAGATGCAGATACAAATACACAGATACAGATACAGATACGCATATATATACACATACAAATACAAAGGCAGACTGAAGTCGCGCATGCAACTTGTTAAATTTAGCGCATTACAATCGATTCATAAATTTTCGCCTCTAACTCTGATGTTGATGTCTAATCTTTGATGATGTCATTGGACTTCCAGCTCTCGATACTCGTATAACAAAATAATACCTATAAATAATCATTTTTTGTTGCGGTCAGTCGACGCAGCGATTTTTCTGTTTCCAATTTTTGTTCTTGTTTATTTTGACTTGGTTTTATTGTATTATTTTCTATATTTGCCAATTGCTGTGGCTTTTTTGCACGTCACCTCACACGGCGCAGCAGCAACAACAACAATAAAAATCACAGTGTGTAGATAAGCGTATAAAGTGTTCGACCCAATCAATTTAGAACTGAAAAACAACGCCACACAGAAAAAGAAATAAATTAAAATCGAAAAAAAAGTGAGAGAATAGAATAAAAGATAAATGATCAACGATTTTTATGCGGCTCAGTAAACAAGCACAAAGGAAAATCGCATTTCAACAAAATCGAATTAGACCCTTGTATTGTAAATATGACATCACTTACATACATTTGGCAATCACATTGCAAATGATAATTTCATTAGTTTGACTTTAATATTTTATGCATAAATATAACAATTATTTCCTTTCGTTGTGAAATTTTCCCTTGTTCTGTAAACAAATTGTATTACAGTCACATATTAAGTATACGCAAAGTTGTCCCGCATTGGCTTACACATCTTTTGGTGTGGATATTTGCCCTAACAATTTGCATAGTGTACTTGTTGACTCAGCATCCATCAAAGTCGGAGGGCGAAACTTTTGAAGTCACGCTTTGTTGGGGAAGGTTTCCATTTCAATTAGCATTCCTTATTTTTGCGGTCAACTTGAGGTCAATTAACTCTCGGGCGAACGGCATTGATTGGAAAGCAAAAGTGTGAGCCATTCAATAAGTTTCAACGAGCTAAAAAATCCGTACATAAAAATCCAAAACTGAAACTTAAGCAGTTTCTTAAATTTTGTTTTAAATTTCCCATATTTGAAAGAAAAAGGTATTTAAATTATTTATATATTAAGCATATAAATATTTGGTAATACATTATTACGAATTTTACTGGAAAATAAATATAATTTAACTTAATTTTAATTATTTCTTTAACTTGTTTATTTTAATATTTACCAATGTGAATTTGCTTTCACTCAATTTATAATTAAATTTCTTCATTTTGGCATTGTTTTATAGTATCCATCAAAAATACTTAATTATTTTGATTTACTTCCTAGCCAAACATATTCAATTTTGCGACTCACACATTTTCTCCCCTCCAAAATTATTATGCTCGCTGCCTTAACTGTGTCAATAGCCGCATTTATGAGTTTGGCACTCGCTTGAATATCCATATATATTTACGCACATGAATTTATGCATACGTATGTATTCAATTTGATTAAAATTCTTGTCATGCTTCAGTCAAAAAATCAACAGAAACCTAAAAAACGGAGCCGCCTCAATAAAAATACGAATCAAAAATTTGCATAGGGCTGTCAATGAATGCTTTAACCGAAGTATGTAAAAACCAGAAAAAAATCTTCGTCCAAATAAATATCTACAGCGAAGTCGATATAGTTTTTGGCCAAACTAAACTTTTTTATGGCCAACAACAATAGCTGGCGATACCTCAGGTTATTTACGATTTCTTTTGTATGCAAACACTTGCTTTGGTTTTAATTGCCCGATCGCTTATATAAAATATACTCGAATATGATATGCATAAGTATATCGCACACTTCACACATCATTTCAATACGTCAATATATTGAACAATGCTCAAATAGTTACGTGATATTTAACAATATTAAAGAGGCATATTTTTAGTCTAAGATAAGTTTAGTTTAGAAAGCTATCTCTAGTCAAAAATGCCAACTGATTCAGCATACAGGAAGTTTAATTCGGAAGTTTATTGTTCACAAAACTAAAATTTACTCATTCTACATACAAAGCGATACTCGAATTACTTTTTGATAAGGCACTGTGACTTATGCCAGACTGCATGGCCCCGCTCTATAAATATCCCAGTCAATCATATGTTATGTGGATCATTTTGTTTACCTGCATTGTCGACTCATCTAAATACCAAGTAGTATGACTTGTTGATTTAATTAAAGAGTAAATGATATGTTACTTAAAGGAGTATTATTTGCATTGGTCAGAAACTAAGAATAGGAATTCTCGAAATATTTTATTTCATAAAATATCAATAAAATAAATGAATAATTACACAATATATCTCTATTTAAATATCGCATTATGAATAAGTTATAACATTTTATTGTGTGTCATTCAAAGTTATATTGGCTTTATCATTAAAAGTCATATTGTTTTCAGCGCAAAAACAAATCAAAATAAGTATCATATAAATATAAAATAATTTGTTATTTATGATGATTTTATTATACACAATTTGTATGTATGTGTATATATATGTATTATTATGAATTGTAATCTGTTTATTAGAATTAGTTTTAACAGATGATAGAAAATATCGCATTCGAGGTCATTAATTTGAAATTCGTATATGATAAAAGGTCATTATACAAATAATAGATTTAAGATACAACTTATAAGCGATTATTAGTATTAGTATCAATATATAATAGTATAAAATATAGATACACTCCATACCCTAAATGAGTTTCTATTTGTCTTTAAGATACATTTGTTAATTTGTGAGCTATTCTGAAATACATTAGATATATTGCTATATACAATATACTATACATATGTATGCTAGGAAGAATTCTATTCTTTTTGCTGGCTCGCCTTCAAAAGTCATTGACTGGCATCGTCTGGCCAGCTTTTAATTTACCAAATAGCCAAATGGCCAAAATTGCCGCTGGGTGCAGCGTCAGAAGTTATGAAAGACAAGAACCTTGGGGCACGCGATGCAGCTTTGTTTTCTTCTCTTCTACTTCTGCTTCTTCTTCTTCTTCTCTTTATTGTACTATTCTTGTACTATTTTTGTGGCACGAGTTGTGGGGGGTGTGTCCAAATTGAAGCTGGTGCCTAGGAATACGAGGAGGAGAGCTCTAAAGCTAATTCCATTTCGACTGGGCGTAACCAAGCAAATGGGCGTATGTGTAATCTTTACCCGGATGAGATGGTCAAGATATGTTGTAGTTGCTCTGTCTGTACAGCTTTTTTTTCACACATTAAGCAAGCGTCGACACACATAATTTCATGTTGTCCGGTAATTGTTCTGTAAATGCACAAATAATTACTTTCAATGCGCCAATAAAAAAGCCAACAGATGTGGCAAACAAGGGGGAAAGAAAGAGTGGGAAAGAAAGCAACGCAATGTGGCTTTGACTTTGACTTTGGCTGCGTCAATCAGCGCATTTGTGCACGCAGCAGGAGCTGAGTTTGATTTGAGATTTGATCAATCAAGCACTTGGCCATGGCAATCAGCTTGGCTTGAAAACTGAAAACTGAAAGCATTGCGGAGAAAAGTAGGTGACCAGCAGAAGCAGCAGCTATGGTCGAGACAGACGATGCCAACGAAGGCGATGACGGCGACGTCATCATCATCATCAGCCTCTTGATCATCATCATCATCATCATCTCGTCTCTGGCAATCAACTTTACCATCCTCGTTGAACGCCTAAACGAAATCGTCTGCCGACAACGACAACGACGACGACGCGACTTTCGATGCAACCGTCACTCACAAAATGTTCTATGGTCGTTGGCATCTGCATCTTTCTCTTTCTCTTTTTAGCCCGGCCATAAACAACTTTTACTGCGTAGTGCGGTAGTCGAAGACGGGCCTCAACCATCGCTTACTTTTAGCTTTTGGCTTTAATTATAATTGCAGTCGCAATTTGCTGAACTTTGTCTCATTCTCTGCCCTCTCTCTCTTCCAGATCGATGATGCAGCCATTCAAGTATACAAGGATGGTGACTATGGCGCCTATTTGGATCTCGAGTCATCCCTCGCTGAGCAGACTGAAGAAATCGAGGGCCTTCAAGCCAGGTGAGTGCAACAACGCCCCAAAGACCTAATGAGTCAACACAGCCCACGCATTGTTATTGGCCATTTAGGAGTATTGACGGCAACTGCAGCTGTGCTCAAGACTCCCACACAGTTTAATTGGAATTGTTATTAGTATTTGCATGGGAAATACCGCTATGATTTATGAACTGACTGTACGAAAAATTATTATCAGCGATTTTCACTTTTGTGCGATTTACCTTGAACCCAATATCGGGAAAGCGTTAGCAGGAAATCGAAATGGAAATGGAAGTTGAAATGGATATGTGGCAGGTCTGGGTTTCTGGGGCAGCTGCTCGTGGGTGGCTGTGGCCTTTCACCAGAAAACACGATTACACTGTCTATTACACTAGGCTGCAAGGCGGTCGGTCGCCTTTTCCATTTGCTAATAAAGATATTGCCAAGTTGGCTGTCAGGCGCTGGCCATAAAAAATGTCGCTATCTGTGGCACAGGAAACTGCGCCTGCCTCACCTCTCTCTCTCTCTCTCTGTCTCTCTTTCTCTGTCTACAGACTCACTCACTCTTTGGCCAGACATTCTGCATTTGCATTTGCTGCATGCCTCCGCGGTTGCTACGTGCAACTTGTTGCGAATTTTTTTTCGGCTGCAACTTGCATTTAATTTGCATTTACTCGTAATCCGCAAACAAACGCAACAAAGAAGTCTACATATAAAACGTGGGCAATGGCAGTTTGGCGTCGTTATATTTCGTTTTCTTATTATGTATAGATATATCTGAGCTCAGCTTTTTCTCATAACAAAAGCATCAGGAGGCATGTGTCTTGTCTATAAGTCACTGTGGAATGCACTACATGCCACAGAGCGGCATGACGAGTGCCTCAAGGCGTTGGTGGCAAGGCGACATAAATTGCACACAATTGCTTCATGGCGTCAAATTATTATAGATACTTAAGGCATTATAAGGAAGTTGAGAAAAGTGTATTAATTAAATAGGGAAGTTATTGAATTAAAATTGGAATAATTTAAGAAACAAAGTTATTTAATTTTTAGATCAGCATTTCTGAACTATAGAATTTCTTTAAATATGCAGTAAATGATTTTTTTAAGACTACACAATTATTTGATAGATTAGCTTAGTTGATAAGGTATTTTAAAAAACAATAAATTCCGTTAGTTTTTTAATTTTATTTAATTAAAATCAAGATGATGTAATTAGAACAATAGAAAATTTGTTCAAACTGTTAGAGTTTTCAAAAAAAAAAACTTATTTTTAATTTTTCACTCCTACAAAAATGTATTATTAGAGTGTGCATACAAATTTACATTTTATAGTGTCTAATAAGTTCAATATAATTTGTAAAGAATTATATACAGAAATAAAAGATATAAAAGAGAATAATTTATGGTTTATAGTGTATTAGCTGGTTGTACTGCTGTCTCAGCCATAACTGTTGCCTGTCTTTTGTGGCCTGGCCAAGGAACGTGATGTCAGTTGCAAGGGCGCGTCTGAGAAACGAGTGAGGCCAGGGGCCAAGTTGGCAAGTGGGAAGTGGAAAGCTAATGACCTGCTTGCTGGCTAGATAATGGGATTAAAAGATAGTTACGAGTATGCCGAGAATATGCCAGAGGCAAGGCAAAGTCAGCTACCTAAGACTTTCACTAGTTTCAATTTGCCATGATCATCAAGTACATATACTAGTATACTAGTAGATGTCTTCTATAATAATTATAATGCAACTGTCGCCATGGCCCTGTCCAAATTGCTGGCAGTTAGCCGAGGAGTTAGTTGACGACTCTACTCCAGTTACTGGCGCCAATGAGTGTTCTAGTATTCTAGTGTGGCTGAAGAAGGAGTCAGGTCTTGTGGGACTGGTCTGTCTCACTAATCATGCTTATCGTATTAGTCATGGAAGCGCGCTCGCATGCAAATCATTCGCTTCAGTTCGCATCAAAATTCCACAGCAGGCACGGGTCTCCGCATGGGTCGATGGCTGGATGTCTCGTTGGTTGGCTTGTCAATCTGCAACTCAGCCATGAATACAGTCACACATACACACACACACACACAGGTGTTACTGTGTGTGCAGTTTGAGTCAAAGTCGAGTCGCAGTCGAAGTCGAATTGACTCGAGACACACACACACATTTCATTATGAATTCTTGGCTCGGCTTATTGGCGGCTACGTTCACTCTGATGCTTCATAGTCCATTTTCAATTATCTGCGTCGTTTGTTATTACTTTTATTATGGCCAACAACTGGCAGCAAGCAGCGGGTAATCAATGTTCTTAACTGGTCAATGAACCAATGTATCCCATTGTGTTATACTCTTAGTTTTTGTTTCTCTCTACCTTTGTTTTGTTGCCATTGCTAATGAAATTACATACAAAATTAATTTCAATTTATTTACCAACATTCTCTTTCTATATCTCATTCCATCTCTTTTGTAGTCGCAAAAATTCTCTGGTGATTCGCACACAGTTGAGTGTACGCGTTCATGCCATTATTGGTAAGTACAGAGTTTAGATTGTATTGCGTATGCGCCTCATTGAACCCACGCTTTCTAATTTACAGAGAAACTCCTCTCGTCGGAGGGCAGCGATTTGCGTCGTGCTTTATTCTCTCTCAAACAGGTGTTCCAGGAGGATAAGGATCTCGTGCACGCCTTTGTCGCCCTGGGCGGTCTCAATTGTCTCGTTCGCGTTGGCAATTGTGCCGATCAAAACTATCAAAATTACATACTTCGTGCCCTCGGCCAGGTAAGTGTTCGTTGATCATTGATCATTGATCATCAATCTCTGTGCTCACTGGTTGCAAGTCAAAGCTAATCATGTCATTCTTCGCTCGACAGGTCATGCTCTATGTGGATGGCATGAATGGCGTTATGAAGCACCAGCCCACCATGGAGTGGCTCTACTCATTGATCGCCTCCAATTACCGATCAGTGGTTAAGACGGCTCTCAAGCTCTTGCTCGTGTTCGTCGAGTACGCCGAGTCCAATTGTTATGTGCTTGTGAGCGCCATTCATGCCGTGGATGCCGCTCAAGGCACAGCGCCCTGGGCCAATATTATGAGGTCAGCTAATAAAGTATTGACTGATTTTAGGATGTGCATAAAATTCTCTAGCGATAGTTTTTATTCTGGGGTGTTCCAGAAATGTAAACCATCCGAAAACCAACCAAAGATACATACATTTTTGGTTTGTTTTCGGTTAACTTTAATAATTTCCTTATTTCTTTAAATATTCAAAAAATTAATGAATAAATAAGCTATTATAGTAAATTTTAAGCAAATGTTGCATTTAATTTAAATTTTTAAAATGCCTTTACATTTTTTTAACATAAAATTTGAGAGTTTTTTTTTAAATCTTTCACATTTATTTTAAACTAATATAAAAAGCAATCAATCAATTTATTATTTTACTGATATGTAATAACAACACCAACAGTAAGAAAATCCAATAGTTATATGTTTTAAAAAATAATTGTTGTTTATTTAATAAATGTAAGAGCAATAGTTTAAACATGTATGCATTTATTTCAGACTGCTTAAGGACTACGACAATGCGGATGCTGAGCTGGTGATCTATGCGACTTCGTTGATCAACAAAACTCTGGCTGGTCTGACAGATCAAGATAGTTTTTATGATGAAAGCGATCTGCTGGAACAACAGGGCATGGAAACAGTTATACAACGTTATATGTCCAAGCCAGGAACAGACTTGGATCTGCTTGATCAACTGCAGTTGTACGAGGCGGTATTGAAGTGAGTAAACAACAATTACCAAAATGAATTTGGTAGTTTAAGCAAGTTATTTATATGACAGATTTGAGGATGGTGAGTCGGATGGTCAACGCTTGCCACAGAATTCAATGCGGAAGACGCAACGCCATCGTCCTGGAACAGGCACCACAGAAAGACGCAAATCACGACGTCACAGCACCGACAACAGTCCAGCGCCTTTGACCAAAGTGTTGCCCACGACGGTTCTGAGGATGACACCCACTCAAGCCACTCTCGATGAGGATGACAGCTCTGGTTCGACAAATTCCACAGAGTTTAGCGGCGGATTGTTTCAGGAAAAGAAGCGTAAGACAAAAAATCTATATTTTTAGTGAAAGTTTAATTAAGTTTTACTGATTCTTAGCACGCGATGGCGCTGGTGTGACTCCGGGTTTGAGACGTCGTAGAGAGCGGGCCGAGCGCCATAAGAGCTTCCTCAAGGAACAGGAGGAGGCGGCAGCCAATGGCATCTTTGCGGCAAGGGATCTGCGGGAGAATTATGGTGAGTTGTGGATGAACTAATCATTGCTTTTAGCAGACTGCTTTGGAAACCGAAACTAACTAACTTTGATTCTCTCTACATGCTAATCGCTGTGTCTATGTTTGTCCCATTGTCATCTGCCGATCATGCTAACTAAAACAAATCACACACAAAAGGCCAAATTGTTACCGCCATTCCTGCTACCATACAAAGTGGCGACAGTCCGCCGCAATCATTGCAACCTGAGCTGACCGCGAGTCAATCCACATTAGAGTTCACAACACCCTGCAACATAATCAACAACAATTCGAGCCACAACAACAACATGCTCTCTCAAAACAACAACAACAACAATAACAGCCACATTGACACGCCTAACAACAGTTTGTTGCTGAGTCCCACCAAGCAACTGTTGAGTGGCAGCCACAGCATTTCCATCATCAACAACAGCTTTGACAAGGCCAACAATAATACGAACAATCAGAATGAGTTCCTTACCAAAAAGAACCTCTTTCGGGAGCGCAACGCAACTGTGATCAATGGCATCATGAAGAATATACAGCAGACGGACAGTGCCTACAAGAAGTATGAGAACGATGCCAATCGACTGAACAACTATTACACACAACTCAGCCAATCCCCAAAGCATCTGTCGGCCACAGCACAGGATGCGCTCAGTCCCAAGAAAACTCTCAATGGCAATGGCTTTGAATTTGCCACCGCCAGTTCGACGCCTCTAAAATTGGATGCGTTGCCGGCGCCAGAGCCTTTGAGTCCAATACATAAGCCAGTTGCAGTTGGTGCGCCACCACCGCCGCCGCCCCCACCACCGCCAC
The DNA here is from genome assembly GCA_951394115.2 of Drosophila phalerata. Lineage (NCBI taxonomy): Eukaryota > Metazoa > Arthropoda > Insecta > Diptera > Drosophilidae > Drosophila > Drosophila phalerata. The sequence continues at coordinate 16,485,792 of OX596004.2, forward strand.
CACCAGGCTGGTGGCAATTTCCCACACAGCCAAATGCAGCTAGAACCACCCTAACCAACAATACTAACCCAGAGCCACAGTCTCAGCCTCAGCCTCAACCACAACAGCAACAACTAGCTATGGATACGACAGGTAGGTGCAGCTTTAACAAAAACAAAATGTATTAAAAGTGTTGCATACTCTTAAGTGCTGTGTAAATATTTATCATCATGCGGCTGCTGTTGCATACTTTTGTGCGTCATCTTTATAATTTCCTTAACTTGCGATTGATTTGTAATTTCATATGTACTCTCCACAGATCTGGAGAATAAGGATATGTTGTTGCAGTTAAAACGTGATCATACGGTCAAGGATCTGACACAGAAGCTGAGTAATCTCCCCAGCAGTCCCACACAGGATCCAGGCAATCGCTCCATTTGTGGCGATATGTCCGGCCTCATATCGAAAGCCAAAGAAGGTCTTGCCAAGAGCAAGAGCAAAGGTGAAATATCGCGGTAAGTTTATAGCCACTTATGAAACTTGCTAAGCTTATCAGCCAAATGGGGGCTATATGTAGTACTATTTTTTTTGTTGTCGTTCACGATTAGGTTCAGTCGCTTTTCATGATTATTCTATAGAGAATCACTTCAAATATATCTGCAGGCTTAGTTCAAGATTAAAGATTAATTCGTAGACTATTATAATATGAAATCTATTCCTTTTCTTTTTTGATGAATATCTCCAAGATTGTTTTTTTGACTCCAATATATTCCGTTCTTATCTCAAGATTTTTCCAAAGCTTTTTTAGGTGTATTTTGTAAATCTCTTATCTTATACTTTTTGTTCAACTGTAAGTCTTTTGTCAAGTGTAAAGCTTAAAGCTTTTATTGAATATTAATTATTACACTTTTCAAATATAAAATTTATATTTTATATTTATAATTATTAAATTATATAGAATCATTTCAAAAGTATTTCCATGATTAATAAGACTTCAAAATAATTGATTCCTAAAAATTTGTTGTTTAAGTTAAAAGAATTTTGTTTTTTTGTTCAACTTGAGGTCATTTATTTTGGATAAGATATATAGCTTTCTAGAGATTTAAGCGTATTTGGGCGCGTACTTCTCGTAGGTGGCAATGTAGGCAGCCTTGGCGGCATCAGCGGAGAGTCCCTTGTGCTTGCTCCATGCGCTCCACTTGGCCTTGCCCTTCAGGTCCAATGCACCGGGCTCAGCGGTGTTGTTGTCACCAACTGTGGCCTGCTTGTAGAGACCGTAGAACTCCAAGAACTCATCGTTCGTTGGGGTCTTGGTGAAGTTCTTGGCTTTCTCGGCGGCGGTGTTGAACTAGGGATTGATAGAGATCCGAGTTATAGACAAATAAGGAATTCTAGTACTCAATACTTACATCCATGTTGTCTTTGGCTTGAGCTGCTTAACTGCTTCTGAGTGCTGATTGAGTTAAGAGGCAGCCTTTATATAGTGGATAGGGTTGATTACCAGGGCTAACTGATAGCGATTTATGACATTAACGTTTAGATATCGATATGAACCAGCAGCTGTGATAAGCCTGCAACTTTGTCATGTCCACCATAGCCATGTCGGCGTATAAAGCAGCAAATTCAACTTTAATTACCAATTGGCAATATCAAAACGTGTGATCAAAGGTCTCCATTCAGTTTATCAGCATTGAGGTTGAGTAAGCAGTAAGTTATAAAAGAAGGGCGATCTTACGATTCTTACGGGTTCATTACGTGTACTTTATTGCCATCGAAATTAAATATATTTGAATGTGCAAATTATGTATAGATGGGAGCGTATTTCTCATAGAGAGCAATGTAGGCAGCCTTGGCAGCATCAGTGGAGAGTCCCTTGCGGCTCAGCCAAGCCTCGTATTTGGCAGCTCCCTCAGCATCGGCGGGTTTCTCGATGTTCACATCGCCGGTATGGACCTGCTTGTAGAGGCCGTAGAATTCCAGATAGACCTCATTTGGGGGCTTGTGGCTGAAGGCCTTCGACTTTTCGCAAATCGCATCGAACTGCATAAATTCATAAATTTCAATTAATTGTTACGATTATTCAATTTTACGGTTTATCAGCTCAACTTACATCCATATTGTTTGGGATTTAATGAAAGACTATGATTTGTAGTGCACAAATCGCCGCCTTTTATAGTCACCACGAGCAATATAACTAAATCTTATCATTTCTGAGTGCCATAAAAATTGAAATAGTAGTATTAGTAGTAAATAAAAAGGCCTTGATAATTTACGATAGGACTTTTATGCAACATGTGCAATTTTTGTTCAATATTTCAATTCGGCATTGGTGAATTCATAATAATAATAAAAAAAATAAATATAATCCCATATCCAAGGAATCGTCTTCTATCTAGAAAGTTGCTGGCGTGTTCTTTCCGAGTTTGTTATCTTGCTGCCAGGTGAAATTCTGATAAGCATTTATAGCTGAGGGGCAGATATGGATTTGTCACTTGACCAGCTATAATTATGATACACGTTGTCGTACTTTGAGTTGTTTCCGTATCTGATCGATTTATCGATTGCACTTATCGCCCTAGCTCATCGAGTGTCGATCAGGAACTGAAAAAGGCTGAACCCAAGAAATCGGAGAATGAACTGCACTGGGAAGAACTTGTGCGCAGCATGACTCGACCCTTGAATCTTTGTGATCTGGACTTTACCGATCTGCATTCGGATGATGAGAAGGATGTCCTGGCACCACGTGGTCTTGGCGTTGGCATTCCACCTCCACCGCCACCACTCGGTGGTGGCATGGTTATGCCGCCCCCCATGATGCCACCCAGTCTCGTACCGCCGCCCATGTTCAGCTACGGGGGCTACGGAGCAGGAAGTCTGACAAACAGCGTGAACAGCTCCCTAAATGGTTCAGTGAACGGAGAACTTGCCAATGGCAACAACACCATCAAGAAGAACAAGAAGACAGTAGGAAAATTCACTTTTAAGTTCTATAATGACAGACATATCACTTTTAATTATTCCATCTTCAGGTCAAACTATTCTGGAAAGAAGTGCGTGAGGACATGATCCCCCAGGTGGTAGGTAAAACCATCTGGGATGAGCTGCCCAATGCAAATGTAGATACTCAAAAACTGGAGCATCTCTTTGAGTCGCGGGCCAAAGACTTGATGACCAAGGTGTGTATTAATATAAATATGCAAATTAAAAAGGGGGTTTAATTCGAGTTCTTCTTTTTATGATAAGTGTCAATAATAAATCTTATAGCATAGTTTTTAGTATACTATTAGTATAAATGTTGTATAACAATATTTTTCGAATGATATTTGTATTCTTTTCCCATTTTTTTTTCTAAACATGTTTAATAATTTTCTATATATGTCAACTGGTCTGTTTGCGGATAAATCTACAAAACATTAATGTTGTGCTAAAACCAAAAATATCAATATATATTTCTCAAATATTAAATCAAATGTTTCCAAATGTTTTAGGAGGTGAGTGCAATTAATATGTTATTACACTTTTACTCACTCTCTCGTTTTCTCTCTCGCTGTCTCTCACTCTCACTCTCTCAACGTACTTCTCACTCACTTGTTTGGTTTATGTCTCTCAGTGTTTGGTGTTGGTTTTTTAAGTTCTTTAATGTAACACACACAAGCTTACATATACATATGGACACACAATCTACAGTCTTCTCTCTACAGATTCAATACAATATTTCATTAAAAAGCACAGATTTTTCATTTGTTTTATGTTGTTCTTAACTGATAGACACATTGTCTACACTTTCCCTTTTCTCCACCTACCACTCTCTCTTTCTATCACAATGTCTCTCTCTCTGCCGTATTGCTAACTCTCTTTCTCCCTGCAGAAACAACAAGAGCTGAATAAGAGCAAAGAAGTCATCGTGCTGGATCACAAACGCTCCAATGCCATCAACATTGCAATGACAAAGCTGCCACCTCCCCGAGCCATCAAGACGGCGATCCTCAAGATGGACGCCACTGTAGTCACCAGGGAGGGCATTGACAAGCTGCTGAATATGTTGCCCTCAGATGAGGAGCGTGGCAAGATACTGGAGGCACAGCTGTCCAATCCAGAGTTACCTTTGGGCAGCGCCGAGCAGTTTCTGCTGACTTTGGCTTCCATTTCGGAGCTGGGCGCAAGGCTAAAACTCTGGGCCTTCAGATTGGACTTTGACAATTGCGAGGTAAGTTTTATAAATGCTCCTTATCTTTCTCAATTCATATGTATTTAATTTATTGTAGAAAGAGATTGCCGAACCACTGATGGATCTCAAGCAAGGCATTGAGATTCTGCGTCAGAATCGCACATTTCGTTGTATTCTCTCCACGCTGCTGTCCGTGGGCATCTTTTTGAATGGCGCACCTGTGAAGGGTTTCCAGATTGAGTATCTGTCCAAGGTGCCCGAGGTCAAGGACACCGTCCACAAGCACTCGCTGCTGCATCATCTCTGCCACATGGTCATGGAGTCCTGCAGCGACACCAGTGATTTATACTCTGAAATTGGTCCCATTACACGCGCCTCCAAGGCCGACTTCACGGACTTGGCCCACAATCTGAACCAACTGGAGGCCGAGTGCAAGGCCTCTTGGGATCGGCTTAAGCTCATTGCCAAACACGATTGTGCACCGCAATTAAAACAAAAATTGGTTGACTTTCTGGCCGATTGTGCGGAGCGTATTATCATTCTCCAGATCGTCCATCGTCGCGTGATGAATCGTTACCGCAAGTTTCTATTGTGGTTGGGCATGCCCCAGCACAGTGTGGCCGAGTCGAGGCCCAATGAGTTCTGTCGCAATTTGTCCGAGTTCGCTTTGGAATATCGCACGACTCGGGAGCGTGTGCAGCAGCAGCTGGAGAAGAAGGCCAATCATCGGGAGCGCAACAAGACGCGCGGCAAGCTGATCATTGACATGGCCAAGTTCAAGACCAAAGAGACCAAGGAGGATGTAGCTGATGCAGAGCTCAAGTGAGTATCTGCTCCCTTTAAAAATAAAGTAGACTTTCAGTTAAACTCATTTTAATTGAACTGAATACCAATCTGCAAAGTTTTTAAAACCAAAAGCAATCATTAATGGTTTTTTTACAAGTTTGAAAAGTTAGCCAAATTTGTTAATATACAAATAATTACATCTCGTCTAGTATTACCTACTTGATTTATGATAACAATGCAATTAAAAATCTTAAAAAAAATATTATTTAAAACAATACACCAAATTGACTTACTTTTTTATGATAAAAATGCAATTACAAATCTAAAATATATTCGTTAGAATACTAGATATTGACCTACTTAATTTCAGATAAAAATGCAATTATTAATTTAAAAAAGAGGGATTTGAAAATGTCTTGTTATTCAACCATTATTTTAATTTAATATTTGTAAAGTTCTATATTTTATTTCAGTAATACATTTCTTGTATATTTTAGGCAACTTTTGGGCACACCCAGCGCGGATCAGGCAGATGGTACTCTGACTTGGCGTCGTCGTCGTGCCGAGCAACTTCGCTCGCCCATTGCTCGTCAGAGCGAGGAACAATTCACTGATGGCGATGATGAAATACTCGAATCTCTTGTGAAGACAGCCACAAAGGCGTCCGGTACACGGACCACGCCCCGTGAGCGCAAACGTACGCGTCATGCGGATCGCAAGTCCTGTAAGTTCCCCACTCAATCCCCCCTCCAAATACACTCGGCCAGTGTTGGCTAACACATCACATTAATGAAGGTGTTGGTTTATTTTTTGGAATACACACAGCGCGCTATGTTTAGTATCACACACACCCACATACACATACACATACGTAAATTGGAGAAATGAAATGAAATGCCATATTAGAAATTCCACAAATTGAAAATTGATACAAAACAACAACAACAATTCCCGTTCTCTTAATTTTCCCCTTAAGGCTTTGGCACTTTTCAGTTCTGCTCGCTTATAAATCGGTTGCCTATATTCGGTTTTTAATTTTATTGTTTTTTTTTTATATTACCATTAACGCACCCAACAATACCAACCAATGAACCAACCAATCAATCAACCAACCAATCAACCAATCAACCAATCAACCAATCAATCAATCAACCAATCAATCAAATACTGAAGTGAAACGCAGTCGTACGCGCGAAGGATTCACAATTGAAAGAGCACCATCGCCATAGAAGGCGTAACCGTTACGTAACTGTTATCATAACCGTTACCGTTAACCGTTACCGAAAAGAACAGCCAACTGTTTTTTAGGTCTTTACCTTTTTGGTTAGTGTTGAATTGTATTGAATATTCAATATAATTTTTTTGATTTTTGTTCCAGTTTTTTTTTATGTTTAGTCTTGTCTCGCGAGATCCTTTTGCTTTCCTCGAATTTCGGAAATTCTAGCGATTTCAAAAATAGTAATTATTACCTGGACTGCAAATGGATCTCATATTTTGTGTTATTTGCACTTTAAGCGCGCCTGGCTCGATTCCCCGTTTATAAAGTTGATTCGCTTGAGAAATGCATGATCTTAACAAAGTTTTCCAAAAGCAAAAGATACACAAGCTACTAAAACGCATGAAATGCAGCTGAGAGGCCTTTAAACTAAACTTTTAAAATGTTTCAAAAATATTTTCAAATAAATAATTGCATAATTTATTTTGCAGTGCGTCGCACGCTGAAGAACGGTCTCACCGACGAGGAGAAACAGCATGTGGCCGCCCTAATACAAACCTATTAGAGCTAAGGAATTTCCCCCCTCCGAATGAAAACCACATCCTCAATCACGATCCTCAATTTAACTCCCAGTGACGTCACAAGTCGGAGCATTGCGCGCACAGACTGAAATTGGCGATCTCACACGTACAGCAACTGGAACTAGCACCGGAACTAGCAGAGGAACTGGTACTGGAACTGGAACTGGCATCGATACTCCCCAAATCTGAAACGAGAAAGTGCGCAATCTTTTTGGCCACAGCCACAACAGCAACGAAAAAGTCCTTAAAGTTCTCTTAGTTTTTTTTCTGTTATTCGATTTTTATGTTTACTTCAGCTAAGTATTAAAATTAATCATATTGTTAACAATAACAAAAACAATCACAACAAAAACAACAACTGTATTAATAGCCAAACAAATAATATTTTAGAATTCTATAGAATTCTAAATAATGTCCCCTTTTTAAATTTGTGCTTTCTAAATTAACTTAAATTTTAATTATAACTTAGCCTTAAATTAACTACGAAATAAATAAAATATATATTTATTAAATCAAAACAAACACCCCTCTCTTAATATCCATTTGTACAAGGCTGTTGCACGTAGTCGAGGCAGAAACCACGATTATCAATATCATTAGGCGCCTCCACGCCATCCGTGTGGAAATTCAAACGAAAGGGACGCACGCTGGCTGCGATAAGAACTTAAATTAGGCATTAGTTAATTAATCAAAATTGTAACACTTACACTGCACCGTTTTGGCCAACATGCCCGCCTCGGCGCTGAAGGTGCCTCCACAGACTCGATCCTCACAGCCGGGCAGGGGAGGAATACGATCCGCGGAGCGTATACAGCCAATTAGCAACCAATCGCTAGTGCAGCCACTGCCGGGGGGTAGCGGTACACCACCGCCACCGCCACCACCCACAATGGTAGGCACAGGATTATTGGAGTTGCCAGATATAGTAAATGCACGGGAGCGATTGTTCTCCAGATCAGGACATGCATTGTATTGTATCCCGCAGAAGTTGCGCTCATTCCTGATGCAGATGCTATAGTCCTGGTTGGAGAGCTGTCTGCCACCCACAGTATTGTAGTTGAAACTCCTCACACGTCCACTGATGGTCGTGTAGTATTGCAGACAACCCTGATCCGCTCGACTAATGCTGCCACAATGGATTTGGGTGACGCGTATGCGCCACAATCGGGGGAAACTAGCGCTGGTTATGACAGACAACACAATGGGATTGCTCTGGCCCAGACCCGCATCAATGTACACTAGTAAATGTAGTTAATTATTAAAGAGAGCCTTTCACGGTACAGTAAAAGCATCAAAAATGGCACATTTTTATAAGACTATAAAAATTTAATTTTTCCTTTTCCGTTTTTATTTAACAATGTGAAGAGTATAGAAAAATGCATTTTCCAAAAAGCGTTTTAATTGGAGAATTTATGAAATTTAGTATTAATAATTGAACAAATATATAAAAAAAACGTGAGCATTAAAAAAATGTACGTATCAATCAAATATAATATTTTGTCCATAAATATTTAATAAATGCGAAAATATGTAAATTAAAAGATAAATATTTTATCCCTCTGTATTAAAGCAGGTGTATTGCCAAATACATTTTTTATTCGAGTTTTAAATTTGCAATCAATATGTTTTTATAAAATAAGCTAATTTAAAAATTAATAAAATTATATGGTTCAAATTGTACTGGGAAACTCACTGTGATCGCCTGTGGAGCTGCCGCAAATGGTGGGTGTGGGGCTGCCTCCAGAGATCAGCAGCTGATCCTGGTTACACAGATGATTGGCAGCCTCGGGCGGCGCTATCGAAAACATGTCCAAATCCAAACGCAACTGACAGATATCCGGATGAAGTTTCTGCACCGTCACCTGGCAGCTTCCCGTGCCATCGTACACATCCGGATGATTGGGATTTACGAAATATGTAGAGTTTTCTCGAATGACACCGCCGCAGGTTTGAAGAACTGACAAAATTAATTAAATTTACCTCGGTTTATATGGAACTGCATGAGGACTTACATATGCAACAAACGCCGTAGGCACCACCACAAGGTCCAGCCGGTATGCCATTGCGGAGCAGACAATCCTTGCTGGGTATGCAGTTGCCCTGCTCGCCAGAGGGCGCTGCACAGCTGCTCGGTCCGATGGGCACCAAGGCAAAAATGGGCAGAACTGAGAGGGCGAAATGAGCTAATGAAATGACAATCCGATTGCACTTAGGATTCACACCCACACTTGGATTCACGGACGCGCGGAGTCGAGGAAAACCATTTCCCACCAAAGATTAAATCTCTCCAAGTGTTTGTATACGGTTTCGCTGGCACTTTGCCCGCTGCCAGGACGAAAAGGCAAAAGATCACAATAATAAAATCACTGAGTTTCACTCGGGAATTTCCCATTTTGAAGTGGAAGATGCGCACGCGTTGCTGCCTCACGCGGTTGTGGCACGCAACTCCAGTTGAGGTGACAATTTATTCGGCCTGGCGTGGAAATAAGTTTAATGACCGCAATTTGTTGTCGCTTTGCGCTTTTTAGCTTCGAAAAAAACCTGTGAATTTAGCTAAATATTAATTGCAATAACAAAACGTGGCAGCTGAAAAAAAAACAATTAGATGCGCCACAAATAATCAACGGCAACAGCAAATAGTAATAACAACAACAATTGGTAGGAGCAATGCCTATGCCAATGCAGTCAATGGCATGGCTTGAACTAACGAAGGGATCCGCGGGGGACACGTTCCCTGTACATATAGTACACATACTCGTAATACCTCATATCTTGTACGTTTTTATCTTGTGCTTCCTGTTGCGAATTTATATGTTTGCCACACCTGCCACATCGATTAAATGTTGGGCAAGGCCTGCCAGAAATTCGAGCGTGAAAGTGCTGATAAAATGGTTGCAACAACGCACAGAGACGTAACGGAATTATGCACAGTAATAATAGAAATAATAATAACATATTTATGCATTTATACGTCTAATAATAACTACCTCATTGCCTCATATGACTAATTTGATTAACAGTCAAGTTACCCGGGAAATTGGGTCAATGTTAGCCAATTTCATTATTCTGTAATTTGAAACTCTTGCGATTGTAGTATTTTGTATTACGCTCGTGCGTAATTCTGGCTAAGTTTATTGGCCGGGTCGGTAGGGTAAGCATTTTGGCTCTTGTTTGAAATTTAGCGAAATATATAGGCCGACATCCGCGATAAGAGTTTAATTTATAACAATTTTATTAATGCTATTTAGTAAAATCTTTTTTCACGGTCGCCTTCCTAGTAAATATAAACATTCTTTTTCTGAAGAATTGCTTTTTATGGAGAAATTTTATTTGTCCTACGATGTGATTTATGAGGGCTTATTCTCAAAAATCAAGGATGAGAAGTAAAAACTACGAATGCAAATTTTAACTAAATCAAACAATGTGAAGGACTTATGTTACGTAACATGGAATACACCTAAAATCGTATTGTAGTTGATATTATCGATACCACTCAATAATCTTATTTACGTTTATATTTAATACGATTATTATGTAAAATATTTAATTTTTGGCTGCAATTTTTAATTTTTATTCAAAATAATATTTAAACTTTTTTTTTTATTATAATTTTATTTAATAGTTATAAAAAAACACAGAAGTTACAATATGTGCTTATTAATAAGAGTTATTCCGCAATTTGTATTTCAAATATAAAAAATAAACCCTAAATTGAATATCTTTTGAATAAAGTGAATTATTACCAAGATTTATATTTTGATCTATGGATGAATATAAAGAGCCCCTCTTTATTTTATATTTAATTTTTCTTTTACATTCTGTTACAATACTACATTAGTATTTTAGGGCCAGCAAAATACCAGCAATTGGTACCAATAAAGAATATACAGTAATAAAATTAATTTTTGTTTTAGATTTTAAAAATTAGAGTTGCGATTACTCCTATTTGTATCTTTTTAAATAAATAAATAAATACAAATTTGGAAATAGTTGTTACATTTGTTATTCTATTTTAAAACTTATAACAGATACGGTCTCTATCCCTAATAATTATTAATTATAATTAGTAATGTAAATCCAAATTTTAGATCGAGTTCATTAATTATATCGAAATATTAAATAATTTATATCGAAATAGAAAATCGGCAAAAATATGTATCGAGCTGTCGATATATCGGGAAATAGTAGATTGGGTTGCAAAAATTGAGTTTTAAAAAAAATTTTTTTTTTTAATTTGAAAACGCAATGTAATCACAAAACTCTTAGAAATCTTATTATAGTATGGATACTTATAAAAAATTGAACGACAAAACTTAATTTTGAAAAATAACTACGATGAACAAACCCCAGTAAGTTGTTGATTTTTAATGGAAAAATAAAATAATCGAGTTAAAGTATTCGACTACCGCTTCAGCGAAAATCGAGTTGTCGATATTTCGATATATTTTTACAACACTAATTATAATTAAAGATATGAAAAATATATGAATAAACTCCAAAATGAAGTTAGACCCTTGCAGTATAATTAATTTTAATATTAGTAGAAGACCTTTCCGTGTATGTTTTTTATTAATTAATAGAGAATATAATTATTGTTCATATTTAAATTTATTTGTTTAATTTTTTTAAGTACATAGCCATATAATCAATATTCATATTTAAGGCGCAGCTTTATTGCACTCGTATTTTCCATTGGGCAATTCGCACTCCTTGACACAAAATTTGCCGGAATTTATCGAGCAGACGGTGTCTTTTGGGCATGGGATAGTATCACCTGTGAACTCGTTGTTATTGCAAAGTCGGAATGTGGTGCGACTGGTGCACTGAAACATTGAGGCGCCATCGCACAATTTGCAATCGATATCATCAACCTTACAGACTGGCTGAGCACCGAGATTAGCATCGGCACAGAGAATGCCCAATTCGGTGCAGACTTTGCCATCTCCACAGGGCAGGGTGCTATCCTCAACTGGCGAGAAGTTGACACAGTATTTGAAATGGGTTTGATTCACACAGGCAATGTTGTTGTCCATGCAACGATTGCAGACTCCGACAGACCAGACTGTGGCCAACATACAGCTGAAGGCCACAACGAGGAGCTGCAAGTTGGTTAAATGATCAGTTAAGATTTTCCTCCGTTAGATTGGTAACTACTTACCAGATTTCTAAGGCAATTTGACTGCTGCTGCATTGTTTTTAATAACTTTGTGATGCTCAATGAGACGAGACACGACTTGAGACAGAAATGAGACACTAATGGGAAGTTTCAACATACACCCCACTTTTATATCGTCTCTCTGAACATAGGAATGAAAATAAATGGGTTTATCTAAAAAGTATCATGATTAGAGAATTATTTTATGCTAGGCTTAGTCTTATGCAAATAATCATGTTTACCTGGTTAAGATTCAGCTCGAAGATTAGTGCGAAACAGTAGCCAGAATATTTATGAGTGTCGTAGCATTGAGAGATACAACGGGAAAACTGTCTTGGTCATAAAGATAACTTGCAGCAGCCAGCATTTAAAAGGCATTAGCCAAGATCTAGTTGACTTCATTTGACAATCAGAAATGTTGACGCTTCCACGCATTGGGCTAATTGGGCTTTTGGCCATTTTACTGCATTCCGCAGTCGATGTGGAGGCCACTTGTAATCATTGTTACGGAACGCATGCCTGCGTCGATAACACCACATTCCAAATATGTTTTGACGGTAAGCAGAAATGTAATTTTCACGGAATGATAATTTTAACACCTTAACAGGCGTTCCACGACCGGAGTATACCATACCGTGTCCGGCTGAAACACCCGTATGCACCAGATTTGGCACCATCTGTTTGAGTCTTGACTCAGGATTTAAGTCGGACTGTGGAGATACCTCCAAGTGTGGACAATGTGGCAATAATGCCATCTTTGCATGCACCACACAGACAAGTTTTGGCAAATGCGTCGATGGTGAGCTCCCTAATCCAAATCGCATCAGTTGTCCTGCGGGATACTTTTGCTCTGTCACAGGTGCTGCTGCCGGAGACCCTTGCGTCTATGCCTGTGAGCCGGATTCTTCGGACACCTGCGATAGGGAAAAGGAATCAGACTCCGATGATAACCCAACACCAACCCCAACCCCTACTCCATCTCCACAAGATGCATCTTCATATTGCCGAACGCATCAGAAAGCTGGTCGTTTTGCCATTCCAAATGATACAGTTTGCAAAAGGTAAGTCTTCATTTTTAGACCCCGTACTTAAAAAAAGTACAGGGGTCTATTGGGTTTGTTTTAACGAAAATGTGCGTAACAGGCAGAAGGAGGCGTGGCAGACCCCATAAAGTATATATATTCTTGATCAGCATCAATAGCCGAGTCGATATAGCAATGTCCGTCTGTCCGTCTGTCCGTCTGTCTGTCTGTCCGTCTGTCTGTATGAACACCTAGATCTCAGAGACTATAAGAGCTAGAGCCACCAAACTTGGTATGTAGGTTCGCCTATATTGCAAGCAGATCAAGTTTGTTTCAAAATTTGGCCACGCCCCCTTTATCGCCCACAAATCGAAAACAAAAATTTCATATCCAAATTATAAGAACAATTTAAAAGCTAGTGACACCAAACTTAGTATGTAGGTTCCTCTACATTGCAGGCATACTGAGTCCATTTCTTTTTTGGATCGGACCACTATATCATATAGCTGCCATAGGAACAATCGGTCGAAAATCAAGTTTTAGTAAGAAAAACTTTTTTGTTTTATGAGATATCTCAACCAAACTGATACAATATGCATAAGATTTAGTTTTATATATCCTGTCCAAAGTTGGTTCAAATCGGAGCACTATATCATATAGCGCCCATCGGAACAATCGGTCGAAAATCAAGTTTTAGTATGAAAAACTTTTTTGTTTTATGAGATATCTCAACCAAACTGATACAATATGCATAAGATTTAGTTTTATATATCCTGTCTAAAGTTGGTTCAAATCGGACCACTATATCATATAGCGCCCATTGGAACAATCGGTCGAAAATCAAGTCTTAGTATGAAAAACTTTTTTATTTTATGAAATATCTCAACCAAACTGATACAATATGCATAGGATTTTGTTTTATATATCCTGTCCAAAGTTGGTTCAAATCGGACCACTATATCATATAGCTGCCATGGGACCGATCGGGCGAAAATCAAGTCTTAGTAAGAAAAACTTTTTTGTTTTGTGAGATATCTCAACCAAAGTAATATAATATGCATTTAAGTTAGTCTTCTATATCCTGTCCAAAGTTGGTTGCAATCGGACCACCATATCATAAAGCTGCCATGGGACCGATCGTGCGAAAGTCAAGTCTTAGTAAGAAAAACTTTATTGTTTTATGAGATATCTCAACCAAACTGATACAATATGCATAAGATTTAGTTTTATATATCCTGTCCAAAGTTGGTTGAAATCTGACCACTATATCATATAGATGCCATGGGACCGATCGTTCGAAAATCAAGTCTTAGTAAGAAAAACTTTTTTGTTTTATGAGATATCTCAACCAATCTAATACAGTATGCAAATAACTTGGTTTTATATTGCCTGTCCGAAGTTGGCTTAAATCGGACCACTATATCATATAGCTTCCATAGGACCGATCAGCCGAATATCAAGTCTTAGTATGAAAAACTTTTTTGTTTTATGAGATATCTCAACTAAACTATTACAGTATGCTTGGTTTTATATATCATGACCGATGTAAGTTCAAATCGGACAACTATATCATATAGCTGTCATTGAAAAAAGTAGTCGAAAATGTATTACAACGCTCTGCAACAGCAACAAGCGGCCAAATTATTATTTTAATTTTTGTAGTCTTTTCTATTTCCATAGTAAGTACGGGGTCTCCGACAGTCGAGTATGCTCGACTGTAGCATCGCGAGCGAAGCGAGCGGGGGGTTGGCGAGCGAAGCGAGCAGGGGGCGGAGCCCCCTAGTTATAACTGAATCTTGTTCATAATAAAAATATCTGTTGTTGCAGCTTCATCCATTGCAGCTACAAGGCCGGAGTCTGGCAGGGAAGCATAACTGATTGCCCCGCAAATAAACCTTACTTCCATGCTGCCTCCACATGTGGCACGGTGAAACCAACTAAAGCCGGTTGTGTATAGTTTCATGTTAATATCGACTAATAACTATAAATATTTTCAAATATACAAATATTAAATAAAAACTGATAAATTAAAAAAAATTACTTCTTTATTTTGGGCAAAAGTCTGATGATAATTAACGCGAATCTCACATTTTGGCTTGCTTTCAGCTCATATTATATATTTTTTTAATTTTTTCTGCGAAGAATAAATATACAATAATAAATATTAGCAAAGTGTAACTTTTATTCAATTTTCATCATTATATACATCCCTTTTTGGCTCTACAGCCTAAAAATCATTTAAAATAATGTTCTATTTTCTCTTGCAAAGTTGTATCTTAAATTATTCAAAATAATTAAGATTTATATTCTCTCAGTGGCTTAAAACTGGTTTGACGTAAAACTATGAATGCGGCTGGTCAACGCCCGGAATCAATTCGAGTGTACCATTTTGATTGAACTTTAGAAAACTAACATTCTTTTTTTTGATGTTTAAATACAAAAATGTTGAGATCATAAAACAGCACACGGCAATCAAGTGGAAAGCCAACGTAAATAAAACAATTAGCATGCTCAACAAAAATATAAAGAGTTGATAAACAATGAAAATTTCACTAGTTAAGAACCAAGTTTATAATACGGCAGTCCAAAGATTAAGGTACTTTAGTATACTCGGAACCTTGACAGTGAGCACAAGTCGCGTTGTGGGAATATCTCAAGGATAAAAAAGCTATAAAATGACTACAACAATTTCAAATGCTCTGCAAATAGTGGGAATGGTGAGAGAATTAAATAATTTTTGTGAATTTGTTGATATTTTTAAGCAGAAAATATACTTTTAAAGCTGACACTTAGCTGTCTGGTGAGTTGGACTATTTCGGACTGCAATGTCTGCCAGCCAAATCAGGCAGCCTGTATTAATTCCACATCCTATTATATGTGCTTTGGAGGTAGGTACAATTATTTGTAACTTATTGAAGTATCTTAAGATGTATTTTATTTGATTCAGATGATACTCCTTATACGGATCACATCTATAATTGCCTCGCTGGCTTTCAATGCAGCGATACACCCTCCATTTGCATTCAGAAGAATGCCCAACGTCCGCCCAGCTGTGGAGATACCAGCAAGTGCGGTCATTGCAGTGCCCATAGGAACTACAAGTTTGCCTGCCACAGCAGAGGCATCTTCCAATTGTGCTTTGGCGCCTCGCAGCCCACGGGAACCTATGGCAAGTGTCCTACGGGCACAGTCTGCGATGCCTCCAGCGATGTGGTCTGTGTGCAGGAGAAGCCAGGTCAAACAGTCACCTGTGATGTGAATGATGACCTGGTGGGCACTACTACGGAAAACCCTGTGACTGATCCACCCCCACAGACAGCCCAGGAAATATGTACACTAAGGGCAAAGTCGGGTCTCTATGAAACTGTGCCTCGTGATCCCTACTGCAAACGGTTTGTACAGTTTTTTTACCCATTACTAAAAAAATAAGTAAAAGGGTATATTGTGTTCGTTGGAAGGAGAAGGAGGCATCTCCGACCCTATAAAGTATATTTATTCTTGATCAGCATCATCAGCCGAGTCAATATATGTGTGTCTGTCCGTCTGTGTGAGCGCCTAGATCTCAGAGTCTATTAAAGATACAGATATCACAGACATACACAGACTCCATACGCGTTGGAGCAGGTCAAGCTTGTTTCAAATTTAAGTCACCCCCCTCTTCGCCCCCACAAATCGCGAAAATCCACCACACCCACAGTTTTTAAGTTAATATAGTTTTTATGGTAATTAGCGATATCTAGTAATATTATATTTTATTACACTGAATCGCATCATGATCGGACAAGTAGAAAGGCAGTTATGGAGATTTAATGTTTTTAAAGCTATACAAGTCGTTTCTTTAAAGTACTTGAATATGTATTGAAGTAAGTAACGGGTATCCTATGGTCGGGATCTCGACTATAGCCTTTATAGTCGACACTATCTACAGCGAATTCACTTCATTGATCAGAACAAAATTCTTCTTCTTAAAAAAAGATGTTAGTCAATATAATTATAGTTGTTTTCTAGAGAATCATACTATAGAGAAATTCGAACTGAATTGCTACCATATATATTATGTTATACAATTATTTTAGGTTTCTCAAAAAAAAATTATTACTATTATAAAAATGAATTTAAAAACTTATTTCAAAAAAAAATTTGTTAATGCATTAAAATATTTACATTATCAGGCCTGTTCCGGGTTTCACTTTCGGCAAGATTTCTTGCTTTCTGTTCTTATTTCAATCTGGATATATTTTGCGTATTGAATTCACTTTGAGTTGATGAATTTAAGGCCAATAAAGTGATAATATATAATTTTAAAATGTTTAGCCCAAATGCAAAGTGAAAAATTACATTTTTTGAAATCCGAAAACATAGGATGTGCAAACCGGAACATAACATATAACTCGTAATTTAAATCGGATGTAGGAAGTTTGAAAATTACTCACTTGGTCACATTTATATTAAATGTTATTTGAAATTTTTGTTATAAAAATAATTTTTATTTAAAAAAATTGAAGCAAGAGGCTTATTACGATTATTAATAAAAACTAAAATGAATTATTAATTTTTTTTAAGAAAAATAAGATTTTAAATAATTTTTATTATTGAAAATTATTTAATCAGATGTGTTCCCGAAATCTCTAGAGCTTTTGGAGACAATTGCTTTTGAAAACAACCATTCGAAATGTTGGTGTTCCTTAAATGTCAGAGATTTAGTTTTTTCGAACATATTCTCGAAGTCCCTAAAATTGGCTTACTTCCAGTTTTAACAACATGTTTATATTCAGAAATATTTTATATAATTAGCAAAATTATTAAAAATTAATTAAATGCATTTTTATTCAATTTAAAGAATAATTTAATATAATAAATATTACATTTTGAAAGCAATGGTTGCTTTTGTTCAGGAACACTAACAATTGCTTTTGGGTTGCTTTGCCGTTGTTAGAGATTTGTAGAACACCTCTAAATATACCTAATTTGTGATTCCTGATTAACATTTGTATTGAGTAACAACAAGTTTGGATAGATAGATAATGAGGTGCAATTGAGTGTTTATTTTTATGCGCTATAATATGATCTATATATTTTCAGTTACATCGATTGCTACTACAACAAGGGCAAGGTCATAGCTGTGGAATATGGATGTTCTGAAACCTCCTACTTTGAGGCAGAAACACAACGTTGCACACACACAAAGCCAAACATTTGTATTTGAATAATGTTTTTTTGTTAAAAAAATATATTAGTTAGACTGTAGAATAATCTAGCAATTTTCACTCTAGCTCTACGCTATTGAGACTCAGACTCTCGATCCGGTCGGAGCAAGTGGCGGGCAGAGTGGAGACACAGGTTTTGGTGGAGCTGTTGTAGTAGAGACTTCCTGGGCATCTGTAACTCTGTCCCAGCCAACTGCCACCCAGTTGGTAGCATTTGATATATTGATGACATGTCGTTTTCGGATTTGTGCCAACTGGAAAGTAACCTTGACTCTGCAATTTGGCGCAATATGCAGCTGGGTCGCTGGTGGTTGGAGCTGCAGTTGTGGTTGTTGGGGGATTGGTGGTGGGAGTGTAGCAATATGAAGGCTTCCAGGCCACACACTGGCCGACATTTCGATCAAAGAAGGTGCTGCCTGCACAGGAATATTTCTTGCCAATCCATTTTCCATTCGTGAGCGTGCATTTAATGTACTGACGACATGTTGTATACGTGAATTCTCCAACCGCAAAATTGCCCTGTTTCCTCACAGCGGCACAATAAGCGGCGGCATCGTTCGTCGATGGAGTTGACGGTGTGGTTGGTGCTGTAGTTGTTGTTGTATCATCTACAGTGGAACAAGATGGATTCACACTCGATGCCAGTTCACAGATCTCCTTAATCCCATTGTTGCACACATAGCCCGAGGCACAGTTTCCCCTCGATTGCTGTGGCACATTCGTGCCGAGGCAGAGGGCAAAGCTGCGTGTCCCGGTGCAGGCAAAGGTCAGACTTGCATCACACTTGTTGCAGTCCTGACAATCGGCAACGCTGCTGGAAGATGCCTTCGGCTGACACAGGACTCCGCCGGATCCACTCACACACATGTAGCCGGGGGGACAGTCGAAGGGTGCACCGCTGGGCAAATTATTCGCATCACAGACCTTCGTTTGTGTCATCGAATAACAGGCCATTTTGTTGACACTGTTGCAGACGTTGCACGTTGATCTGGTGGCTGCCACAAGGCATGTCAGGAAGAGCAGCAAACGCAGGAAATGAGACGACATTTTCGGGTGTTCTTCTATCTCCTTCAATTATATTTTGACTGCTTTCTGACACGAGCAGCTGCCAACTTTAAATAGCAGATTTTCGGCTACAATCTGCAGATTAACCTTTGCCTAAATTCAATTTAGATAAGTTCGTTTGCCGGCCTTATTTTGGCCCTGAGTGAGAGCATACTTTGGGGCAACATCTAAACGCCTTTGTTATCAGTGAGATAATAGAGAGAGAGCACCCTGTATAAAGTTGCAATTGTTAGACTTTCCAGTTAGATAAGAAGAAAATGTCGTTACTTAAAAGCAGCTACTTTGCATCATAATTATAGTTGCATTTCAAGATGCTGCGACTGCTGTAAGTCCTACTTTTAATCCAGGCCAGTATCCTTGGCTCTCGGGCAGAGTGCAATGCCTGTGACTCGGCTACAAATATCGCCTGCATTTCGGATACAGAGTTTCAATTCTGCGAAGACAATCGTCCCAGTGGTCCCATTAATTCCTGCCCCACGGGAAACTATTGCAGTGGAAGCCAGAGTCTTTGCCAGGAGAATGCCTCTCGCAATGCTTGTGGGGATTGTGGACAGTGCAATGCTGAGAATACCTTTGCCTGCACTGGACCTCGCACATTCGCCCTTTGTCTGAGCAGCAGCATCATTCCAGGCAACACTACGGGCACCTGTGACTCGGACTATGTGTGCAATGTTAATGTCCCAGCGATCTGTGGCCATGAACGAGAAACGGGTGCAACCTGTCCTTGGAAAAGAGATACAACAACGCCGAAACCAAACACACAAAGCTCCACCGAAAACATCAAACTTGGATAACTTTTGCCGTACAGTTAGTAAACTCCACGGCCCTCACTTCCACGCCATTCCCAATGATACCGAGTGCACTAGGTACAGTAAACTTGAAGTTAATAAAAAATGTGTGGGACTCATACAAAAATTGCATTTACAGTTACATCTATTGCAAGTTCTATTTAAAAGACTGGTTGGGTCGCATTGTACAGTGTCGCAAGTTAAGACCCTATTTCGATGGTAGAACCCATGTGTGTGGCAGACTCAAACCAACTAACCCGGGCTGTCTGTAATTTAACTGAATTAATATATACTTTTAAAAAAATTCAAAAATTGTTTAAGTATTGTAATATGTTAGATAATAAACTTTGCTAGCCATTTTTTTATGGGACAAAACTTGTCACATTAAAAAATTGTCTAATGTTATGTCGACTTTTTTTATACAGATAAGACATATCTTGTGATAACCATTTACTATCTTTGTGGCATGAGTAGCAGCTAACTTAATTTCCAATCTGGCATGCAATAAAGCTTAGTAAAATAAAACATTTTCTAAAAATCTCATAAAACCCAAAAACAGCTCAAATGCTTTAAAATATTAAAAAAAAGTTTTTATTATATTTTTTTTTTGTTGAATCCATAAACAAAAATACGTTTGGCGAATTTTGTCACACCAGTAATATGTTTGAAATATAAAATTCACTAAGGGTTTCCTAAAGAGATTAATTAAATAAATTGCATTAAAAAATACATTTAAATTCAATAAGCATTTAAATATTTGTAATTCAACTAAATATGTGTTTATATTATTATATTTATAAGAAAGATTTTAGTTGTACTGAAACTCTTCATGCAAATAAATACCACTTTTTTTTCTCTCTGAAAAGTATGCAACAGAAACGTGTAGAACTCCTTGGCCGATTTCTTTAATTTGTATAGCATATTTTTAGGATAATATTTTATTAAAAATATATTTTATTGTTTTTATTATTATTATTTGTTTTATTCGTTCGTCAAGCAAATATGTAAATATTTTTACCTCAATTATTAAAGGGCCTTGCGGAAAGCTTTTAGACCTATTATTTAAAGGGTCTTACGTATTATCACATTGCACTATAAATTTGGTTAAATAAACGAAGATTCGCCCATCACTTTTATGTTGATTGTAGTTTGTTGATAAGATTAAATCCGATATTTAATGCAGTTTAAATTCCGACTGACGGGCATTAGCTACTGCAGTTGCATTCAAAGATGTTACAATTGGTGTTATTGCTGCTGGGAATTGGAGTCCTCGGCTGCCAGGCGGATTGCAATGTCTGTGCCTCACCTTCAAGCGTTGCCTGTGTCTCGGATACCCAATTTAAGTTCTGCAATAATAATGTTCTCGTTGAACCAGTCAACAGCTGCCCAAGTGGAACGTATTGCACTGGAAGCGCTGCCATTTGCCAAGAAGACGCCACATTGAGAGCCTGTACCGGTTGCAAGCAGTGCAATGAACAGAAGAGCTTCGCCTGCCTTGGCGTCCGCACATTCTCCTTGTGCCTGGGCACCGATGTTCCATCTGTAATCACTGGCAGTTGTGCTCCAAATTATGTCTGTAATAGGGATAATATCAACATCTGCGGATTGGCGTCGGCAGGAAGTCAAGCGACATGTCCGCTTGTGGATGACGAACTGCTAACAACACTTTCTCCCAATGCAAATGTCACTCCCGATGAGTACTGCAGATACGTAAAGAAAGCCGGACGTTTTCCCTACGGGATGAACGTGGACACCACCTGCAAACAGTAAGCACAGAAAAAACATTAAATTCATACTTTGTTTACAATTTAATTCTCTTTTAGGTTCATCACTTGCTTCATAAGCAACAGTACCTGGCACGGCGCACTCTACAATTGTCCCGGCTCGACATATTTCCAATCCTCAATACAACTGTGCAATACCACCATCCCAGCTTACTGCACCTCGACTGTACGCTCCTTAAGCCTGAACAATCTGCGACTTCTATAACAAAGGAGTAATCCTTCTAAATAACCAATTTTTTTTTTAATTTCATTGATTAAATTTATGAAATTAAATTGTTGCAAGAATATTGTTTAAATTTTAATTGGATTTTCTAAAATTAAATGAGATATTTTGAGACAACACAGAGTTTTAGTCGAGCGTATTTAATTTGGTAACACGCATATCTTAAATGATGTTAACTTAATACAATTTTTATCAAATATTATTTTTGCAAAATGTGTAAAATTCATTTATAGTAAAATAAATTAATTAAATACAGCATAACATACATAGTTTAAAGATACATACTAACACACATAGTGTGTTTAATTTATTAATAGGCATTATTCATAATTCTATGCCATACATTTTGCCTTGGCCTAAGTGTTTCAATAATTTTCAAAAAAAACATTCTTAAGACGCCTAAATATTTGTTTCTGTATATTTTCCAAACGTTTAGTGGTCAGAAGAAAAAAACGCCTACAGCAGGATTATCACATTTTCGTGTATATTTATAGTCTGAGATACCTATAAATCGGTGCATGAGACGGCGTTGTCAACAAAATTGTATTATGCCTAAAATTAAATTCAACGTCAATTTTAAACAAATTTTGCATTATTTTTTTTTTTATTTTGTTGTATGGACCACAAAACCTGCCACATGCCCCTCATATCTAGACTGGCTGCCACTCAACTGAATTGCACATTGTGCACAGGGAGCTAAAGCTGGAACTATGTGAATGCGTGTTTGGATGCGGGTTGGGTTCGCATTCGGGGCGTGTGAAATCGAAACCATTGAAATTGAAAACACTCAATGAAAACTTTTGCGGCCCAGCCTTGAATTCAATTGCATTTTTCTGGCCTGCCAATAGAGCTGTGGCTCTGGCTGTGGCTCTGAATCTAGCTGTGGCTGTGTTTGCCCCGGTAAAACTTTTGTAACCCATGTGGCCACGTAACTGACCCACATCAACGCCAAGAACGAGAGTGCAAACTGCCCAGAGAGAAAGAGAGAGAGATAATGTAAGAGTGAACAGTTTTATTTTCGGCTAGTGATGAGCTTCACAGAGTTTTCCTAACATGAACACAAACCACAGCACGCACGACTCACGACATGCGACCCATTCTCATCTCTAACACGCGCTGCCCTCAAACTGCCTGCAACCAATTTTTATGGCATGTGGCAAAAAAGTTTTTGGCCGAACAGAAAATACAAAAAAATAGAATGAGAGCATATTTTATAATTGTACGCGAGCAGTGCTGTGTGAAAGGGCTAAAAGTTCGGTGCACGCCACCGTTGGCACAAGTTTCAAGGTGGCATTGCCAACGCGGCGTATGCGTCATAAATGCCATAACAGGCAGACGCTGTCACCGCAGTTCCAAAGTGAGCTCATCCCATTCACATGTGTGGATTGTGAATGAATAAAAAAGGAAATGCCAAAATGAAAAGTCACTTAAAACTGTTAAAGTAATGCCTCAAAGTGGGTTAAAGCGCCTTTTCCATTCATATGGGGCTTACTGTACGACGAAGATGAAAAGATGTTCCATATTTTTGTTCATATCATCTCGTATTTTATTCTGTCCTTTTTTCCCCTATTTCTACTACTATATCTTAAAATTATTCCAAATTATGTTTCGCTTAAATTTAATTTTGGTATACCCCAGAGCTATAGTGTAGTAATTATAGTTTTTATTTTAGTTCATAATTTTGTTAATAAATAAAATTAAATAAATAAATAACATTATATAAAATTATTGATTTATTATTTTTATTTTTTCTTTAAATTACGCTTTAAATGTGAATTTTCGCTTGAAAAATACTGTATCCTTATAATATTTGCATTTTGTGTGCATTTCCAAGCTTTGATTAATGTAAGCTTTATTCAAGTAGATCATCAGGCATTGGCTTAAACTCTCTTAAAGTGCTCAAGTTAGTTTTGGCCAACTTTATCTAGGCCTCAACTATGAAAGTGCTTAATGTTGTTCTTCCAGCGCACAACGTCAACACTCGACATCATCCGCGATGGCATCAAGTGTAATGACTGCACTCAGCGCTGATGAATTCATTAATTATTTTTTCTAATAGAATCTGCCATTGCCTGAGACCGAGGGGAGTCCCTTTTAGCTACGAGTATGAGAATGATATGAGATGGGATGGATGTCTGACTAATTAAATTATAGGCATTTGGTTCTCTTTTAGCTTGATTCGATTAATGCCTGACATAATCTTGAAGTTACGAGTACTCGTACTATATATGGAGTGGAGTTTGTGGACTCCTTTCTAAGCTGCTCTAAAAATCCTACTCACAATCGCCCTCTTGTGAGCCGAGGGCGACAACAAAGAAACAACCTTTGAACCGAGGTCATTTGAGTCACGGACTGTCATATTCATGTGCTCATCATCATTCAAGTTTCTTGCAACTTGGCTTAAAGCAACATCTATGCATGTATGTAAGTATCTATGTATCTGTGTATCATCTGCATCTTTTCGTTTGTAGAATGAGGGCGAACTGCAAACACAGTGCCTTTAAATAGCAGACAACCCGCTGTTTAGCATATGAGATATTTATGGTTGGGGAAACTGTTTGCTCTATTAGACAGTGGGCTTATTTTATTGCTCCTATTCTACCATTCTCCCTCTCTCTCTCTCTCTCTCTTTTACTCCCGCTCTGCATTTAATTAAAGTTATATTTTCATTTGGTATTTTGGCTCAGGGCAGCGGCCTCCACAACTACAACAGAGTGGCGCCTGCTTGGGCGACCCATTACAGCCACCCACCGTCCTCCCCTCTCCTACCCTCCCCTACCCCTAAGACCATCCCTGACCACCTGCCGTGAGGCTCTGCAACTGTCGCTGGCGGCTGCAATTAATTTACCTCGCTTCGTTTTACTCAATGGGGCAACTTTATAAACAATTCCCGATGGCCCGGCCTGTCATGGCCTAAACCCGCTGCAATTTTGTTTATGCATCAATTGGGTTAATCACTTCAACTGTGCAGCAACGCGTACTGTTTACTTCTTCCTTATTGAAATTGGCCATGGTGTAAATTATGAAGCCACATAGAAAAACAGTCTTAGAAACTGGCATAGAACTGACATACTTATGTAAAGAATTTTTGAAAATAATCACATAATAATTTCAAAACTTTAATTTAATAAAATATGTTTTTTTTCCAGTAGAAAATGTATATCATTTTAAATTAGTCTGTTTATTATAATATATATTTTTTGGATCTATTGCAATTTTAATTGTACATTGAAATATTCTTTATGTTTTGAATTTAACTGTTATTCTCTAATAAAAATAAAGTATTATTAATATCCTCACGAAGACTTTAATTTTAATTACACATATGGCAACAACAACAACAATAACAATAATAATGCCAACAATTATACTGCAGTCCGGGGCCAGGTTGACAGGTCAAGTACATGAGCGTGTCAAAAAGTTTTGACATAGCCATATATACATATATGTATATGTATTTGAGGGAGGTCAAACCGAAACCAAACTCACACTATTATTTCTCTATAGTGTGGCATTGTTGTGGAATGCGCAGACGCCCACGACCACGCCCACAAGAATGCAACACACAACACCGCAGAACTGGAGCAGGAGGAGGAGCGGGAACAGAAGCAGGAGCAGGAGCAAAGAATGCCATGTATGTGTCCTCGTGCTTGCATCAGACGGAAGGAAGGAAGGAAGGATAGCTGTGCTGCATGGCATGAGACTGGAGAGTGGAGCGAGGAGTGTGTGCGGGTGTGTGGAGAGCGGCTAGAGAAAGAAGAGCTGGGGAAGTGACAGGAAATGCGCATAATGAAGCGCTGTGGAAAATGTGGCACATGTAGTGCTGTGGCATCCAAAGGAACTGTCAGCACGGTGTTGAATAACTGACTAACTGACTAACTGACAGACTGCCAGACCGACAGACTGCTAGACTGATAAACTGATAGACAGGGTCGGGCCAGTTCAGACCAGGTCGTTGTCAATATTGCGGCAACTGCAACCTGTCAACAAGCTCGACAGAAACTTAATGATTGTGGCTTTTGTTGAAACTGCATATGTTGCCACAAGTTGCAGAGTCGAGGTGTGAATAAAAACCAAAAAATACAAAATATATATAACAATAAAAATAAATAAATGAAAATTAAATCAACGCTGGAAAAACTTTGGTAATTGTGCGTCAATTGCACAAATTGCTGCACAAACAAAAGGCGATTAATTGATTTTACTCTTCAGTTCAAAAGTAAATGTTTTTGAGCTTTAAAGCCTTCTTTTTAATTTCAGCTAAATTTAAAAATAATCACTATAGTGAGAGACTCTCTTGGTAATCTTTCAAAAAGCGGTTTTGAAGGACTACAAATATTCTTTTATTTGTTGGTGCTTTAATTAGTTTTTTTTAAAGAATTATATATTACTTTAAAAACTTTATAGTCTTCATAGCAGTTTTGCTATTACTGCCTATCTAATATGATATTTTGTAATAATGTATAATGTTTTAAGTTATGAAATTATTTGATGTCCAAAAAAACTATTATATATATTTTTTTTGATTGTCAAATAGTTTTTTATGCAGATGCAATTCATGGAAATTTTATATATGAATTTATTGCTAAGTATATATTATAGTTGGGTGAATTCAGTTTATTTTATGTATGGAATTTGAGATAAAATGATAGAATACACTCATTTAAGAATTTTACGCGGCACCCATTTAAAAATCCATTAATATAATAGATATATCCAAGTTGTGATCGATAAGTAAATACATCAAGTGTCTGAGTGGTTTTTTATTCTAGACTCTAGAGTGTCAAAGTCAAAGGTCAATAACCAATGCACATAAATAATAAAAATGCGTTTCAAGAATGCGGAACATAATATCATCAAGAGTGAATAAATCAACAACAAAATGCTGAGTCGTGTATTCTTTATGAGAATACTGAGAAGTAGACTGAGAGTTCCATTAGTTGTCCATTAGATGAGATGATCATTATATTATATCATATTATGAATTGCATTTGTGACACTAACAACCAACAACCAACAACTAACAACTATGAACGACAACTGCAAATTATTGATTGACATGAGTAAATTGTAAGCCAAACATTTTGACAAGCGCTTATCGAAATTTGCTTATCAATTAGGTTGAGTGTGTCTGTGTCGGGAAATCACAGAGAGACTTGAAATTTGAGAGACAGTCTGTTGAGACGTGGGCTGATCCTGCCGCAACATACTATATAAATTCTATTAGCGTGTGAGTTTCTCAGTTGATAAATCGCATGTGGCAATAGTGGACACCATGTGCTCCATGTGGGCAGTGTCCAGACGACGCAATAATTTTGCAATTTTTATTGCACAACTGTCACGGGGGGCTTAGAGAGCGACGCTGTCAAGTGTTCGACTGCCAAGTGGACGAAGGAGGTGAAGGAGAATGGACGGGGGAACTTGGTTTCAGCAAATAAAGCCATTAAGTGGAAGTCGACTGACTGTGTGTGAGAGTGAGCTACTTTCGCTGCTCACAGGCGGCATGCAGCATGCGGCATGCGGCATGCAACATGAGGCATGCAACACGAGGCAGCCTGTATTTGTATTTGTACGAGTATGTGCTTACTTTCATTAAGCAAACAACGAAACTGCGACAAGAGTTGCACTCAGACGCAACTGCAACTCGTATGTTTGCCCAGTGGGTCACTCAGTCAAACAGTCAACGAGTTAAACATTTCCCGGTTCCCGGTTCTCGGTTCCCTCCCTCTCAACTCCACCCCATTAATTTGATGAGTTCACATTGCGAAATGCGCTTAAATTGTCGCTAATTGCAATTCGCACTACAAAATTGCAATTGCAGTTGCAATTGCAAAGTAAATTGCATTAAATACAGAAGCGCAAAATAATATTTGAATTCATGCAAATTTATTAACAATTTGTTTGCACACTCATACTGACATGTTCGAGTATAGTCATAACTCACTCACATCGTACCTTGGGGCCGATTTATCATCATCATTTAATCAAATACTATTACAATCGGTAAATCAGTTAACGACAGTTTGTCGCCAGTTTGTTGCCAGTTTGTTGCCAGTTTGTTGATGCTGCTGGCGCCACATTTCATAAACAAACAAAAGATGTCAGCAGATAAAGTATCTATTGAGTCAATTAGCTACAGCATCTTATACAAACAGTCAATTAATCAATTTCATAAATAATATTCTTTAAAATGCAAAATAACAAAATCAAAATCCATTTAAAAATGTTTCTTTCTTGTAGAAATTATTTTATACGATAATTTTAATGACTTCAAAAATATATCTACGAAAATAATAAGTCAATTCAGAAAGAAAATAAATGTAAAGAAGAAAATAAAAAAAAAACAATTCAGAAAAATTCTTACTTTAATTAGAATAAAATTTATGCAAGAAATGCATCAAATTTATACAAATAGTTTTTACCCTTTACTGAAATTATTGCTTAATAAAGCACCACAAATATGTTGTGTTTAAATTTTTAGATATTATGAGTGTGTCACTTTCAAATAAGCAGCACACAAAAAGTAGTCGTCTATTTATTTGTACACTCAGAAAAAAATGCAATCCTAAAATAAGGTACGTCCGTACTTCAATTTATATCGTATTGATCTTCAAATTTTAAGATTTCTGTGTACTAAAAATCTTGAATTAAGTATGAATCGATCTTAAATGTAGAATTCTGACTTTCCTTTTTATGGCAGCTGTCTGAAATAGTAGTCCGATTTTAACCAATCTTAGTCAGAATATATAAGAGCAATGCAAATATAGAATCTGTGAGTCTCGTTAAGATACCTCTAGAAACAACTGAGTAATTTGTACTAAACTAGTTTGACATTTTTTTGTACTTAAAATAGTTTTTTTCAAAATTGAAATAAAGTTTAAAATGTGAACGTTTCGTAATATAATCAAGTACATTTTGGGATATTTATTTTATATTGTCGCACCTAAAAGTTCTCAATTGGTTCTAGCGACGCAAATATGACTTTAAGCTTGGATAGCTGGTAAAATTAGCCCCTTTTCCGAACGTTCGCTAACCAAGAAAATACACCATTATTAAATGGTATTTATTTTAAGTATTTTCCTTGATTTTAGTACCCATACTAGTGGATGTTTTAAGTCTAAAATTAATTAAATTTGAATTTAGTCAAGATTTTTGTGTACTTCAAGAAGCATGTTTTCAATTTTTACAGACTTGAGATCGTTTTTACTTGAAAATGGTATAATTTTTTGCTGAGTATATGTTTGAAAAATGTGCTAAAATGCAATGCGATTCGCAACACGACTCATGTAAGTTCATGTCGTTGCTTCAATAATTTATAACATTGGGGCTCTAATTGTCCCCATCAAGGTTGGCGCCAGAGTTGCCACTGCTTTAGTGGTTGCTGCAACAATGCTTTTTCGGGGAGTCCTCAATGACGCATTTGCAACTCGCAAACTGGCAACTGGCAACTGGCGCCTGTGGCACAGACAAGGCTTGTTGTTGTCTGCCTGACAATTTTGGTGGCCAGTTGTGCGACGACCTTGACATGCAGCCAAAAAATAAAAAAAAAGCGAAACGTTTGCAACTGTGTCAACTATCGATTTGGCAAAACGTTTTATATTACGTATACGTATTAAAAGTGCAAACAATTTGATTTCTTTATCGTACATTGCAACTAAATCCGTGTTGAATCCAATTGAAAACATATATGGTATGTATGTATATGCAGTTTAATTTGTAGATGGTTTCCCACTCAACCTAAGCTGACCCAACGAATTGTGGCCTCTGCCCTTTACCCCCTTACCCCTTGCCCTCTGCCATTGGCAATTTCGTGGTCATTTAGTCGGCGAGATTTGCGGTTACGTTGCCTCTGGGAAGCCGCTGCAATGATTATGTTGTGTTTGTTGCCTTTGATGTAAGCATTACCGCCCGCCATTGTTTCGGTTAATTAAAATTTGTGGTCCTGCAACGCATGTGTGTGTGTGAGTGTGTGTGTGTAGTTTTCACTAAATTAGTTAAGAACGCTGGAGGATTATGCCATTGGCAATGCAGCTATTAAATATGCAGAGTTTGAAGCAGGCGCACTTGAAGCTCAATCGCAGGTCGAAGACAAAGACGTTCTCGGGAACGGGAACGGGAACAAGAAGAAGAAGTTATCTGCATTCCTGCGAACAGAACCAGTTTGTCAGCCAGAGTTCCAACCTGAGTGCCTGGCAGTCTCCTCGCTCCTCGACTGGCGGTTCCCTCGGCTCCTCGGCTCAAAAGCGAAACCAAAACCAAAAGCGAAGCAAATGCAGGCGCGATGATTCATGCCCAGATACAAGCTCCCAGCATCAGCCCCAGACTAAGCAGCGTCCGTTCGGTTCTTTGCGTTATTTTAGTTCTCTCTTTTCTCATTTTTGTACCCGTTACTTAAAAAATAAGTAAGAGGGTATCTTGTGTTCGTTGAAATGTATGTAGATATGTAGAAGAAGGCATTTCCGACCCTTGAAAGTATATATATTCTTATTATTTATATTTATTTACATTATCAATTAATATTATCTATTATGCCACCTAATCACAGCAGGATCGGAAAAGAAGAACGGCTGTAATAGCTAACCAAAGTTATTAATAATTAAGGCAATACAAGCACCCAAAAGTATGCAGCAGTTTTTTTTTAAATATTAATTAATATGAGTAACGGGTATTCTTTAGTTGGGATCTCGACTTTAGCCTTTCCAACTTGTTTTTTTTATTTTTTGGCCTTTGCTTTAATTTCTACTTCTTTCATTCAACAACAACAAGAAGGGGAACTCGACTTTTTTTTGCTGTTTCCCACGCCATAAATGTGCATTTTAGAGTTGCCTTTTTGCATTTGATTTTATGCACATTCCATGCACATTTCATGTGCCACGCGGCGTATGCGTAATCAGTTGACTAGAGTCATCAGTCAGTTGGCCTAGCAAGTTTGCAGCTTTTGGCCAATTTTATGACAAAACTGAAACTTTACTTAGCTCAACTTGAAGCGAAGTGAAGTCAGTTTCTTGTGGCTTCGGCTACGACTTCAGCTTTGGCTTCGGATGCAGCTGGCAGCTAAACTCAAAATGTTGTTAAGCTCGAGGAGAATGTGGCAGTGTCGACTTGCCCCCTTTAAGGTTCTGGTTCCCCCTGTTCCCCCTCGTTGTCAGCCAGTGTTGCCTGGTGTTGGTGGCAACTATTAAACTTGTTTCCGTTGTACTTCTATTTTTTGTGGAGTAATTTCATAGAATTTATGACCGTCTTTTTCGAAGGGATCACAAAAGTTTTCGCTGCTGCAAAACTTTGACTAGCTTCAACTTTATGGCGACTTTTGACAGTTTCGACAGACGGAAACGTTCGACATTTTTATCCGTTTCTCAATATACAAGACTTTTGCAACCTTAAATGCTTTAGGATTTAAGATTTGAAGTTAAAGAAATTTAAATTTCATAATGTAGCGATGGGATCGTGTTGATAAGAATTTTCAGCATAAATAAAACAATGGATCACAATGGATGGAGAGAAAGATATAAAAAGAGAGAAAGAGAGAGAGAGAGAACTTTTCCTTTGTGGAAAGTGAAACAACAGCGTGGCACATTGTGCGGCCTGTGGCACGACAACTTTCACGCGCTGTGGCAAACTCACAAAGACAATGTTATCATAGGCCTACATTTGTGTGGCATGTCAGCGTGCCCCCAAGACTCGGCAACTTGCCGCAAAAGAACGCAAACTGGCAAAACATTTAGGTACCAGCAACGTGAAATAAAAGCAAAAAAACAACCAAAATCGAAAATCGAAGCTGTGTACCAAATTCCAGGCCGTGGCAAAGAAGCCGCCGACGAAGCAACGACGACGACGACGACGACGAAGCGTAGAGATACAGATACAGATACAGATTCGCGGATACACAGATCTTCTTCTTATTCTTCTTTTTATTTTTCTGCCAGAGCTTCTTCTTCAGCTTCTTCTTCTGGGATCCCTGCCGCATGCGCAGGCATAACTAAGCGTTGCACGAATTCGCGAAATTGGCCACCGCAGCAGCCACAGCAACAACAACAACAGAAGCCAAAGACTTGAGCCAAATCAAAGGACACATATTGAATTTCAGCGCAGCTTCTTCACTGACCTTTTGTGGCCCACAGGGCAACGGGGGCATGTGGCAGTGGCAGCGGCATTGGCAGCGGCATTGGCAGCGGCATTGGCAGTGGCAGGAGGAGGGGAGGGAGACATGCTCGATTTTTTAGTTATTAAAATGAATGCGAATTCAAAGCGCAACTCGCAATTCGCTTCGAGTTATGCGACTGACTTAATTACAGGCGAGGACACAAAAAGAACACAAAAAAAAAAAAGAAATAAATAAATAAAGGAAGAAAGAAAGAGCAAGCGAAGGTCCATGTAAATTGCTGCCTGTCGTTTATTTATAGAAAATAATGAATTGAACAGGTGAGATCGAGAAAATGATAAGCATAGAAATTCCAGCATGCAACAACGAAGCCAACTGGCAACTGGCAACTGGCAACTGGCAACTTCCAAGTCCAAGTCCAACTGAAGTTGCCATTGCAAAATCAGCGAACGAGCGCAGCAAAAAGCAATCCAATTTACTGATTTATTTCTTATTTTACTTTGACTATGCAACAACAACGGGTACAGGAAGAAGCAGAGCAGCGGCAGCGGCAACCACAACGGAGGCTGTCACGGCACAGGCAGCTTCCGAGCCTTGCCACAGTCGCTGCCACAGTCGCTGCCACAGCATCAACTCGTACTTTCGGCTGGGCTGATGTAGTTAGTGGGCTTTGCTTTGATCTTGATTCTTGATGCTGCGGCAGCGACGCCTGACAATGATGACGAGGCACACAGCAGAGCCTCAACCGATACAAAAGGTATGTCAAAAAAAAAAAACAAAAAAAAATACAAAAACAAAGAAAGAAAAACGAAAAATTCGAACAAAAAACGCCAGAAACTGAAAGCGTGAGAGAAAATAACGAATCTTGTATGCCCTAATAAATATAAAATGAAGGACCATTAGAGATGGACTGAATAAAATAAATATTTAAGATTATAAAAAATTTATTCACATATATATTTAAAAATACTGAACGGAGGGTAATGGAAAGATTGAAAACCAGTCAAAATAAAGCTTAAAATCGGATTACAATATCTTTTTTATAAATAAAGATAGCTTTAATTATATTACAAATTAAAATAATTTAAGCTTCATTATAAATTAAAATATTTTAAATAAAATTGAACATTACTTGCAATACCCCAACTGAAGGAACTAAAATGACAATTTAAACTGTTAAAATACGGAACCAAATATATTTAAGTACATTTAATAATAAGTATACAAAACATATATACAAATTAATTTTAAGCAATTAAAACTATTTCAATTAGGTTAACAAAATTAAGCTTTAATATTAGGGACCGTTATCATTATAAGTTTTATTTTTTTTTCAACTTTATTCACCAATAATAATTATTTTTGATAAAAAAAAAAAAATAAATATAATTTATTATCATTATTTTTGATAAAAAAAAATATATTTCAAACTTAATGATTATATATGATTTTTATTTATTTTGATCAAAATAAAACACATATGTCCTTTAAGGACGAATATTAAGAATCCTATATCTTGTTGAGTTTCATGTTGATAAAAAAAATAAAAATCATTATTTTTGAGTATTATTTTTTATTAAAAATAGTAATGATTTTTATTTGTCTGATTAAAAATAATGATAATTGGTGAAGAAAATCATAAAAATCAGAATCTTTAAAATCATGAGTGATTTTTGTAGATAAAAAAAAATATAATCATATTTATTTATTTATTTAATATTTGTTAATAATTCGACTGAGTAATATTTGTATTATAGCCAAATAATATTTTATTTTATAATTTTTAAAAATATGTGTTTATGTGTATATAAATGAAACTATATTTTATGTAAATGTTACTTATTATACACACAAGTAAATGAAAGAAATAATATTATTTAAAGATAACTTGCTAAATTTGTTTGCCGCATGGAAAGGGTATCTGTGGTAGACGCTGCTGCCGCTGTGGCAAGGGCTATGACAATTCGAAGATTCGTGTAGCCAAAAGCTGCTGGATGCACAGATGCAGATGCCACGACATTATTTTTGCCACTTGGCCTGGGAGCCGAAGCCGGCGGCCACGACAACCGGCAACTGGCAACCTGGCAACTAGCAACCTGGCAACTGGCAACTGGAGCAAAAGAGAGGGAGAGGGAGAAGGGAAAAACGACTTGGTTCGCATCTTTGTCGCTCATGCTTTATTTAGGGTTTCCATGTATAAATATTTTTATTTATTGTGCAACACATTCGCACACGTTGCAGCTACGACTGCAGGATGTGCAGCACGACAACGGCAACAATAATGATGATGATGTGTAAACTCGCGGTTGGACGCTTAATTTCTACCTTGGGCCCAAGGGCTGAACTGCAAGCTGGATATACATAAGTTGGAATAAGGCCTGACAGTGCTGCTGCTGCTGCTTGCCTCTTCTGTTGCAACTTGCAACGTTGCAACGTTGCAACGTTCTGTTGCCAAGTGGCCTGTGAAACGAAATCGAGCTTAGTCATTGGTCTGATCAAATCGGCAATCAGAAGTGGTTCAAGAAATATGATCTGCTCTGCGGTTCAATGAAATTATCTAGAACTTGCCAAGGATTCGGATACTTTTAAAAGTGTTGCCATCTTTGGGAAATTCTATTTTTAAAAAGGAGAATAAATATCGATTTCATTCATTCGCAATTTTGTTGAAATCTGTCAATGACACGTTGTCATGGCCCCAATCCCCTTTTTGCCAATCAAAGACACCTGCATGAGGGGATTGGGTGCGAGGGAAAGGTCTATGCAGTCATAGTAGGAACAGGCTAAGGAGAGGGGTTGTGAGGGGAGGGGAGGGGAACTTGTGCGGCTCACACTCATCACGGCCATTGACAAGTAGCTGTCAGACACAAAAAGAACGACACATCAGCGAGACGATGGACCACTTTTGATATGCCCTTGGCCATACCGTATGCCGTATGCCGTACAGTGGGCGTTGGAGGGCGGCAGGTGGCGGTTGACTGGCGGCAGTCAGTGTACAATGTGCCAAATCAAGCGCAAAGATCCAATATCCTGCAATGAAATAGAATTACAGCATTACACAGCGAACAATTCGTCTCGATTTGCCGATTGTTCTTCTTTCACATATGGGTTGGCAGTTTCTCGCAGTGTAGCCAAAGTCAGCTAACATTGATTGTTAGAATGATGAAGTGCTATCGATGTCTGTTGCGTTTGACTGCTTTTCAGTCGTTCGCTGGAAAAACGAGACGTACTCTCAACCCAACCAACCAACCAACCAGCCAGCCGACCAACATATGTACAAATGTTTGTATGTACAGCTTGAAAGAATTCAAGGCCCAGACCCATAACCAGGCCCAAAGCCAACTCCGTCAACTGCAAGTGCCGCCCAGGTCTTTAAAAATGTAAGAGTCCAACGTTGGCATTCAAATGCGAGTAGATTCGAGTATATATATGTGTGTGTGTGTGTGTGTGTGTGTGTGTGCATATACATATGTATGTTGTACAAAATATATGTACTGCCCCGATGACTTCACACATTCCTGGGCACACACCGGGCAAACAAGAACTTCCTTGAGGCCAAACAATGTCTTCAGTCTTCAGTTGCAGTCTTCAGTCTCCGTCTCCGTCTACGTCTTCGTCTCCGTCGCAGCCCCAACTTAAGAACTGAAACGGCGAACCAGTTTTTGGTGAATGAAAAATCAACAAAACCAAAAAGTTGCACAAAAGCCATGGTCGGGTTCAGGGTCCAGAATTCAGAATTCAGAACTGAGAATCCAGAATCCAGAATCCCGTCTAGAGGGAGGCAACAGCAGCCAGAAGAGTCGGCAACTAAAATACTTATAATAAAAAGAAATTAAAATAAAATTCAAAAATGTGCAAAACGAGCGCGTCAGGAGAGAAACGAGAAATGCTGCATGCCACAGCCAGCGATAGAGACAGAGATAGAGATAGTGACAGAGATGGAAACAGAGACCAAAGACTCTGCCTCAGTTTTCAGCCATAGTCATAGCTATAGCCAAAGTCAGGCCAGGGCCAGGGACAGGGTCAGGGCAGAAGAATCTCCATGCCAGTGCCAGTCAGTGTGGAACCTGTTGGACCAGTCGAAGAAGAAGCAGAAGACGACAACGGCGAAGACGACGAAAATGCCACCAACGTGTTTAGTGTTCGGTGTTTGGGCACAGGCTCAGTTCGGTCTTAGGCCAGGATAAAAGAAGCACTCGGTTCCCTCTCTCTCTCTCTCTCTCTCTCTCTCTCTCTCTCTGCCACTCTCAATTGCTGAGCATTTCAAGTGTAAAACGCTGTCGCTTGTGGAATGTGCCCAACATTGGCCATATTTGCTGCACTAAATCAAGCGTTTAAACGAAATTTGAGTTGCCCCAAAAAAAAAGAAGAACAACAAAAAAAAAAACAAGAACATAAATGTTGAGCCAACTTTGAATGCTCTCATATTGCCGAGAGAGATCAAAAACTTTTCGCCAGGCAACATAATTTATAGATGCCGTTTGCCTAAATTCGTTTAATTTCATCTCCTCACACACACAAATACACACTCACACAAACACACACTCAGACACACACTAACACACACACACAGTCACACGCATACAGAGATCTCGAAGGGAATTGGATTGCGTTTACGTTTTACCTGTTGTTCCCGTGTTGTTGCTGCTTTTGTGTGTGGGTTGTGCACTCTGGACCTGTCGCCGTCCCTCTCTCTCTCTCTCCTTTTCCTGTGCCACTTCTAAAGGGTTCCACATCGTGGGCTCAGTGTGTGGACTTCTCTCTCATCGAAATTGTTGTGCGCTGATCGTTCGTACATTATAATTTATAACTTTATCTAAACGATGTGGTGGTGTTTAATTTTCGACTTCACCTTTTCAATCTTGTTGTTTCTTTCTCTGCTCTTTTTTTTTTTAGTTTTTGTTGTTTTTGCTGTTCATTATTTGATTCGTGAACAGATTCTGTTTCTGTTTCCGCTTCGCATGACTCACTCGAGGAATACTTTTTACTTTTTACTTTTTCCCATATTTCTTTTTTTTTTCTTTACGTTTTTCGCTGTTAATTTGTGGATGTTGTTTATCGCACGCTAATTTGAATAGAGCTCAGGTCCAACTTCCATTTCGTGCAACCTCCATTCCGGCATGCCACATGATGAACATATCATTTGACTGAATTGAACCGGGATCTAGACCTGCTCTGCTCTACCCTAACAAGGCCAATGAGGGCGTTACTGCTTTGCCGCTCAGCTGGATGTCCGTAACTGACCACCGTGAAGTTTTTAGTTTTCAGTTTTCAGTTTTGAGCTGTGAGTCTTTGGTTTTCTTGTTAATGAAGAAATAGATACGATTCCGAGTCGACAGGCAAATGCAAAGTGCAGAGTAACTGGCCAATACCCAGCGATTGTTTCTCTTACCAAACGAATCAGAATTGGCCAGTGCCTGGGGTGTTGAGTGAAAGTCTTGAAAGCCAAAAGTCGTGCATTGTTTACTTTGCAAATAGCAACAACAACAACAATATTGTAAATCATACGCGTGCTGTGAGGCCAAAAAAGGGCATGGTCTCATTTAAAATATATTGCTGTAGAATTCTCTACTTATTTTACTTACTTGCATACTCGTATCTTGATTGATCAGATAATCTGGCTTAGGCTTCAAAACTTCCCAAAAGAAAAGGTGTTAAATCTGTAGATGAACAACAAAAGGTCGGTTCTTAAAAGATAAGAGCATTCGCAATCAGATAGCGACACACATATGAACAGTTCGTTAAACAGATCGTTAAATCTATATATAAGAAAATTAGAATTCAATCATCTGTCAATTAAGACTCTTTATTTAAGTGCATGCAAATTCACTGCGGCACCGATGAAAGACAAAATCCATCCAAAATGAATGAGAGATGAGCATTGTTTGCTTTATGGACTGGCATGGTAGCAAATCATAGATCAATTAATGTTCTTTATTTATATGTAAATCAGGACCATAAACTGACAAACTTTCAGACTAGTCACTATTGTATTTTATCGGCTTATGGTAAACATTAATTAATTTTAATATTATATTAAGAGTGATAATAATAAATAAATAAATAATTTACATATAATATTACTTTGTTTTTATTAATTTAACTTTTTATACATTGATTAATTTATATTTCCAATAGTAACTTCTCTTCCCTCGGGCTGACGAACTTCAAACCTTTATTAAAATTCTTACCATAATTTTATTGAATTTCGAATTTTAAATTCTCTTTCAATTGTTAATTAATTAACAAAGTTAAGGCATTTTGAAAATTCTTCACCAAATTTTTAAATTCACTGTTAAATTTTAAGTTTTTACCACTGTATTTTAACAGCTTCTCTCTCTCCGCCGCTCTCAGCTGCGAGAGAGAGTATAACAGTGCCATTTTGAGTTAACAGCTGTAGCGCATCGATTCAAACAATGTACGTTATAAATTGTTGTTGACTTCAGCAACTCTCTGGGAACAACAGCAACAATTGCAAGTTTCGCTACCAACAACAGCAATACTATATTTCTAGACATGTGTTCTGCTGTTATTAATTGGCAAATATTTGTATTAAATAAGTAATTATTTATTAAACAAATATTTCAGTTTAACATCCTGATCTCGGCAAGTGTCTGGCTGCGAGTTCGCTCTCTGTCTCTCTTTCTTTCTCTCTCTGTTGGCAGTGCAAACACAAAGAGAGAGAGAGAGAGAGCGTGTGTGTGTGTGAGAGAAAGAGAGCGGTCGCATTGGTGAGCTTGAATTGTGTTTGCCTCAAAGATACAGTTAGTTGTGAACGAACCGTCGGGGAGTGCAAACGTGTCGCAGCGTGTCAGTGATTTTGAGTCCCACAGAGGAGCAACGTAATCGAAATCGAAATCGAATTGAATGCACGTCTTATATCGTCTTGTCTTAACCGTATTATAAATACAACAACTTGGCCAATAGTGCAAATCGCGAGTGCAATCGGTAAATTGCTAATAGCAATATTTCAAAATTAATTGAAATTCCTCGTGCTACAATATAAATGAAATTTAATTCATTTCAAAGAAATCAAAAGCAAATAAACAAATCATAATTAAAAGCAATTCAAAACACACAATTAGCAATCGATGCGCATATTACAAGTCTAATTAAGAAATCGAATTATCAGAGACTATAAACTGTTGCTGATGATAACAGAAATACATACAAACGTAGCCATATAAATAAATACAAATATACAGATGCATACAGATTGGGTTATTGCGATTATGTCATGAAGTATCGCGAAATCTTTTGAAATCGCATAACAAATTTCAATTTGAAAGTGTGAATACTATAGTTTAAAGTTGAAACAATGCCCAAACTACAATCGCAATTATAATAATAATAATAACAACAACAGCAACAATAACAAAAACAACTGTGGCAAGGCTAGACACGCGTCTTTTTTGCACACTTTTTTCAAAGAGACAGCAACAACAACAGCAACAACAACGCAGGCCAAAAATTCTCTGCTTATTTTGTTTGTGTGTGTGAAACAGCCTAACCGGCAAGTGGAAAACATTTGTGTGTGTGCCGCTCTCTCACTCTCCCTCTCTCTCTCTCTCTCTCTGCCTCTCTCTCGGTACCGCTCTCGCGCTCGCTCAGCCGCTGGCCATATACTTGCGTGTGTCAGTGTATTGGTGTCGAACAGCTGTTCAGTGCAACATGCAGCAAAGCTGTCTAAATTCAACGTAGTTTCCTTAAGAACACACAAACACACACGCGCACACACACAGATACACACGCTTAGCGTAACTGACATCGAAAGAAAAATATAGTCAGATTTAAAGTCCGGTTTGCAATAACTGCATAAATTGGAGAAAAGAATTTCACACATCATGGCCGGCAGCAACTTCTTGCAACTGCAACAGCAGCAACTGACAAACTTGCTGCTCGTTGCACTCCTCTGCAGCGTTGGCCTTGCAACAGCCAAGCATTTAGGAGGCGGCGCTGCTGATGGCGACGTAACGGCTGCCAGTGACAACAGTCACCACCACCAACAGCAACATCAACATCTGC
This sequence comes from Drosophila phalerata, assembly GCA_951394115.2. Lineage (NCBI taxonomy): Eukaryota > Metazoa > Arthropoda > Insecta > Diptera > Drosophilidae > Drosophila > Drosophila phalerata. The sequence goes on from OX596004.2 coordinate 16,525,890, forward strand.
AACATCAACAGCATCAACAGCATCAGCATCAACATCAACACAGTGCAACAACGCACCACCGACGACGTCTGCAGCGCGACTCACGCGCCAAGGATACGGCGCAACAACAGTGCGACGCGGTCAAGGGTTACTTCGAATCGATCGACATCAGGAGCGGATTCTTCAATGAGAAAGGTACGTGACACAATGCTGCTCAATTAAATAATTCCTCAATTTTTTATTAAGCACTTTGTGGTTGTTATAAATATAAGCAATATGATGTATAAATTCACACGAATATCTCAGATTAGAAATTAAAAAAAAAGAAATCATTAACCCGAATCTTCCCAGCGTTACCATATGGTAACAAGCAATAGGCATTTAATAAAACTTCATTTTTAGACAAAATATTAACGTTAGATTAACTTTTATAAGATATTCTAAGAGTAAATTGTTGTCTCTAACTGATAAAAAGTTGATTGAATCAATTTCTTGAAGTTAGCTGATCGAAAAATGAGCTTTAAGTTGCTCATTATATTCTGCAGTGCAAAAAAACGGCATTTGGCAATTCGTCGCAAGTAAATTTAATTCGTTTAACTAATTTTAGTACTGAACTATATGAAATGCACCCATCATTACAAAGGTAAAAGAGTGCTCTTTTTAATTATGAAACAAATTTTAAATAAAAAACACTTTTTTAAAGTTAATTTACGCTTTTAGTTTTCGTGTTACCATATGGTAACGCTGGGAAGTACAGGGTACAGGTTTTTTCCATACATTTTATTCGCGTTTCGCACTGTTTTGTTCATAAAATATGATTGCTCCTATGATAGCTATATGATATAGTGGTCCGATTTGAACCAAATTTGCTCAGGATGTATAGGAACATATCAGATACATATTCTAAGAGTTTGGTTGAGATATGCCAGAATAGAAAAAAGTTTTCCTTACTAAAGGTGAATTTGACCCCGTTTGTTCCTATGACAGTTTTGTTATACATACGATATACTGCACCGATTTGACCCAAAATTGGTCCTATATATCAAGGAAGAGCCCCCCTGTTGAATGAACCTGTATTTATTTGATTTTTTCAAAAATATTTGTATTTTGTAGTATTAAGTAAACCTGTACCCTGTACTTCCCAGCGTTACCATATGGTAACAGTCGAAAAAATGGTCCTGTCGATTATCCTGACAAGGACGATCAAAACGAATATTTTTTTCGGATTCAGCGAACTCAAATTCACCAGTCCTGAAAGTTTGATTAATAAATTCGAAAAAATGTTGCTCAGGACGATTCGGGTTAAATTAAACACCTTATGTACTTATGCAACTTATTATTCAACATTTTTACTTAGAATTATAAATTTGTATTTCTTTTTTTCATTTATTTATTAAATGCTACTTAAAAAGGACACCATTATTTAAATATGTATTAAACAAAACTTAAAATTTAACGTACAAATCTTATAATATTAACTAATTTTTTAAAATAACAAGTTGATGGATTCATTAATTCTCATGAATACCTCAGCTTCTCATATTCTACAAATATAAATATTTACAATGCTCCATGAAAATATTACAATTAGAAAGAAATAAAAATATTTATTTAGTTATAAATTTAACAAAAACTAAAGGCTCTTGACACCTGATATTTCTTAAACAAAAATTGTAAATAAATATTTCACTTAAAAATACAAATTCTTCAATTTAAAACTTAAAGTTCTTCAAATAAACATGATGATATTCTGATTCACATGAAAATCTCAGCTTCTCATTTTCTTGAACTATAAATATTTGCGATAGATAAACAATTTACAATATTTATTTATATATGATGACGATCAAAAGTGAACACAATTGTAATGTACTCCAAGTGAAAGATACCGCTGAAATGAAGTAAATCACTTGCAGTCAAAGTTTAGATACTACTTAAGGTTTATCCCCTGATTTTCCTCTATCCCTGCTTTAGCCCCTGGGGTATATGTAACTCTATGCAAATTCATTGAGCTGACTTCGACTGTCAAGTGGACGGACAGTCTGTCACTCGAGCAGGCAGCTTCGTTCATCCGTTGCGAACCCAAACTATGAGCAAGCGGCAAGTGGCAAGTGGCAAGTAGCGCGTCCGCAATTAGAAGCATATTGAGCAATGCCTCGAAAAGTTCGTAAGGCCTGGAAAGTTTTTCCCAAGAGGCTAAAGGGGCAAAAGGGGCAAAAGAGGCAAAAGAGGCAGGCAACCCACGCTGCAGGTTCATTATATTTGCTATCTGTAGACTGTATCTTGATGTCGGCATCATCATTTATTATTCTGGTTTCGGGCATATCAAGTGGCACGCATCTAACTGTGTGAAGGCTATGGGCAGTACAATAATACAAAACTCAAATGTATATAGATACATATTTTGTATATTTACATCTATAAGATACTCGAAATTGCTTGGCATATTTATTTGTTTGTGTTTTTGTTTATGCATATTTCACACATGAATGTGGCTCGGCGCTAAGCCAAACAATGAGATAACATCGAATGCGCAACGAAATGGCCAACAAAAAGCAAAAAGTCAGAAAAGAAAAAAAAAATATAATAGAAAACAAAAAGTATTGTACAATGTACATACACCATATAGTCTGTCTGTATCTGTATCTCTAGCTATATTTATGTGTCTCAAGAATGCGAGCATAAAATAAACTTATGAAATACACGACTCTGCGTGGTGTGACGCGTAATTGAGTGAAAAATAATTATTATTGATTAACCGACCTTGACTTGGTATTTACACGTTTACGCACAATTACAGGGCAGCAACTCCATGGATACAGAGATACAAAGATACTTAGATACGTGTATTCAAGTGCTTGTCTACCCATCTGTATTCGGTATCTGTATCGGTATCTGTATCTATTGCTGGAGCTGGAGCTGTAGTTGTCGCTGTGTGTGCGCGGCATGATGTTGCAAGTTTGCTGTGTGTTGTCTGCAGTTCTTACCTGACTGCTGAGCAGTTTTTCTCACACGCAGGTAGTTAACAAATAAACACAAGTAAAAAGTATCTGTTAGATATATATGCCCGCATCGCAGCTGTATCTGTAGCTGTTGCTGTTGCTGTTGCTGTTGCTGTAGCTGTAACTGTCGCTGTCGACTGACTTTTCCAAAAGATTTATCCACATGAGCGCTTACTCAATGGAGCTGACTTCACAGACTTTGACTTTGCTAGTTGCTATTAGCGTTTGACTTTTGTGGAATCTTAATTTGAGTCATGTATCTGTATCTGTGTTTGTTTCTGCAAGCGCCAAACAGAGCACCTCTGGCACAAGTACTTTGTATATGTTTATATTCTATATAAATGTATCTACGTATCTGTATCTCTTCCTGTTGTCAGACGTTGCTCTTAATGGCCTGCTTAAGTGTTTGCCGAACTTCATTTCGGGCTCTATCCGCTCGTCTGGCCTAAGTCTGAACTCAGTTTGATTCTGCCGTTTATTTACTGTTTACATAGTTTTACTTGTGCTCCTCCGACTGCGTTTTATTTATGCCCCGCCGTCTGTGTCTTCAACTATTTGTGTGTTACTTTTACGATTATGTACTGTTTGTGATGCTAATCTGATGTCTGTGTCATGCATACGATAAATGGAGGTTCAGGTATTTACGAGTTCTATGCATCTATGTATCTATGTGCATGTATCTGTATCTGTGCGTTGATAGTTTGGCTTCATCGTCTTCTGTTTGGTATGTATACCTTGCCACGCACTTGGGCGCACCAAATAAAATTCAATTTCATTTTAATTGCGTGCCCTATGCGACTGCTAATTGAGCTGTACATACAGAATAAACACACACAGCGCATACAAAAGATACACATTCGTATATGCGTGGTAAGAAAATAAGTTGGGCATAACATAAGCTTTTTGGCCCACTCGTAAACATGGCCCATTAACAATAACACGTTACATACTTAGAATATGCTCATAACAATGCTTAAAAACAAACAGGAAGTCGTATCTAATCATATCTGTATCTGTATCTGTATCTTTAGTTGTACCTCTCTCTATCTCTATCTGTATTAGTTTTTCTTTTTTCTTTTGTATCTTGTAAAGCGACGAACATGTTACTAAATATTTAAGCAACTCGCAATCAACGGAAATTAAAGCGAACTATAAGATACATGTTCGTTAGATAAGAGAAAAGTGCAAATAGAAAAGCCAAAACGTGAGTTGTCAACCAGCTTTTCAAGAGTTTCAAAAACTATGCAGTGGGTTGAGAATGTTTGCGCCTGTCTCAACACTAATGTATACTAACTTTAAATTCGACTAATTAAATAACTGAGAATGACATAGAAGAATTAAATTTTGTACATATTTTAATTAATTGTAATTTATGTCTCAGATATCCGGTTATTTGCCATATTTAACTTTAATTATTATTTATTTTTTCCGCCTGCTGTTTTTATGGTAATTACCTGTCCAATTTCGTTTGCAATTAAAGAACATGCAAAGATGTTGACTCTAATTAAGGTTTAACTGCAGCATTAAACAACATTCTTAAGGCAAATCCATCAAAACGACGCTGTCCAAAAATAACAATCGCGAATGCTTTCAAATCATTTATGAACAGATCGTTAAAATCAAACAAAGCAATATCATAACGACGAGTCGCCTAACGAGTATTTACTGTGCGATTCATTAAACAAATGATTCGCACAACTTGTTTTTGTTTTTAGACAAATACTTTTATTGCATTTGCATTTGCGTTCGCTTTCGTTTTGTTTTGCTTTGGCCTTTTGCTTTTATTTTATTTGGCAATGAACTAGCCTAAAAATATAATAAAAATTGTATATTATCTGGGGCAAAATGTCACGTGGTTGTTAATGGATTTTCAATATAGATTTGTGGACCATAACTTTATTTTAAGTGCCAGCTTAAAATATATTTTTTGCCTCTGTTAAGTAAATTGAACTTTATCCATCAATTAAGCTCAACTTTTCACTTTAACTTAATTGCCCAGATCCTGATGTATTTTTCTCTATTTTAAACCATTTCCTTTGAGACAAGGCTATCGATTAAGACCCTAGCCAAGCATTTTTAATTGATTGAATGCTTACAAGTAATTACAAGTGCTTTCTAAGACACAAGTCCAAACATTTGTTCAGTTGCTTAATGGATTGAAATGAGCTCAACTTCTCTACAAGTTTTTTTCTGTAAATAATTAATAAGCTTCTGAATAAAGATGTGAATATTTAATTGATTGATTGCATCAAAGTCAATGACTTGTTAATCGCGTAATAGAAACTAAGAATTACTTAAAAATTTACAGATATCTTGTAACACTTTATTGTTTATTTCCTCTGACATTCTCCAAAAATGTGTCTGTCTCTCTTATGCTTCAACTGGTCAATGAGTTCGCTCGCCCATATTTTATTTTATTTTATTCTCTCTTTTTAGGCTTTTATTTTTGGTTTTTTATATTTGCGCTAATTAGTTTCAATTAAAATTAACGACGCCTGTGCGTTCGACCATCGATTTCACACGCACTTAAAAACGGCTCAACAAAAAACTTGGACTGCTAAAACAACAACAACTAAAGCATAAAGAGGAGAAGAATGAGGAAATCTTCAGTTTGTCTACCACATGGCTGCCACTTTCCTAATGTTTGCTTTAATTTTGTGTTTTGTGTTTTGTGTTTTACACTTTTGACCTCGATACAAAGGCAGTTCGACTTGGAACTGTTTGGAACTTTTGCGTTCTGCATAGTTTCTGTTTCAGTTTCGATTCGAGGCGAATCTGATGATGTCATTGATGTGATTGCTGATTGCCGATAGAGCCGGAGATTGCTGTTGCTTTTGGTCGATGTGCATAAACAAAGCGTAAGATATATTTAAATTTAAATTCATTCAATTAAATGCACGTAGAAGCAAACTGGAGTGAATACGAGACCATTCATTCATTTATTCATTTATACATTCGGTCATTAAATTCAGTTGCCAAAATTTCTTAGAATTTTATAAGCGAACCTCTGACACTTTTATGATCTTCGTTGACTACAACATGCTTTTCATTCATGACTTCAGGTCTCACTCATGTGGGCCAAAGGTAAGGCACTAACCGAACCAGTTTTGGCCTTTTCAACACTCGGAGAGGTCGTCTACACAGAGTTTAAGCACAATTATGATCATGCAAAGCTTTTGGGCAATTAAAATCTTCAAGTGTGTCCAGAGGAAGTTGTCAACTTGTTGTTTCGTCCGTTTAAAAAAAGACATAACCAGGTGGACAGATAAGAAGATAAACTTTGCAATGATAAGACTTGATCGAACAGATAAAGTTCAAGTTATAAAGGGTAGAAATCCATAGACATACTCGTATATGGCTACAACTTGGCGTATACGTAATTAAATATTTAGTACTTGTCGTATTTGTAGACACTCGAATGGACTTGAAAAGAGAAACAGATACAGGCAAACTCATAGCACATAAAACGTGTGAAATGTGCAAGGCAGCAGTCCAGACGACGGCACTGACAGGTAGTAGATACATTTGTATCTCACGCTTGTACCTGCCCTGTTCGCAACTGCAACACAGTCTCTCTCTCCCTCTTTGTCTGTCTCTCCGTGTTTGTGGCTATTTTTAAACATTTTACAAGTAAATTTATCAAACAAACAAATGCGAGAAGTTGCAGACAGCGATTGAGTTGCATTTGCTGTGTGAGTCCGAGTACAAGTTTGATCCTGCATTTCATACAATTTTCCACTCCATTTTGACAGATTCGCTTTGGTCAACTCGCGCTTATGTAATGCCACACTCGTCTCCTTCTCTCATTATGATGATGCAGCAAGAGCAACATCAACTTGCCACCGGCAACTTTTGTCGACTTACTCAGTTGCCAGTTGAGAATTCTCCGCTCAGTTCCCTCATGTGTGTGTGTCTCACTAACTGACTGACTGACTGACTGACTGGGCCGACTGGCTCATTGTTTGTTCATGGCTTTTGTGCCGCGTAATCGTCGTTTTCCAATGAACCCAGGTATGAGAGGGCATGAGATACAAACGTCGCCGGATTCTTTCTTTTTGTCTTTCTTTCGGTTTTGATTTTGATTTCGGTTTCGGTTTGTTTTTTGATTCATGGATGGCATGAAAAATACTTATGTTCACGGGAAAAGAAAAGGTTAATGCCTACTGAAGTGTGCACAGCATCGAAATCAAAACATACTACCAACTAACATACATACTCAGATATTCTCATATACATTTTTGTTGGCATTTCCGCTCTAACTGGTGTTAGTTATGACCAACAAAGATTACGGGTCGCATTAGCATCATGAGTGCAACAAAGCATTAGAGGTGCTTAGCCTCTGTTATCTTCACAATAGGATTTCAATATGAGTTTCGTAATATGCTGCTTACTCGTAGATACTTTTGCCTCAGGTGTATCAGCGGTATCTGAGATACTTTCAACTATCGCAAACTCGCTATCAGCAGAATGTTTATCTAATTACTTTGCTGCACCTACTAGTAAGTGCTTTGTACATTTCTCTAGTTCCCTACTTCTCTATTTGCGCAATTTCATTTTGTTATCAGACAGAGAGGCGTTTGTTATGTTCGCATTGCAAAATGTTTTTACCTCGCCTCGCCGCACCGCGCATAAATCAATTATTTGCACCTAAAGCTCATAAATCACCTTATGACGAGTAACACAACAAGAACAACAATCTAAAAGGCAAAAATTGAATTGGTCAGCACAAAACATCAGCCCAGCACATGAAAAGCACTCAAAGCTCAGTGGCAAGAGGCAAGGCGCAAGGGGCATGGGGCAAGAGGCAGAGGGGCAAAAGCCGAGCAAATTGTGGTATTGCTTTATAAATGGCATAAAAAGCCAGGGCTAATATGGCGTTGGCGGCGTCTTGTTACCGCAAAACGACAAACAATAACAAATATTTGAATGATTTCCTTTTTTAAACGAGAGAACAACAGGAATAAAACACAAATTCAATTTTTACGCTTCTCAGCCACTTTTATTTGTGTGTGTGTGTGTGTATTTATGTGTGTGAGAGGGCTTTAGTGTGATTTTCTAACTTGATTCAACAACAGCCACCTCTTATTTAGCCCAACTTCCAATTCTATTCTATACCCTTCACCTCTCCTTCTTTACAGATGCGCCTCTTATTAAATTCAGCAAGACTCTCCTTAAAGAGCAGACTTGACTTATTTTTTGCTATTTGTTGTTTGCCGAACTCTGTAGTTGTTATTGTTGCTTTTGTTGTTGTTGTACATTTATACGGTTTATTGACTTTGGTTTCTTTTTCGCACACTAAGCGCAAATCTAAACATTAAATGAGTAAGTGCAAACAAAAACAAAATCTCTTTTAAAAATACTCAAACTTATTCGTATGTGAATGCCAAAAAATGGCATTTCAATTCTTAAATCGTATATAGAAATCAGAGACTTGAGAGAGAAGCATTAAAATCAAGTAAACAATGTGTTTTAAGTCTTAAATGAATGGGAAAATCCATAAATTGTTTGGCTTACAATTAGAATTAAGTACAAGTTTTTTTTTTATGAATTTTCAACACATAAAATGTATCTTTTATTATTTAATGTTGAAAAATTACTGATTTCTTAATAAAAGGAAAGGGAAACTATATATATTTGATATTTAATTTTTATTAAGAATGAGATATGTATTAATTTAACGAAAATGCAACGGATCGTTTTTCTTAATTTTCTTTCTTTCCTCTGCATAAATTCATTTTTAAATACCTTACTAATTTTTATTTGTTTGCTCTTTGTTCTATCGTTTCAGGTGCGTACTTGAATTCATACCGGTATTCAGACTAATTTGGTATTCGTTATCGCCTAAAAAGCAAATAACACGAACGACCAACGAATAGCGAATAATTATCTCTGACTATCTGACTATCTGTCTATCTGTCTATCGGAGGTGTTCGGTGGTGAGTTAACGCCCCAGCTAGACAGCCTGGCGTTTTGGACTCCCATTGGCCTCAGTTACAAATTATAATATCGCATAATATAATGTGTAAATAATGGCAGTGTTTGCTCTCCAATTCAGTGTGCGTGCTTGTGTGTGTGAGAGTGGGAGCAACCTATCCAAAAGACCATCAATCATTTAACAACAATTGTGAGGCGCTCAACGCCAACGCCAACAGTAGAAAACAAAAAGAAAACCTACCCCACGTCAAATACTCAAAAAAAAAAAAAAATATATTAAATAAAATAAAACAGTGTAAAAAAGGCGCGGGAGAAGTAGATATATTACCAAATATGAATATAAAAGCATGTAAAAACAACGCAAAGAAAACTATTTACAGATTGACAAAGTTTAAATACCCTGACTAGAAATTCTCTTTAAAGAAAATATGTATTCTTAACAATTGTAAAGATTAAAAAAAAGAAGAGAAAATAATGTAGAAATATGACTGCAGCTAAATTCATAGAATTCTAAAGCAATAAGTTCTGCAAAAATTTTTGGGAAAATAAATCATATAGCTAAAATATAAAAAATAGATCTAGCTATAATATTATAATATCAGTATACAAACATTTACTAAGTTTCAATAGATCTCAAAGTTCCTCAGCATATAATACAACTCTATTTGCAGGGTATACAAATATAAGCACAGTGGCACTCTGCCCTCGGTTCAGTAGAACAGTAGGAACATTTTAATAATTTTGTCAACGGTGTGGGGGAAGGAGGTGTGTCTGTGAGAGTGTGTGTGTGTGTGTGTGTAGGGAACTTGACTCCAACAGCCATTCACTTTTCATTATTAATATTTTGTGTGTTTAAATTATGCTAATCCGTTGAAATATGATTATGCCAAATGACAACAGCTTGAAAAATATAAAACTTTGCTCAAAGGTAGACAGGGGCGGATTTAAGGCAGGGCCTCTGTCTCTGTCTCTGTCTCTGTCTCTTGCTGTTTGTGTTTGCAGGTGTGCCCAGGAGCTCTGCATAATTTGATTGCCTTCGCAGCTAATTTTGCAAGCGTCTTTCATATACAATTAAATAAATGAAAATACATTTGCGCGTCAAATATATTATAAATTAAAGCATTTCCCGTTCGCAACTTTTTCAATTAAAGCACAAGGGCAAAGCAAATACGCGACCTTCAAAGCGCCATTTCAAATGGAATTGCAGTCGAAAAAGTAATTTAATTAGCTTTAGTTTTAACCCAAAAAAACGAATCACAGTAGCAGCTCCAGCTGCTGTTGCCGTCCTCGTGTCCCCTTAATAATAATTTCTATAAAGTGAGAATATAATCTTGACTTGAGAACGAAAAGGGTTACCAGGCGACGTTGTCCTGGTTTCGGTCTCCGTCTCTGTCTCTGTCTCCGTCTCGGTCTCTGACTCTCGTCTTGTGAAAGTTTTTCCGTCGGTGCCAGTCGCCAAACTTTGAGGCGTCAACAAAAGCGAAACTAGCCATAATAAAAAAAAAGAATTGCAGGCGGCAAATGGAAAAGACCAAGCCAAGTTTGGCTAAAAGCTATGCAAATTGCCTGCCCTGACTCCGACGGGGTTTTGACCAAGTGTTGACTTCCATTTGCTGCGACAAAATGAATTTTTCAACAGCGAGAATTTGTAAATATTGGGAGAATTAAGGGGACACTGAATGTTGATAAGGATTAGCATAGAATTTGCTTAACTTATTTCCTAGTAGGCTTTTTGAGGTGTACACTCTCACACTCAGACATTTCCATTTCATCCACATACACTCGAAACCATATTTTTGCTTTCAATAACCAATTTTCCAAATTCTCTTGGACATGTCTCGCTATTTCTCACCCTTTAACGCCGTGTTGCGGCAACAGTCGACGGTCCGTTTACAGTTTTCCCGCTGCTTTGCACGCGAATTCCAGAGTCGATTAATGATAACAACAATTAGAAATAATAAACTCAATCGATCTGAGCCGTATGTGATCAATCATAATCGTAGAATCCCGCCAGATGAAAGACAGCAACCAGCACGCCGACAACCTTGCCACCACAGGCTGCCACGTGGTCGCAGGAGTCCTCCAAGAGAAGTTCCAATCAAAAGACTGCAGGTCAAGGAGGTGCTTGAACCACGACGCATCTCGCCGCCTCCTCAAAGCTCCATCGAGCTGGTGACTGGATCAGGTGCTTCAGATCCACCGAAGCAACCACCAGCACCACCAACACCACCAAAAGATACCAACTTGCCTGTTGTGCGTTCAGGTGCAGGAGGGGCCAGTGGAGCTGCAGGCGGAGTCGGAAGTGCGGCTGAAGGCGGTGGCAAGAGATCTGGAGGTAGTGTGAAGCCAGTTCCTGTGACACTCATGGCAGGTGACGGCATTGGCCCAGAGATCTCGCTGGCCGTGCTGGAGATCTTAAAGGCGGTGAAAGCTCCATTGGTCTTTGAGCCAGTCGATGTCACACCTGTGATTAATAAAAAAGGCGTTCAAACTGTGCCTCAGGCTGTCATTGACAGCATGAAGCGAACCAAACTGGGACTCAAAGGCCCACTGATGACTCCTATAGCCTCTGGTTTTCGTTCCCTGAATCTCATCCTTCGTGTGCTCTTCAATCTGTATGCAAATGTGCGTCCCTGTCGATCCCTGGCTGGCGTGGAGACGGTCTATGGCACCGTGGACGTGATCACCATACGGGAGAATACAGAGGGGGAATATTCGGGCATTGAGCACCAGTTGGTCAATGGTGTGGTCCAGAGCATCAAGCTGATCACCCGTCAAGCCTCCCTGCGGGTTGCCGAGTACTGTTTCCAGTATGCGATTGCCATGAAGCGCAAGAAGATCACCGCGGTCCATAAGCGATCCAGCATGAGGATGTCGGATGGACTCTTCATCAATTGTGTGCGTGAGGTGTCCGAGAAATACAAGGATCAGTTGAAGTCCAGTGGCATTACTTACGAGGAGCAGGCTATCAATGAAGTCTGCCTCAAGATTGTGACCGATCCTACGCAATTCGATGTGCTCGTCATGCCCAATCTCTATGGCGATATTCTGTCAGATACTTGTGCGGGTTTGATCGGTGGCCTTGGTTTAACTCCCTCGGGAAACATCGGCACCAATGGCGCCATTTTCGAGGCTGTTCACGGCACTGCTCCGAATATTGCTGGCCAGGATTTGGCCAATCCTACAGCTCTTCTACTCTCCGCTTCAATGTTACTGCGATACATCAACATGGGCAGCTATGCGGATAAAATAGAGACGGCCATTGTGAGGACAATTAAGGTGGATAATGTGCGTACCCAAGATCTGGGCGGAAAGGCCAAGTGCTCTGAATATACCAGGGCTGTTATTAAAAATCTTGGCTAATCCTTTCTTTGTGAGAAACTTTGTTTATATCTGGTTGATTATCAACTGAACTGGATCTATTGAACCTTTTGTTTGCGATCATGTCTAACAACATCTTGAAATTTTTATGTGCTTTTTATTACTGTATTCGAGTTACTCGTATATGATAATGACTGTTTCAGTAAATACGAAATTTAACAGAGAAGTCATTTTATTAATTAACTAATTAAGTTTAAATTTGAAATGCAATGGCTTAAAAGCACCTCTAAATGAATCTTAATCAGTTCTCATAAAAAAAAAAAAAAATAATATTAAACATGTTCACTGAAAATATAAGAGATAGTTAGGGTAAATCTTCCCTAATCTATGACTTGAAGTCTTTTTTCTGTGCATACTTCGTAATGTTCATCTTGTCACTAAAAGTGCCTTTAACAAAGCTCTGGTTGCTCTCAATTGAAGGTCTTTGGCCAATCTAATCACACTCATTTGTGACTTGCAAATAAAATAAAATATGCAGCTAAAGCAAACGAGAAAGCGCACCACAAAACATCAAAACATCACAACAGCAGAAGAACATCACAAGAGCAGAACATCAGAGAAAAGCGACCGACAGTCAAAGTCAAAAAATCAGAAGGGACGGGGACAGAGTGGAGAGCAGGAGTGGGTACCCTAATCCAGAGCCAGTTCACTCAGCCAGCCAGTCTAACCAGTGCCAAAGTCAAAGTCAGACCGAGAGTCACAGCCACAGTGAGAGGCAGAGTCAGAGAAAGAGTCAGAGGAAGAGTCAGAGAAAGAGTCAGAGTCAGTCAGTCTCTGCGGGCCCGAAAGCGAGAGCCAAATGCAAGTCATCAACCGCACTGGGTTTACCCTTCCCTCCCCTTCTGCTCTCTGCTCTCTGCTCGGCTCGCATGTGTCCCTCTCCGATCTAGGGTCGGACTTACGTTGCATTTTTACATGCATGTTTGGACCACTTCCACTTGAAACTCTGGACTGAGCTGAGTTGCGTTTTGCGTTTAAAAGCACCGACCAAAACTCTAAACAAACCAACAAACTACTAGTCCAACACAGTAGGAGAAGGAGGAGGAGGAGGAGGAGGGAGAGCGAGGGGAGAGGGTCCAATGGACGGGGTTCAGCGGAGCGTGCAGTAGAAACGGGGAACGAGCGGGAAGAAAATGCCACAGAGCCAACCAAAGAGCCATATAAAGAATTAAAAAGAAGAAGAAGCAGAAAAAAACAGAGAAAAAAAAATATTTAATTTTGTGTGTAAGCAGGCGAGTGTGTGTGAGAGAGTGTATAGAAGATTGTGTGTGCATTTCAAAGAATTTTTATAAACAACAACAGGACAACAACAACAACAACGACAACAACAACAAAAACGAGAACAAGAACCAAGAACCAAGAGAGCCAAAAGATAAACTTCGTTTTGTGTATGTGAAACAAAAATCAAGAATTTGTTCGTATTTTTTTTTTCGTTTTTTGTTGCCGCATGGCGTTTTTGTAACCGGTTTTCGGTTTCGTTGCAGCCCCAACAACAACAACAACAACAACAACAGCCTGCAATATTGAAGCTGACACCAAGCAACCAAGCACCGGTTGTCCAGCATCAATGGGGGGGGGCAACAACGAGCGGGGAGAAAGGGTGGAGGGGGGGGATAAGAGAACTGCAAGTGTATCTGGATCAGCTTCGATGCGGCCTAGTTGCCGCTGTCTTCATTCATAAATACAAACACTAAGCCATTTACAGCAGCTTAAGCTGCAATTGCAACTGCAACTGCAACTGCAACATCAAGTTGCAAGCTGTAAGCTGGCAATTGCATGGTTCAAGAATCGGGTGCAATGGAAACCCTACTCCAAATTGGAACGAAATGAGTCTGATTTCAATTGGCCAACACGCAAAGGCCACGTCTGTTCCCGAGAATTGTTGCAACACCAGGCGAGTGGCGTTGCAAATGGGGGAAGGGGAGGGAATTGGGGGGGAAATAGACAAAAGGCGGCGCCATAATTGTCATGCCGTGCCATGGGCCATGGCCACTCATTAGAATGCTAATTTGTTAATGCAATTCCAGTGATGATGATAGCGTGTCGAGCTGAACAAGAGAATTCTCTCTCTCTCTCTATCACTCCCTTTATTCCCCTCTCTATATGTGCTCGTAAGCTGTGAACATTAATTGTTTAATTGTTTCAGCCGAATTTTCGTTGGTTCTTTGAAAATTTCGGAAAAACATTGAAAAGCCAACTTGTTGAGGGGAGGATTGCGAAATAAGAAAAAACACCCGTTGTTAAAGCCAAATACGCGGAACTAAGAAATGATCGCATTATCATAGCGGTTAATTCTTAAAAATTCATGAAAACTGAAATAATGCGTTAATGAAAGCATACTCAGTATCATGGCCAATGAGGAAGGTCAGCCACGTGTAATTACTTAATTATAGTCTAGTTTTCTTTGAAATTATAATTACAATTTATTTCTTTTCACTAAAAAATCGTAAATATTATTAAATAAATAAAAATTCCCTCCATGGAAACTGCAATTTTACCTTATATTTAAGGCACTAGTCACAACTATAAAAACATTTTGACAATTACAAAGATATTACTTAAATCTTAGTTTACATATTTATTTGTTTTATTCTCATTTATTATTTTGTGGTATTTTATTTAGTTGTAGTATATAATTGTAGTGAATTGATTTTTACCATTCCATCTTCGATTTAACTTGAAAATTGTATTAAATTAAAAAATCTGCAAATTCTTTTTTAGTTCAATTTAATATATTTGATTATATGATTAAATTAAATTATTTTTAATATAAACTAAGTGTACATTATAATAATTTCCGTGTGCCTTTATCTGTGTAGTTTATTTCATTATCAAGTGTATAGAAATCTTTCAAAGTGACAAGCTGCCATATACAGACTACCCTCTAATTTCCCCAAACTAAACCCAACCGAACCCATAATAAATGAACTACACGTATTTCCTCAACTTTTCTCCTCATTGGCAATTTTACAAGTGCCTGACAACCCTTTAAATCGCTTTTAACTGATTTTTCGAACCTCTACAAGCACCGGACAGACATTCAGACAGACATTTTCACGCCCCCCTCGTTGCGGGTCGCAGTTTTTCCAGCTCCATGTTCCTCCTCTGGTTGACAAGGGTTACAGCACTTTTGCAAAGATTTACGACCGCTGTCAATAGTGCTTTGCATGACAAGGCCCCCGTTACCCCCCTCTTACCCCTTACCCCTTGTCATGCCCCTTACAACCATGCAACCGTTGCAGAAATACAGTGGCAAACAAAAAGCATTTTCGAATTTAAATCTATTTGTCACTTGCGAAACTTGTGCTACCTTTGCCACACAACTTTTCACAATCAAAACACTCGTCCGGCTCGGCACGCACAAAAGTTCGCCCGTAAGCCAAGCCCGGGTCCGGTTTGCCCACAAAGAGCCGGAACATACAAAGATTTCTATGCCTATAAACAAATAAAAAAAAAAAAAAGAACTCGAGCAAAGTGACAGTTACAAATTTGCTGAAATAAAATGGAAGACCAAAAACAAAAAAAAAAATATAAAAGAGGAGAAGCAGAAAAACTAAAAGGAAAGCTCCATTTAAATAAATTGTATAGAGAGCCAGAGAGAGAGAGAGAGAGTGAGGTGAGGGGGACAGCTCTTATTAGGCCTGTCCAGAACTCATTCTCCTGGCCAAATCCCAAACATTTGCTTGTTGAAACAACACGCACTGTAGTAAGTACTTCAAATGTCATTACAATATCACAATCGGAGTCGCAATCGCCATAATGCTTGCCAACACTCTGAGAAAAAAAGCCGATGCCGGAGCCGGAGCCGGAGCCGAAGTTGAAAGGGAGGGAAAATAGAAAATGATTTGCATATATTTATTTGTGTTTTTCCTCAATTTCCCTGTTTGCAATTGTTATTGTCGCACAGCCGCACGAAGTTGAAGGAGGACTACTCCTTGTGCCCTCTCTTTCTGGCAGTCGTTCGCCGTCTCTTTCTGTTTGTGTTGCGACATTTCTTTGCTTTGCACTGCTCTGATGATAAAAATAATCCCATTTATTGTTTAATGCTTAATAAATAAAGCAATTTTTATTTATTTGCAGCGTTTTGTTTCAGCTTCAGTTTCTTCATTTTTGGGGCTTTTGTTTCTTTCAGCGTTTTGTGTTTTTATTGATTTTTTATGCTTGCGGCGTGTTTCTCTATCGTTGTTGTTGTAGTTGTTGTTGTTGCTGACCTAAGTAAAATGCCATCAATTGTTTATTGTTTTGATAATGCGTTTTGTTGTGTTTTTTATTGTTTGCGCTTGTTCTCTTTCTGTTGCTCTGTTTAACATTTGATTTTCGGGCTTGTTTGCATTGTTGGACTCTCATATTTTTCCAAGGTTTAGTTGCTGGGTGACAACATGACGTATACGTGATATATAAATATATATATAGCTTGTTTAATCAAAATATTTAAAGAATCTTGAAGATGTATTTAAAAACTTGGCTCAAATTGCTGCACTGCTCCAAATTTCAATTGAAATATCAATCAAAAAGGGTAAAAAATTGAAACCATCAATTAATCAAATAAAATTTAATTGACAAAGTGCTCAGCCAGACTGTGAATCAGACCAGTAAATGGAGTGTCTGCTTCTGCTAATTGGCAGTGGACACACACACACACACACACACACACACACATAAGCCCCTTTTTAACCATGTTTCTCCTCCTCTTTCTCCCCCTTCTTTGCTCGCACGTGGACGCCATTGCATTCAATTAACGCCGGAAATGCGGCAGAAGTTGAAAGAAGGAAAGAGTCACTGATAAGGACGCGGATGTGGATGTGGATGTGGATGTGGATGCCACTGACATTGCCGTTGTCGAAGCAGCTTCAGTAAGCGCATAAATGTCATAAAATGCACAGTGGGAAAGTAATGAATGTTGAGCATCTCGTGTTGGTTTAATTAATGCAATTAAATGCCAAGCGAGGATAATTGAAATTTATCCATAAAATTAATGCGAGACACATGTGCACAGTTGTCGATATGTTATCGAGATAGGGCTAAGAAATTAACCATGCCATCGGCAGATAAGACATTCCTAAACCTAAATTTAAATATATATTTATCTCTATAACTTTTATAGAATTTTCCCATTATCCTACTCAATCAAGCAAAAGTTTTGCATGCGAAAGTTTTGTGTGATTTATTAAATTTTGAAATATTAGAGTACACTTTCTGCTTAAAGTTGTGCTCAGAAATTTCCGAGAACTTGGCTCAAATAAAGTTGTAAATGCTGACCAGTTGCAACAGTTAAGGTAACGAGAACATGCCACAACACACAAGGCATGCAACAAACAAGGCAACAACTATGAGAATGGCTGGGGAAACTTGTAAGCCACTTTGAAAGTACATATCTAAGTACTTTCTTGGCCAGCTATCAGCTCTGAAGTTCATGTTGTTATTGTGGGAGTGTCCCGGACACTAATTGTAGCTTGTTACCTGCCCAAACCAGGGGATGGGGTGGGGCAACAACTTCCGGTAATTAAGAAACAGCGACTGGCGCAGCAACGTGACATAAGCCGGAGCTTTGGCCAAGGACGAGACTGAGGTCAGGCGACGTAGGTCACAGTAAGGATACAGTGTCAGGATTGCAGTGCAGTCGCACTTGTTGATTTAATGTCCTGCGGTCAGAGTACAGGTGCCCGTAATTTCCAGCTGCCGCAGCAATATATCATCTGGCTCAAATCCCACTTAGTGCCGTGTTTTTTTTGTGTTTTTTTTTTTCAATTAAAACTTGTAAATTTGGAATGAGCCGAAAGTTGGGTAAACACAGCAATGGAATTTTGCTGCTAGTCGCTGCTCAAATTAATAAACAGAATGAAATTTTAACTAGCCGGTCGAGCTGAGCTCGTCTGACCTAACCTGGCCAAAACGTAACAATAGCCGCCAGTTGGAAATGGCCAATGAACCTTTTTGACTGGGCCCGTAGCTAGGCATTGTATGGCTAAGGTCAACATGAACCCGATGCTGCTGCTGCTGCAGCTCTCCATGTTGCATGTTGACGGGTCTGAGCACATTGAAATCTATTATGCATGGGGGAGGCACAACCGAAGAGTCAGATGATGGGGATGAAAAGCAGAGGAGAAGAAAGCAAACGTTGCAAGCGTATTATGCAAAACTTGTGCTGTAACTTTTTTTTTCGGGTAGTTTATGAACTTATGGAGAGAGTGTATGTATGTGTGTGTGTGTGTGTGTGTGTGTGTGTGTGTGTGCTGCATATGGAGGCACTTGAGTGCGAACTACTTAACTGGGTCGAGAAGGCTTCATTCTCTACACTCGACGGACTTATTCCGGCTGCAACCGTGTGAAATGCAATCAATTTTTTTTGTTTGCTGCACAATTGGGCAAAAGGCAACTCAGGTAGAAAGCAGAGAGAGAGACAGAGAGAGAGATAACCGAGAATAAAGCATGAAAGTAGTAGAGTAGGATATGTAGGGACAAAGGAAGTGAATCCAATGAGAACAAATTGAAACATGAATTGAGCACATAAACTCTGGGAATTGCTTTAAATGGCGATTTAATATCGAGGCCAATTTGATTGGCAAAGCAGTTGCCGTGATTCCAAATGGAGTCGTATCTAAAGGTTAATGTTTTGTCTCCCTCTCTGTGTGAGAGTATTATCCATGTAGTCAATAATCCTCAGAAAGCACTTTGGCTTTCATGGACTGCGTTACATATGCGTATATTTATTGTGAACATCTTCCGCCCTCCCCTCGACACATCTTCCCCGTTGGGCCATCAAAAGCCAATGCCACGCGCCATCATATCTCTCTCTCTCTCTCTCTCTCTCTGTGTGTGTGTGTGTGTCAGACACACGACTCTACTGACGTTCGATAAATAATTTATTAAACAAAGAGCATGCTCAATGGTAACAATGACACTTTAAGCAGCAGCTTCCAGCCCAGGCGACAGTTGGCTGACCTCCTCCCCACTTCAGGGGGTCCACTTTATATTCCTTCTCCTTCCAGCCAGACATCCGCCTCTCATTTCCTCACTTCCTTCCACACACACACAACAAAAAAAAATATAACAGAAAACAACAATAACAAAGCGTATAAATAAATGATAAGCCTCGCACATGCACAATGACATACCAAAGAGAGGGTAGGCATAAGGGATGAGAAGATGTAGAGGAGGAGCTGAGCAGGAGAAACTGACTGTACTCTGTACTCTAATGAAATTGTCAACCTGGTCAGCCAGGTCAATGTGAATTGCAATCGACTATCAACCTGACCGTTGACCAATACTCAACACTCAACATTCAACATCAGCATTATCATTGTCATTATTCGAATCATTATTATTGTGGAGCTTGTCAATGTGGTTTTGCAAACGTGAGCATATCATAAAGTGAATGCTGTTGAATAGTAAATTATTTGAAGCTGGTCGGTATTGAAATGACAGAAATGTTAAAAAAATTAAATATTCAATTTACTGATGAATAAAATAATGAAATTCATATTATAAATAAATTTGGAGAACACAGCTTTCTGACCCATTGAAATCGAGCAATTCTAAGTAAAAAAGGATCTAGAATCTAGATATTAAAGGAACTTTTTTGATATCGAATGTTAAAATAATAAAATTATTTTTAAAGTACCTAAGCATTGAAAAACCTGTGACAGCTTTTGAATGCTCTCACACACACATGTGCAGTTTCAACTGAACCCTGATGTACGGGAAGCTAGCGAAATCCTAGCGAATTTGAAGCTGGTCGGTATTGAAATGACAGAAAAGTTTAAAAAAATTAAATATCCAATTTATTATTAAAGGAAAGAATAAAATAATGAAATTTTTATTATAAATAAATTGGGAGTACACACCTTTCTCACTCAATGAAATCGAGTAATTCTAAGTAAAAAAGGTTCTAGAATCTAAATAATAAAGGCATTTCGAATGTTCAAATAATAAAATTATTTTTAGTGTACCTAAGCATTTAAAAAAATTGGTTTTATTGGATCAGTTTTTGATTTATTGTCACGTAAATTTGCAGCTCAATTAAATGCACATAAGACCTTGCTAATGACATGGCCAAAAACAAATGCAGAACTTGGCTTATCTCGGCCACGTTAAGTCGGCAACATAATAAACTCACAAATATAGAAAGTGAGTGGAATAGAGGAGACTGAGAGCAAGAGACTGATGCTGAAAGCGACACACACACACAGCGATAAGTGTGTGCGGCAAGTGTTGGCCGCTTCCGTTTCCGGTGCCTATCATGTAAATCCCTGCACTAAATAACTGTCTCCTCAGTCCACCACCTCAGTCTCAGTCTCAGTCTTGCCAACATTATGTCTTCCTCTTCTCCGTTCTTTCGCCTCCTTCTTCGACAATTTTGGCAGTCGAAAATTCAAAACTTTGTCAATTTCTCGTCGCTTATTAGGGGAGTCGGCAACTTGCAAAAGTTTTTGCATTTCGCAAGCTTGACAATCTCTATAAGGCAAAAACAAAAACAGTCGAAAACAGTATCCCAAAACGAGAGTACGACTCTCTTCTCCAGCCCATTCCCCAGAAGTCCCTGGACGG
This sequence comes from Drosophila phalerata, assembly GCA_951394115.2. NCBI lineage: Eukaryota > Metazoa > Arthropoda > Insecta > Diptera > Drosophilidae > Drosophila > Drosophila phalerata. The sequence continues at coordinate 16,546,733 of OX596004.2, forward strand.
AAACTGTTAGCCATATTTTACATAACTCTGTAGGCAATAAAAATTAATTTGCTGGCCATTTGGAAGTGCTTAATTTGTAAACGAGACCATTGGGGTCGTTTGTGCGTTTATGCCCCAAATTGTTGCCTTCAACATGTTGTGCTCTGTGCTCTGTACTCTGTTCTCTCGCTTAATCATTTCAATTGACGCTGCAACAAATTTGCATTGCAAATGTTGCACTAACGAAAAAATTCTAAAAATATTTACAAATATAATCAATATTTTTTACAATTTAAATATGCTTTTTATTGAAGGGTATTCAAACTTCATTGCTCTTGTTTTGTGGCAATTTCCCTCAGTTGTATTCCCTGATTTTTATCGTTACCCAAAAACAACAACATTGGAGTGCAAACAGTCGACATTTCTGTGGCAAGAAACCAAATGGCGTTGAATGTTTGCAAATAAAACAAAATTTAACAATTGTTGTCGGTCGGTTGTCATGCTTGACCCGAGCTCAGTTTTATTCCAGTTGATTTTTGGATTTTTTGTTTTGGCAATTGTGTTGTTGGCACTACAAATTTATAGTTATTGTTTTAACTGGTGGGAGAAATTGCTGAAATCTTTTGATTGCCACAAGTATGAACTTCCTCGACAGCTGAAAGTACATACAATTTACCTATGTATAATATATAAAGTAGTCTGATTAATAATTGTCCAAATACTGAACAGTCTCTGCTCTTGACTTTGACCTTTGTAACTGACTAACTGCGACTGTGAGTCGATTGAAGCATCCGCTCACTGGATGTTCCTGATGATGGCGACAGTTTTGTGGGCGGACACGGACAGGCCTTCCATTCTCGTTGAGGGGCTATAAAAGCTCTTGATAAATGTCATGTAAAATGCGTCAACTGTACAGCCATGAAACGACCTCGCAATTCGGTCCGTCAGTTAGTCAGTTAGTCATTCAGTCAGTCCGCCAAGGGTGATTCTGGGGCTAAAGCTGCGACTGGGCCGTTCATTTGTGTGGGCAGGTCTGGTCTTTTCGAAGGGGTAGTGGAGACAACTGACGACTGTCTAAGCGAGGTCTGTCAGTGGGTGGCATTACGTAAATCTTGCCGCAGTGAAATGTCTCTCTCTGCATTTAATGCATACAAATTGGTCTGATTTAAACAAAAAAAAAAAAATGTATATGTACTCTGCCCCAAAACAGAAACGTTGAACAAATTTGCCAAGACACGACACAGATTAAACACACTCAGAGATCTCTGAGATCCCGGAGACAATCTGTGTGCTATCATATAATGCATATAATGCGACTAAAGTGCGCTACTCAATATGCTTGCGGTTGTGTGTTGAAGACGATACTCCCATTATAACATACATATTCCAACTGTGCAGGGTGCTTCAAAGAGTCGTGTTGTAAATACCCTGCATATAGCTTTCACACACACGCCTCTCACACATAGCAAGAGCTTTGCAGTTAAAGCTATTTTTCATATAAACATGTGAGAGCTTTTGAATACTCACACACACACATGTGCAGTTTCAACTGAAATGTCGATTGAAAGTTATGCATGGATTTGTAAATTAGCGCACATATTTGCTGACAGACTGACAGTGTCGACAGTGCCTGTCAAAGTCAGTTGCCACTTGCAACAACATTTTCGGGGACATCGCAACCGCATACAGGGTGCTCATAAGTGGCAATCTGCAGACTCGCTACGCATTTATTACATGTACGCAAACGAATACGAATACGAGTAAAATTTATATATTTTTTGAGTACTTGTTCACCCTGCCACAGGCACTGCTCCTCTGTTTCTCTTCTCCTACCCTCGTCTCTGCTCGCCAGCCTCTGAATTGTGTCAGCGAGTGTCTGGTCGGGGTCGTCTCGACAATCTGCGATGGGCAGAGCTCTCAGGCAGCTCGATGTCAGGGAACGCAACCCGACCACTTGCCACAGCCGACGCGTTATTTGTCTTTCAACACGGTGCATCATGAACACGCTTGCTGCATTGGTAGCATCGTCATATTTTATTCAAGGCAAGTGCCATCTGCACATGAACCCTGACGTTGCAGCCGCACTCAGTCAGTCATCATCCACATCCACTTGGCCAGGCTGCTTGAACTCTGACTCCGACTCCGCCTTGAAGTTTCATTCGAGACTCGAGATTCTTCAATTCGCTGCATTTTTGCATGAATTTGTTATGAATTTGTCACTGCTCCTTGTCCATTTTCTTTGCTTATCCCTATTAAATGGAACATTTAATCGTAATTCTGCCGGCTCAACATTTTCTCAGTCAATAAACTTTCTGAAAATAGACGCCGGCGTGTTGAACTTTGACACGCCAGCAAACAAACAAATTAACAGCACCCGTTGCACTTTGAAATCTGTTTCAATGTTATAACAACACACACACACACACACAACTGAAGAGAACAGACGTACAACTTTTAGTCTAAACAAATTTAAATCATTCGGAAAAGTCTGGAGGGGGAAACAGGAACCGGGAGCTGTCAGTCAAGGCATCAGGGAAAAAAGGCAGTGAGAACCTGTGAAAAGTTTTGTGATGGAGTTGAAAATGTTTTCCCCCTTTATTTGATTCTTTTTTGTTGATCCGCTTGTTGCCACATAATTAAATCTCAATTCAAACAAAATGCTAAACATTTCAAACTATTTTATGGCTGTCTGATGAATTAACACTGTTCAACAAAATGTTGAAAAATGTTGAAGAACAACAGCAGATAGAAAGTGTGAGTGGTTGTCTATAAATAGCTAGTAAATAATAATTAAGTAAACAAAAGGTATTTTTAATACTAATAGCTCTTTCTATTTTCTTGTAATTGCAGGTAAGCAAACAGTTTGAGAGGCATTTCAAGTGTGCACAGTTATGGAGGCATTGAGTTCGATAATACATTGTTGACTTGCGAGGCACGCAGTTTGCAAGGCGGCAAATATGTAAGTGCAAGTGCGGTGGTTGTCGTTGCCCCAATGCCCCAACTAGTGGCAGCAACAACAACAACTACAAAGAGAGCAAACAAACCAGAATCACAGCAATTGCAAGCCAAAGGACAGACAATAGATGGACAGAGACAGAGAGACAAAGCGAGAGAGAGAGAGAGAGAGAGACAGATGCAGACTGGATGACAGCAAATGGAGAGCAACAATTGTTGCAGACACATTGACGACACAGACAACGACAACGACAACGAGACAACGAGACAACGACACTGACAACGAGCAGAGAAGCAGCTAAAGTTGAAGCTAAAGCAGAAGCTAGTGTATGGGGCATGGGGCATGTGGCGTGGGGCATGTGGCATGGGCACAGTGCCTAGTTTGTTGGCTCGTCTGACGCTGACAGATGCGATTGCTGCACGACTGATGGACTGAGGCACGATTGCACGCACATTTTGCTCTGTGCAACATTGGAAATTGATAATGAGCCGCAGCTTCAACCCGAAGGCGCCGACTGAATGGGCCAGCTCCATTGGCAGCGCCTTATTTGGGAACGATGCTTGATAATGGCCAGAATGGATGGCAATATAAACGAATGAATGAATGGCCTGGGAGTTGCATGAATGAGCGACACTGACAGACTGACTGTCAGACAGCCAGACAGCCAGACTGCCAGATTGCCAGACTGACTAAATGAGCAGCTGACTGCGTTTGAAAGGCAATCAAGCGAACGATAAGATAAGTGAAGCCCTGTTGGCAAAAGCCAGAACCAGAAACTGAACCAGAAACAGAAGCTCAACCAAAACCCCCTCAATGCCAACCCTCCAGCTGAAAGTTTTAATTATGATTGACATGCGGTCGACGGCGACGGCGACAGCGACGTCTACATCGACAGCAACTGCGACAGCGACAGCAACTGCGACAGCGGCTGCTGCCTCCCACAACTGGCATCGATTTCGACACGACTTAATTTTTTGAAGAGGGTTGCTGATTGCCGCTGCCACTGCCACTAACTCTGCCTCTGCCTCTGCCGCTGCCAGCGTGCGGTGTTGAAACTCATCAGTCAAACGGTAGGCACGAGACAATTGCAACACAATTTCAGTTGCGGCCACAAGCTACCCCCCAAAAAATAAAAACACCAACCACCACCCCTGATCGAAGGGATGAAGAATTCCACACTTTCCCGCCACTCGTGTAACAGTTTGCGAAAGCAGCGACGAAAATATTAAATCAGCGGTGGGCACAGAATTTGCAGTCGCGAGCACTACAACAACATCTACAACAAACACAACTTCTAAAGTCATAAATTAAAGCAAAATGAACACTTTTATGACTCTGTGCGCCGCGACGAAAGATCTGTGTGGTTGTTGTTGGTTTTGATGAGCCAAAACAATTATACACTAAAAGAAGTTCTAATTAATTTTATTTTGTAAGTCTAACTCTTATTATGTGCTACAGATCAAAATGCATCAAAACGCATCAAAACTTTTCACTCAGTGTACAAAACGCTACTGAAGTCATAAATCTTCGCAAAATGAACACTTTTATGACGGTCAGCGTCGCAGCCGAAACTCGAGCATTTGCTGTGTGTTTGTTGTTTTATTTTATTGGGGGTAATAAAAAGTGGTTGTTGTATTGTCAAAAATCGCGAGCAAGCCAATTTACCGTTGCGAGCAGCGCGAGTACCGCGAGCAAGGGCTTGCCCACCGCTGTATTAAATTATAGTCGCATTAACTGCGAACACGCAACATGGCAACATCGACAAAGTCATTTTTGTTGCGTGTCTGCATAAATCTGGCACGCAACAACTACAACAACAACAACAACAGCAAGAACGATAACAACATGAACTATGCAACAACATAAGTATCATAGTACTATATCATCTTAGGGTGAGTTCTGTGTGGTCCTATGAATTTGAGTTGTGAATGTCAAAGACACCCTGTATTTGATTAGGCTGATCAAGAAAAAGGGAGATTTATACATTATTGGATCATGAAAATTGGAATTTATTTAAGCAGAAGATACGAAAATTAATTAAGTTTTGTTTGGCGAATAATATTGGAAATAATATTAAGAAATGCTAAAAACATGTAGAAAAAAAACAAAACTAATTTCTGCTGAAAATATGAAAATTAATTGCATGCTAGAATTTCAAAAATGAGAGTTTTTGATTGAGATATTTTAGAAGGGTGACTGCAATGCGCTAATAAAACAAAAAGGAAAAGAAAAACGAATTTTTGCTATAAATATGAAAAGTAATTGGAAATTCTCGAACATCTTTGATTGAAGATAAACCGAAGCTTGTGATAATTTATGCTGTAATTTAAATTCATAATCGAGAATAGAAAATGTTCATAAGAATTGTGGAAACAATTTTTAAATTTCATTAAGAAATTTGTTTTATAGATAAATATGCAGTTTGATAGTATATTTTGTTAGTTTTTTGTTTGCATTGAAAATTAGAAAAGAAATTGAGCCAATAATTGCTAAATAATTTGCATTGTTTACTAAAAATTGCATGTTTAAACAAGTTTTCTATATATAAGCATGACTTAAATAACATCGATTTATTGTTGTTGTTGCCTTTCAACCCCTTTGGCTGTTACGAATTCGCCAATGGGCTTTTCGCTGGTATTTTCACATTTTGGCTTATTTGAATATTAAAGATTATGCTTATACTACTATATACAAGGGTATCTATATGTATATGAATCTTTTGTGTGTTGTCAGCATGTGAATGGGGCAGATTGTCCTTGCTGCCAACCAACAACCAACATAGCCATAAGGGGAAGTAAACAAGTCCCCAAAAAGTGAAAGATACGCGTACACTGTGAGAAAACTATCAACTGCAGAAGTTTCATATCCTCAATTAAACTTGCTCATCAGGCAAACTTCCGTTCCATTTAAGCTGCTAAACGCGCGACGCATTCATCTTAATTAGCCGAGGCAGGTGCGTCTCTCCCAGTTCCCCAGTGCTCGGAACTCGTCTGGCCTTTAGCTATGAAAATGTGGCACAGTGTATGAGGGGGGAGATAGTGGAAAGTCAGAGGAGTGGCAGCCAAAAAGTTTGCTATCGCATGCAAAAAAAGGATTCGTGTGCGAAGTCCTCAACCGAAAACAACATGGTCTGGGATCGGAGCTCGGTAGTCGGGAGACGGGAGACGGGAGCTGGGGCAGGTCACACAACAATGACGACGCCACTATGAATGATTGCCGCTGCGCGCTTTGTTCATGTACATATCAAATTTTAGGTGGGGCGTATATATAGTGAAAAAGGGCCAGACAGGCAGCGAATTCTCGTCCATTTGTTGCCGTCGCAGCGGAAGTGAGGCAAAGCGGAAGCGCTCATACGCCACGTTGGCCGGCGGCGTCGGACTGAAAATTGAATAAGCGTAAGTTTCGCGTGCCAAAAATGTTGTTCTTGTTACTGTAGATGCCGTTGTTATTGTTGGCTGTGGGTTGTTGGTTGTTGTTGGTTTGTTGGCTGCCCATTGCTGGCGCTCCCTTTGCTTTATTCATTACCAAAGCCGCCACAACGAAATTACTTGAGGCGGCAGCGACGTCGTCTTCGACTTGGCGACTTTGTAGATACTTGGCAGGCGATAAAAAGGTCGACTCTAGTAAAAGCAAGAACAGCAACAACAACAACAGCTTTAATACTAGGCAGGCTGTACAACTCAATAAGCCAAGTTAACAGTCTATTGAGTCGCGCATAATAACCCCCCTGAAATAGTTGTTGTCGTTGTTGTTGTCGTTATGTTGTTGCCGTTTGCGGAACTGACAGTTACCTAATGGCAAACATACACAGATAAACCATTAACTTTGGGCCCACAAAATACAAAAAAAATATAAAAAAACAAAAATGGCAAGCGAACTTAAATTCTTTTGGCTGTGGCACGAAGCACGAGACTCGGAGTCTCGAGGTCTCGGCGTCTCGAGGAATAGCGAGAAATGCCACAAAATCGATCGATAATTCGTGCTAAAAGATAAATTACCGTTATGCAGTCGCGACGACTTTGGCCACTTTTTTTTTTGTCTCTCTCTCTCGTTTATTTCTGTGGGGTCTCTGGCTGATAATATCATGGCAGTTGTTGTAGAGTTGCCCGCAGTTGGCTAATAGCTGCGCTGATTCCATTAATTTGCCAAATGACAGCCAAGCGAGAAGGAGGAGACAATGCAGGACGAGTCGAGGAACTGTAGAAGAGCAGGAGATAGCGACGATAGCAAAGTGTGACCCGGCATAAACTGGGCTAAGAAGTAAGATTGGTAGCTGGGATGCTGCCTTTAAACAGACTTTGGCTTGCGCCACTTTTGACACTAATTAATTAAGTTTCAGTTTGGTTTTTCTTTTGTATATGCTTTGTATTTAATTCTGTGATTTACTACACGCAAATCAGGAAAATTGCAGCGGAAATTCGTTGATTTAAATAAATATTTATATTCTTGCCATTATTTAAAAAGCAAATATGGACAAAGGATTCAATCAGAATTTCTTTTTGACTTTGCTTGAAATAGTTATATTTTAATTATGCTCGGCTTTTGTCCTTTCTCTACATTTCTTAACTTTGGTATTTATGCTTTATTGCAAGTACAAATATATATGTGTATATCTAAATAACAATGCATAAATTTGTGGCAAGATATCACGCACAACAGCACATAAAATATATCAAGTGGCGGCATTACATAAATCCCAAGAGACAGAGAGACAGAGCGACAGAGAGAAAGAGAGAGAGATAGAGAGCGAAGTCGCCCCCAGACAATAACAATACCAACAACAACAACGAAAACAAGTCAACAGCCCATCAAATAAACATGTGCCACACCGACAGCGTATGCAAAGTGTGGAAAGTTGGTAGTGGCAAGTGGCAAGTGGCAAGGGGAAAGGGGATATTGCACAAATAATCAAACCTGTAAAATATCGATTACAAGTGTCACAATAAAAGCAGCCAGAGGCTAGGCCAGCAACTGACAGACAAATCGACAGACGGAAAGACAGCTGAAAGATATTACCACTATAAATAAATATTAATTAAAGCCATGAAAGCGCCATGGCATCAATGAATGGGGTTGCATGCCGCGACAACGCATAAATCTACAACAAAATGCAGCACAAAATGCCACAAAATTTGATTTTTTGTGTTTTTGTATCTTTCATAATTATACCATGTTTTTTATTTAATATGAGCATTACTATATTCTTCTTTTATTTCGGCTGTGGTTTTTGGCTCTGATTTATTAAACAAATATTTGGCCAATAAAATTGATAAAATACATTCCGAAATAAAAGCAACTTTTCGTAACAAATGCGATGCCAAATAAATAGATGAAAAAAAAAGATCTTATTAAATATTTGGCTTTCGAGCATTTCGAAAAGCAGCTAAAATCAAGTCACGCGTAGATCATTTAAAATGCTTAATTTATGCGCGTCTACGAAATTTTGGCAGCTACACTTTTACAGCAATATTTGTATGAGAGAAAAAAATCAACTAGCAAAAAGAATTCAAATGGCCCGAACCGCCTTTTTTATGTATTTTGACGCGTCGCTAAATTTAGCTAGCAAATATTTGCGGGCCAAAACAAACCCGACAATTTGATGCCCAACTTATGCAATGCATCCGGGAATGATACAAAAGTACGGGTATTTTTGGGGCCCGAGCAATTTAATTGCCCCAACCCTCCCTACACACATCACACCATATGAACATATGAACAAACCAATACGAACTGAAAAACCGAAATGTACGGGCGCAAAAGTGTCAAAGACCCCATGACCGAGTGTACCAGAGACCCACCCGATGTGAGGAGGAAACAAAAATGTCACCGACACCCCATGAAAATCGTATAAAAAGCGCAACTGTCAACTTGGCAACTGCTTGCAAAAATTGTCGCGCTCTGCGCCTCATTGCGTCCTCGGGCATTCAATGAGTGTTAAATAAGAGAGGAGACCGTATCATATGATGGGGTATATCAGATTCATAGATCGCAATACAATACCTAAAGAGAAAACTCCACATGATTTCCATTGATCGTCAACTATTTTAATTTGTCATATAATAAGCACAGCTCGTTGTTGTATCGTTTTACAGGGTGTGCAATAAAAAGAAATTCTTAGTTGATGATTTTTTAAATTATTTTTAGTTATCTAAGAACTTTAATTGACTTTTCAGAGTATCTGCAACACAATACTTAAAAAAGTTAAATCTTATATCATAATTTTTTTTAAAACATACATTGCCCGTCATCATTTTTCAGTTGGCATAAAAACAATCTGCAAAACAATTTTATTTATTAGTGAAAATTAAAAAGGCCGAAGCCACAGAAAGTTTGGCAAACCAAAAGAGACTTTTGGGACGGACAGTTGGTCGTCTAGTTGCCAAATTAGCACGGCGGCAGCAGACTTTCAGCGCAGACTGTAGTCGCAGCCAACTAGTGAGATGAGTCACAATTGCAATTGCAAAAGCATTTTTAATTTTAATTTTTGCGCATTTGGCTGCGAAAATCGCTTTCCGATCTTTACAAAAGCCAGTTTTCGCATTTTATCTTTTGAATTTTCAGTTCATTTCAAAGCATATGCAGTTGAGTTTTTCAATGAAAATAGAACCACATCTCAATGGCTTTTGTGTCATGTGTTTTGTTTGCAACGGCCGTCGAGACACGTGCTGTTCAGAGAACCATTATAATCACTATTCGAAATGCTCGACGTGTTTCAACAAAGTATCTTAAATGAAAACTAACAATTGACGGCGTTAATTGTTAAACAAAACACGCAACTAACAAAGAGCCAAAGATAAATAGATACGAGCACTGAAATGCTTATTAGTACACGTTTAACTTACGACTCGAGTACTCGGTAAAATCTCAGGCAAGTGCAAAACAAAATATCAGGCAATTGAAAAGTTGCCTCAAATCAATTACATAAACATTTTGCAAAGTAAAGAAAATGTTTGAAAGAAAATTGTATACGTTGGTCTAAAGATTAATGTCTAAAGATTACTTTAAGCTACTAAAACTAAGCGAATTTATTTGCCTAATACTCGTGCGTATACTTGATATTTGATTTAGCTTACCAGCAAGTTCATTTTTCATATTCTTGCTTATTTGCAAAACTGATAAGCTTATATTTGTTTAGATGAACTATCATAATATTATACATAGCGAGGTGCCACTGTAGTGGCAACCGTTTAGCGCTGCAGACAGTTCGACGACAACAGCAATGCCAACTATGTCAGCAGCAACAACAGCAGCAACAATATTGGCAACAAATGCAACCAAAGCCAGTTTATTGCCATTGTGTCGCCTGACAAGGCTAACCAACTGACAAATCCCACCCCTCGCTGCCCCTTTCCCATTCTGATGCTGCTGCTGCTCCTTTGGGGCCAGGGGGTTGTTGCTGTGACTGCTGATGTTGCTGCTGCTGCTGCTGCTGCTGCTGCTGTTGCTGTTGCAGTGACATCATCCCCAGGCAAGCAATTAAAACTAATGTATTTGCCAGATTTGTTGGATGCCATTTTCCAACATATTGCCAACTCATTGCTTCAGCATTTCAAATGACCCAAAAATGACTTAACACTTGTGGTTGTTGCAGTTGTTGTTTCAGTCGTTATTGTTGCTGTTGTTGCTGCTGCTATTTGTCATGTGATTGATGCAACTTTATGACATTCGCGTGGGTGAATTTGAAATGTGCTCGTAATTGTTTTTAAATAGCCAACTGTATGCAACTGCAATAGAAATTTGTGACTCATTTCATTAGCTTTTTTTATTGTTATTATCATTATTTGTTTATATAATAAGCCCGCTGGCAACAGCTGAATAAAAACTTCCCTTTCGCGGAGGGGGAAGGAGATCAACGTTTATGCGGTTAGCACTTAATTAATGCACATTTAACCGGCGGCCAATTGAAGTTTTGGCTAATTACAAGCCCATTAGCCCGAGGGTGTCGATTGGGAAAATTCAAGAGGCTGCTCCAAAGTTGAAGAGGAACTCGCTCTCGGACTTCTCGACTGGGCCTTAATTTAAATAAACGGCCCAAACAAACACGCAAACTCAACTCTCAACTGGGTTCAAGTTAACTCATTTACCTAACTGGCAAACAGCCTCAAGACAGAGGCGACTTCTCGATAGAGAGCGGCCCCTTTGACACCAAGTTGTTGGTGTCGTTGTTGCTGTTGTTGCTGCTGTTTCTGTTGTTGTTGTTATCGTTGTGTTGTGTGCCTGTCATTTTGCATTCAACTCAAAGCGTTGTAAAATGTATATCATTATCACTTTATTATAATTATTTATATGCCTTCGCCTCAGTTTTCCTTCACTTTTTACATATTTCTGTTCACGTTTTTCTTTTTACCTTTTTTTCCCCCTCTTTTCTTCTTCTGTGTTTTGTTTTGTGCCTTATCAGCGGCTTTGCTTCTCGTTTTCAGTTTTTTGTAAGCAACATTTGCTGAAATGCCATAAATTTGTTAATTTATTGTTAATGTTCTTTTAAGTTAATTACGCAAAAAAGAAAAAGCCTTTTAAGCCGCAAGCACAAATTACCAACGTTCATGAGTTCAACATTTTGAGTACTTTGTTGAGAGGGTTTCTTATGTTCTTTTTATAGCTAAACACATATACAACAACAACAACAACAACTACATAAATAGATACGAGTTAAACATAAATCTGAGCATGGTAAAAAATAAGCAGGAGAACATGATGATGGGTTCAACTCAAGAATTGCTAAAGATTGATTGAATATATTATTTAAAAACTTTAATTAGTACCTTAATTCATGCTCATGATAATCATAAAAACTATATAAATATTTTATGCGAATTATAAGAGTCCTAAATAGATATTTAGATTGATGATAAGGGTAAAGAATAATTCTTGATATGCCTAAAACGCTCTGAATATCAATTAAAGTTTTCCAGTTGTTAGTTTATTTATAATTATATATAAAGTGTTGATTAGTATATATTGGAATATAAAATATTCTTTTTGTATCAAATCTAAATATATATAATCTATCCATTAATAAACTTCCTTACGAAAAGTTTTCATATATTTCCCTTTAGAGTTAAATCATGCCCTTAAGTTAATTTGGTTTGATCTCTGTTTTTTATGCAGCCTCGCACTTTTTACAACAAAATATCTGAAATTCGATATTAATGAAGCTTCATTTAACTAATTATAGTTATAGTTAAGTGGCCCGTTGGCAATTTACCGAGTATGACGAGTTATTATTAAACAATTAATGGATTTAAATTAATTTATTTTAATGGCTTTTGCCCTCTCACATTAAGCAGACGACGACGCATTTACCGCAAGCAATTTAACAAACTGTTTGGAAAATTATCTGGCAAAGGCTACCAGACTTTATATGAATATAGGAATTACGAGTATAAAGAATAAAATAATAATAATAATAATAATAATATGTGCAACTTGATATGTGACACATGGCGGGGTTTTTGTTGTTTCGGGGTCTTTGCTGACAATTTCGTGACAATTTATTGGACAGATCAATGACAAAAAAGGCAAATGCAATTGCCGCAAATGCATTTGGTATTAACAATTTCAATTCATTGCGATTTCGGTTTCTTTTTCTTTGACAATCACTGCAAATCCAAAATCCAAAATCGCCAATGTGCCAATGTTTTTACAAGCTTGTCTCGCTGTTGTTTCGGTTGTTGTTGTTTTATTGGCTAATTCTGAAAAATGTCCAACTATGAAAACGACTTGGACTGCCCGAAAATGGTCAGAAGTCCAAATGGCAAATGCGTCATGAATACGCCAGGTTATAAATTAAAGAAATCTGGCCAGCAAATTTTGGCATGAAATTTAAAATAATATTTAATTTAAATTTTGAGTTGACTTAAAAACAGATACTATTTATACGTAATATCTTCACTTTTACTTGGTATCGCCTTTATTGTAATTGTAGTCTTGTATCCAAGTTCTCTTGTGCCTTGTCATCGTTGTCATACTCAGCATGCCTGACAATGACAACAGCGACTATAACAATAACAGTAACAATAAGCACTAACAACAACAATAACTACAACTACAACTACAACTACAACAGGAGCTAATCAACAAGAACTCGACAAAGCAACAACTTCATTTAGCAAGGCTCTATGTGACATGTCTCATATTACACGCACTTCGACTGTGTGTGAGTGTGTGTGTGCCCCCCTCCCCCTCTTATTTGCTCAGTACATCTCGCCCGTGTCGAACTCATGGACAATTAGTCACTTGCAAGTCAATTAAGTTCCCAGCGTCAAACCACCACAACAAACGCTGCCAGTTTCAGACCGAGTCCCATTCCCAGTTGAGATCCCAACCCAGACAGGCACGTATGGGAGGCTAGGTAAAGGATGAGGGACGAGGATGAGGGCATGGAGGGAAATGGAAATGAAAATGGGGATACCTGTGACCAGGTCTGGGAATGTGACTGGGACTCTGGCGCTTATTTGCAGTAAAAAGCAATGACAACGTTGGCGACAGCGACACGAGAAAATTAAAGAGAAAGAAAGAGAGACACAGAGCGAGCGAGAGAGAGACAGCGACAATGAAGGCGAGGAAAAGTAAAACAAAACCATATTATTAACGCCTCATTAAACTTTTAACGATTTGAAATTACAGGCTGCGAACGGGACCAGCTAATGAATACAAATTAGCCGCAAAAGGTGCGCACTTCTGACGCTAACTTTGACAACAGCAACAACAACAACAGAGACACAACAACAACAACAACAAAACACACAAGCAACATTAGATAAACGTGTCTTGCAACAATTGAAATTGTAGGCCTACGACAACAACAATAAATTGTATGGAATTTCATGTCCACTTCATGTATATTTTCATGCCCAATTTGCATTGTTTGCAAATGACTTTTCAATGTTCCAATGTTTGACACTCGATACAACTAATTGTCATTAATTGTTTAAGAGTTGTCTCTTCGCCTGGGCGTGTTTTATTATTAATCAACAATTTCACAATTGTGGATACTTTTGATAGTTGACAGCTGTCAGTTGGTTTGCCAATGTTTAATTGTAAACACTTGTAAAATGTAAATGAGCCCCACACGAACCCAGCTACACGACGAGACGAGACACGATATAGTGGGGTCAGGGCCCGTGTTTAGTGGATTTCGTAGCGATATATCACGACTTAAGGCCCAAAGCTAATGCTCCCAAAATAGAGTGTCGATCGACTAATGCATATTCAAAGTATTCTGTCTCAATTCCAGTTTTCTGTCGTCTTTTAGCGAATTTAAATTGCTAAATAAGTGCGATATTTCTTGCTCAGCATGAGTATTTATAGGCCTATCTAGTATTTTACATTTTTATACCGAAACATAGATACAACATATATATATATATATATATATATATAGACATATTTATTTATACATATATAAATATATACTTGATTTTCTGTGTAGTTTTTGTTGTATTGTCATTAAAGTCTGCGTTCGTTTGGCAAATTAAATGTATAATTAAGAAATTAACTGCTTCCGTTGATGTTTATTGTGTGCCAACATTTATAATATTTTATATTCAACAAAATTAAGTAAATAAAAAGAACGAAAAAATAACCACAGTCCAACATACAATGGCCTCCTCTTCGAACTGTGGACAAAATTAGACACAAATGAATCTTAAAAATTTTTGGAGGTACAATCATATTGTTGATAACCTGTGAGATCTTACAGTTTCAAAGTTTATACTTGTCTCAAATATTTATTTATGATTAATTAAGTCATAAAGTGCGATTGGTGCATAAATCATAAATATCTTTTGATACTTTTGAAATTTGTTATTTCTATTTATACTTATACTATTTTTTTTTTTAAATCAGCTTCGCATACGTTTTATGATCTATATATCATTAATGATTTACTTGTCTTACTTGATTAAAATAATATTCTTTAGTAAGTTCCATACAGTTAGTTGGTTATGATGCATTTTCGTTTAGATAAAAATATATAAACATTTTTTCTCCGATACTTTAAACTACGGGTTCTAATTATTTTATTAATTTATAATATTTGCATTTTCGTTTGCTTAGCAATATGCGCAGATTTTTTGCAGTTTCCTTTATAATTTGATGAAAAGAATTCGTTCCTTGCACGCTCTAAAGAATTTTTGGGTAACTTTTGGTTTGTTTCAGATTCGTTTGTTGTTGTTGTCATTGTTGCTGTTGTTGTTGTCGCTGCTGCTCTCTGCTTTTCGCCTCAATTTAATATCAAAGCGAGCCGACAGCAGCACAAAAGATACATGAACAGCCACGCCCCCCTCTGGGTGCACGTCCTACGCGGTCTTCCACTTTGTTAGTTTTTGGCAAGCAACCAAAAACAACAAAAAAATATTATAAAACAACAACAACAATAACAACAAATCAGAGGCAAAACACAAGTAAACTTTGTGCCGGCCTCTGGTAGCATTCTTTTATTTTATTTTATATTATTTTATATGTTGTTTTAGTTTTTTTATGTTGTTTTTACAATTTATTTAAGGTCTTCTGTTTTGGTGCAAGAAGCAAATTTGAAATGCAGAAAACAGAAAACAGAAACAAGTAAACACAAAACGGAATGGCAAAACCAGAGCGGAGGCTACAAATTAAAAATCGAGACAAAAACACAATAGAAATTGTCAAAAAGCGACCAAATTTATGCAAGACTCGCGCGATAACCCATCTGAGAATTGTCTGAACGGGGAGCCAAGATTCCTCCCTCCTCTCGGAAGGGTTGACGGAGGGGGGGAGGGGCTTAAACTGGTAAACTGGCAAACGGTCAGACTTGTGTGGGCGCGTGTGAGAGTTGCCATTAAAAAAATACTACTACACTGAAAAAAAGACCAGCTTCTAAAATCAAGAACATACATCTTCAATATTTGGTTCTTAAAATAAGATTATTTTAAGACCAAATTGCTAAAACTAAGATTTATAATCTAAAAATATAAAAATCATAAAATCTTAATATAAGAATAAAAATCTTAAATTGTTAGGAAGGTATAAATCAACTATCAACAAATTAGAATAACATTTATAAAATTACCAAGACAAAAAAAAATATATACAAATATTAAAAAAAAATTAAAAGAAAGAATTTAACAATAAATAATTTTTATTTTTAAAATTAATTTTCAGAACATTTATTTTTAAAATAAGAACTTGGTCTTATTTTAAATGTTCTTAAAACCAAGATGTGTTCTCTTAAATTAAGAATTGTATGTTCTCAACGCATTTTGTAGACCAACAAATCTTGATTTTAGAACATTTTTTTTTATCAGTGTACTATTACCATTTGAGCTGGTTTGCTGTTTTATTTTTTATGGGCCGACTGAAGATGCGAGAACAGGTTGAGTTTCGTTTCGTTTGTTAAGTTGCTGGTCTGTCGCTTGTTTCGAAAATAGATTTCATTTTTATTAAAATTATGACATTTATCTTAATTTGCGCTATCGCATAAATTAATTTATTAATTTTTATTTATCTTTTCTCTATTTCTTTGCAGGTGTGTATCCGTTGTTTATCTCGTGAACAGGTTTCCTGGCTAACATCCAGCATTTGTGGATAGATATTTATGCAAGTATGAATAGCATTTGTTAGTCATCCGTGAATAAGTGATGCCAAATTTTCTGATGACTTGGCAACTCATTAAATGGAGAAAACTGGAATTGAAAGCACTTAAAATATTCGTGCTTTTATTATGCTCTATTGTTATGCTCTAGATTTGAAGGAAGTATAGAAAACTTCTTCAACAAATTTAATGTTTTCATCAGAATTGTAATTATGTATTTTATGTTGATTTTCCCTTACATTATTATAATTTCAACACAAATTAATTATCTCCTTTCGTCACGCTTCGTTTTGCAATGCAATTCATGTCGAAAAGTGATTTTCATATGACGCTTGCCACAAATGCAACATGCCTCATTGCAGCTGCCACATGAAGAATTCGTTTCATCTATTTGTTGTAGTCATGATTTAATTAAAATGCAAGTGTATCATTAAATTGAAACAACGTCAAGGCCCTTGCTGCTGTATGAGTACCCGTCCAAGTGAGTAAGTGAGTGTCTATTCACTTTATCTATCCATATCCATAACTATATCCATGTCCACACTCATGTCCATGTCCGTGTCGATGTCCATGTGTGTGCCTCATGTTTGTGCTGTCATTAATCTTTCGTCAGCTCTTCTCTCTCTCTTCTCTCGTTGCTTCTCTCTCTCTCTCTCTTTAACAACTGGGAAAATCGTAGGCGCGCATTTTCAATGCCAATGCATTGTTGTTGTTATTGCTGTTGATTTTGTCTAATGATCGCGTGCAGTTTTTCACATGTTTTCCATAATGGGTCTAGGCGTCATATATCATAATTGTGCCAAACTATAAACAGATACAAACGAGAACTCGTATATCTATGACTTGTTTTTATCCCCCAACTTGGACTTGGACTTGGACTTGGACTCCGACTGTGGCTTTAGCTTTGGCCAGATGCAGATTTAAGCCAGTTGATTAATGTGCTCAATGTGCACACTTGTCAGTTTAATAAATGTGCATTGTTTTCTCTTAATCACAACAATATCCATAACATATATATATTTCCACTCAACTTACTCATTGTCTAATGTGAAAATGCGTGTCATAAATTAATGATGTCTAAGCTGAAATTCATATGAATATCTTATTAGATTTATGAATTAACTCCACACTATATTCTATTAGTTAACTTTGGTGGAAATTCTTGAACCAAATGTGTTAAAGTATGCCATTTTTTAGCCACCCACAAGGATTGTGGCACAGTGACAGGTCACGGAGTGTGGAAATTGAATTTTAACATATTCATAAGCAAATTACCCAAGCCATAATAATAAATGTAAGAAAAAAACTGTAACAGAAGTGTTGAGATTGCACTAATTACATGTCAGTCGACCCACACACCCCGTCACACACACACACACACACACACACACACACAGCCAACACCTTGGCGCATAAATTTGCAACAAACGACGCATGTCACCCTGCACTGAGAGACTGCCTTCCCCCAGCCTCCCTCCACCCCTCCTCTCTCCACTCAGTGAGCTGAGAAAATATGTTGCATGTGGCATTTTGTGAGTTTTCTGCGTCGCCGCCATCGACTGCAAAAAAAAAGTGTCAAATGTGAAATTTATGTCAGACACAAAAGTCACATTCATGGCGCACGCGTAGCCAACACCCCTCTTCCTCCCCCTTGCCCCTACTCTACTCTAGGCAACCTTTTGAGCCGCCCTCTCGCTTTTGGTTTAGTAAGAAATTAGCGCAAACATTTAAATAAAAGCCAAAACAAGTTGTTAACTTTATTAGCGTTCATTTATTTATTTATTTTTGTTTGGTTTTCTGCGTCGACAGCAAAAGTGATTTGCATAAAAAGCGACTTGCAATTAGTTTGCATGCAAATCGCATATGTGTGTCCATAGACTGACAACGCTGACTGTAGTAAACTCCAACTGTAGACTGTAGACTGCAGACTGCAGACTGTCTGTAGACTGGAGACAACGAGCTGAATGAGGACCAGGGCTTGGGTCATAACTCAAATACACGCCTCGAGGGCAGACAGAGTGTTTAACAGCAGAAATGTAACTACAAATTTGTTACACGCTCTTCTCATTGTTAAGCAAATGGATTCTTGTTAATTGAAAATATACTGAGCTCTGATCTTTAATAATGTATTTCAACTTCACTTGACTTTACAAAGTGAGAAATTCCCATCCTTTTTCCGCCTACAACTCAATTTCAATTGCAGTTTCTGTTTAAGAATACAAGTTTGCATATTCGCATATTAAATATATGCAAATTGTTTTCATTTTAAATTCAATATGATATTGACAATGCACTTTGATTTCGATTTAAGCCATTCATTCATTGAGTGTCACTCAATTCAACACTCAAAGAGGATATTCATATAAACAAGAGTTGTTCGTTGCCTTGTTGTCTGTTGTTGTTTTAGAATTATTTATTAAATGTTGTTCCGTTGTTAAACGACATCCATTGTCGATGTTGCCGTTGAACACACAAATAGAGTTTTTACCAGAGTTTTTACCATGTTTCTGCGCTTTTATGAGAAAAATTCTTGTCATTCAAATGAGCATACAACAATGCACGCACACGCAGTCACCCATGAGACAAACAACAACAACAACAACAATAACAATGGGGCACAAGCATAATAACATAACAAGAATTTCATTGCTTTTCCTGTCAATTTTCATAGATATTTCATGTATTTTGTGTTCTATATTTAACATGTCACCAATCCCCAGCTACTCATACAACTAGTGAGTACACTCATGAGTGCCTTGTCTGTCACTGGCAGTTCAAGGCTGCTTTGATTGATGGCTTATGGGGTTAGACATGTGCTTACCAGAGTTGCCCATTTGTCTGTGAGTCACGGAGCCACTTTGATAGTTTCTCTTCCAATCCCAATCCCAATTCCAATCCCATTCTCATTCTCATTCCGATTCCCCACCATGCTTACTTAATTCCCTTTTTCTACTCGAGCTCATTAGTGCAATTGAAGATGGAATTTACTGGAAAGCATAAAAACTGCTTAAATCGTTTTCTCATTTCCTGCCCTTTGCTGATGCGTGGGAAACCCGAAAACCTTTTACAGGTGATCAGACCGAGTTTAATACATTTTTAATTGCAAACTGCCATAAAAAGAAAACGCCTAACTGGCAAATTGCAACATCAGCTCAAACTTTCACTCACTCACTGTAAGATATGTAGCCCAGGAGAATGCTCGCATATTCGAATACTCGAATACTTGAATACTTGAATACTCGGTTGCAATTACAAGCGACGAGCGATAAAAAACGCATAAATTACTGCCTAAAATTGGTGGAGTTAACTGAGAAAAAAAGGCACAAAATCAACTGCAGAAACATAAACAAACAACGCACAAAAAACTGTATAAGGAAGTCGAGTCGAGTGTGGCACGCTTGAAAATGCCAATGAGACTGCTTAATTGAATGCAACGCAGCAGCAACGAAACATAAGACAACAAAAACACAATAAATTCGGCAAGCCGAACATTTTATACCCTTGCGGAGCCCTACATTGAACTTTCGACTGATCGTTCGTATGATAGTCGGATTTAGTCATATTCTATTTGATTTCATAATCTTATTGTAGTCATATGATATATTGGATTTATTTATGATATTTAAACTATTACCAAATACACATTCTGTATGATTTGTTAAGATATATCAGGGATCACAAATAAAAGTTATTTGAATTTATGTACTCTTATGTTTTGGTAAAATTGTAAAATACAATTTGAATAAAAATTTTTATTTAAAATCATAATGCAATTTTTATATATTAATGTTTTTATTGTTAACATTTTTTCAATTTCAATTTATCAAAAAATTAAGAACTATTTTTATTAACAAACTAAAGAGTTATAAATAAAATTGTGAAATACCATTTGAATATACATTTTTACTTAAAATTAAAAATAAAATTTTAATATATTAATTTTTTTATTGCTAAAGTAAATGGTAAAATGAAAAAAATTAACACCTATTTTTATTAACAAACTAAAAAGTTATAAATAAAATTGTGAAATACCATTTGAATATAAATTTTTATTTAAAATTCATAATGCAATTTTTATATATTAATTTTTTTATTGTAAAACTTATTTTAAAAATTTATTAAAAAATTAACAACTATTTTTATTTACAAACTAATGAGTGATAATTAAAATTGTGAAATATTATTTGAATATAAATTTTTACTTAAAAATCATAATTTTTATATATTAATTTTTTTATTGTTAAAATGAATAGTAAAACTTATTTTTAAATTTACAAAAAACAACTTTTATCAACAATATTTTACTGTTACTGTAAGTTACTGTTCCAATGACAGTTGTAGGATATAAGGACCAAATGTCACGTTACCCTTAAGTCATTACACACTTCGTGACATAGTTACAATACCCGCTGCAAGGGTATAAAAACGCGTCTCGAGTGCGACCTACATGGCGTATACGTAATTACAAATTTATGTGAACGCCACTCGATATGTTCGAAATTAAGGGGCACATGGAAGCCTAAAAAAAAGGCAAAAACAATTGGCAGCAACTAACAAAGCTGGCACGAATGCAATATGCATAATGCATACGAGCTTGCAGCTTGCGGCGACACTTGCCACGTTGCCGTTTGCCGCTTGCCACAATGCCACGTTGCCACGTTGCCACAGGAGTCACATTGGCGTTGCATTGACAGCTGCGCCTGCGCAGCGCATCGTTACTTGGATTTGGATTTTACTTGGGCGTTTGCCACACGCAAATGCCTTGAGGCTACCTGGGAAATCAATAAGCGCGCACACGCTACAAATTGTGGCAACTTCAGCTCTGTAGGCTGTTGCAGATTTCGTTTCGATTTCGATTCGCAACGATTTCACAACTCGCCATCTAATGAGGGGCAAAGAGAGGCGTGACAGCCGCCTCCTTCTGGCCGCACAAATGTCAGCAGCTTTGCTTACAACATTTTGCACTTATATGCACCTCTTTCATCCCTCCCCCTTTTTTTTCCGATTCCGCTTTTCCGATTTTTAGGTGGGACTCGACGCCGTCTGGGCGAGTGGGTCGAAAACTCGCTCCTGCTGTCTACAGTCTACAGTCCACAGTCTGCAGACTGTCGACGCGATGATGAAGCCATTAAATTGAAAATTATATGGCAGTATTTGTTAATTGGCCAAGTCCATTGAAATTAACGCTTGTTGAGTTTTCACCAAGCAAACAGTCAAGCAAATTAAACAGAGATTACACATGTCGAACTCAGTGAAGATGTCGTATAAGCTCTCTCAAATAGTCTGTAAAGCGAAGAAATATTAATTTTTTTATTAAATGCTCACTCCTTTACAAATTTAAAGATTACGAATTGAAGTAAAAACTCTTAATTACAGTCTTAAAAATTTTATTACAATCACAACATATACAACTTACAACATACTTATCTTAAAGCAGCGAAAGAAAAGCTATTATTATTTTATTATAATGATTCAAACGTAATATTAATAAATTGGTATCTTTACTGTAGATACGCTTTAGTTTAACTTAGACCAAAGTGCAGAGTATCTTTTAGTCAGTAAGCTATTTTGAAATGCAACAACAATTATGCATCGTCTATTTGCAGTTTTTAAATAGAAATCTGCGCGAATAACATTGCTAATCCCGATGAATGAAAGCTTGAGGTAGAAGAAAAAAAACACAAATATATTATAGTCAAAGACAGACAAATATATCTAATTGCTTCCGGGAAAAAGAATGAGACAAAGAACAAATTATGAAAATCTTTGAAGAATTGAAAATGCCTGCAAGATACGAAATACAAAATATTATTCTTGAAAATATTCCCAACGATGACGTGAACAAATTTCAAAGACTAACTGATAAACTGTGCGAGAAGCGCAGAGATTATCAAATGCAAAAATAAAATCAAAATAAAATCCCAACAATTGGAAGCACACATAAGACAAGTCACGACCGAGTATGGGAGCACCTCAGGGGGATCCTGGGTTGGGGGTTTGCTGGGTGATTGTCGGACAGATTGGGAAACTGGGCACGCATGGGAAATTGTGAAATCATCACGAAAAACGCTGCAAATTCTTACGCCCGACAGCGAATTACGTGAGCCGCATGGCCAAAACAAAGCAGCTAAAATGAATGAATGAATGAATGAGCCAGCAAGTGAGTGAGTGTGAGTTAGTGAGCCACTGACTGAATGAATGAGTAAGTGAGCGAGTGAGTGAACGGGTACCTAGGCAAAAGACAACAAATGATGATGGCGAAACAAAAGCCAAGTGGGAAAACTAAAGGAAAAATCTGTATATTGTTTGTTCTCGCGCTTTCCACAGCCACCAGAGTTACGACAAGTACTCACGTTATTGGCGGCTTCGTCTTTTGTTTGCCATTTTGTTTGCTTTTTAGGCTTCAGCGTAAACACTCGATATTTATTCTTTTGTATTTGCCACTCTTTCTCCTCGTCCATGCCACACAACAAACCACAGCGTGAATCCTTTACACTGAGTCTGATTTTTATGGCTCTGCTTCGTCTTGGCCCTCAATTTTTCGTGGGCGTAATTGAAAGCATCAAGCGGTGCTGCCCACACACACACACACACACACACAATGGCGCAAAACAAATTTGTAAGCCAACTATTTAGTGGCCAAAATCAAAATCAAAGGCAGCGGCAACAGCGGCAGCTTGCCCAATAAATCGCAGCCAACGTGGCGTATGCGCAATCGGAGTAAGTGCAGTCAGCGGCGGAGCTGGCAGTTCATGGATGGAGCACTTGTGTTGCTGCCTCCTGGCAGCAACTCCTACCTAACCCCCTTCTCCCTCGTATTCTAACGTTTTCTCCACCTTCCTTCCTGCAATGTCCGTAATAAAAATGTCGAAAGAAGGCTTGTGGGCATTTGCCAAATGCTAGGGAATTGTGAAATTTCATGCGATTTCAATGGCTTTATTTCTCTTTCACTCTCTCTTTCCCTCTCTCTCTCTCTCTATCGCAGTCTCTCTGTGCGGGTGTGTGTTTATTGTAACTGAAAGCAGTGGCCAGTGTTAGGCAAATATTGAAGCATTGAACACGTTTTAGCCAAATTGCATTTTTATTGCCACCTTTTTGCACTACTTGTGGGTGTGCTGTCTGCATTCTTAAAGAGATTCATATTTTCAGACTCATAGATGATAATCCACAAGCAATAACAATAGTATAATATTATATCTGCTTATAATATTTATTAGCTAGATCTCAAGCTAACTTTTGTCGACTTTATTCAATTTCTACTCTCTGGTTTAATCTAATTTTGTAGACGTGCTTAAATGTTAAATGTCGTTGTTGTCCATTTCCTTCCCACTCTGTCTCTGTATCACTATCTCTATCACTCTATCTCCATCTCCTTTGCAGTGTGAAAAGCTTTGCTGCCTTTTCAACAAGAGTCTGTGTTCATTTTCCATTTTCTCTCTTTTTCTGTTGCATTTCAAAGCTTGGCAAATTCATTTGCATGCACGTTGCTTGTTTGAGTTTATTGATTGGAAATTTGGTTATCCTCGTAGCAACTCGTCAGCCAACTGATGAAATGAAAGCTGCAACTGAGACTTCTTTATCATATTTATAATCCAATTAAAGATTTCATTTCACAAATCAGATTCTTTTATCTCTTGGCTAATCGACAGTTTAGCCAAAGTATTTGTCAGCTCAATATTTGCAACTTGCTGACACTTTTTTTTAAGCTGCATAGAACAGAGAGTGAGAGAGATAGCAGAAGTAAAAGTGAGAGAGTGTGAGTGTGAGGGGTATACTATCATTGTTGTCATGCAATGCGCAAACACAAAACTAATTGAATTTTTCCTAGCTCTTTTACTATCTTCTTCCCATTTACCTCCCTCTCTGTCCCTATGACTAGCTCTTTGACATTTTGTGCAAGTCAGCAAAAGGGAAGTCTCCTCCATTGTCTACCTCTGGAACGTGCCACAATTTTGAGGCTGTCACAGTGTTTAGTATCTTGATGGGAGTGTGTTTGGTGTTTGGCTATTGGGTGTGTCTTGTTGTTGTAGTTGTTGTTGTTGATTGTGCCCAAAAAGAAACATAATCAGCATATAATTAAAAGCTACTAACATGCAACAAATTACACGCAAAGTATCTTGTAGTTACACAATACAAACAGTCGTTCAAGGTTCTTTCGTGATTGTGTTTTTCTTTCATTCACATTGGTTTGTTTTTACTTCGCATCCTCCATGTACACAACAAAACGAGGCGTGGCACGGCCAAGCTGACCCAAAAATCCATTAACGCCTGCAAAAAAAAAACAAAAACAAAAAAAAACACTAGCAACAACAATAACACGACGAGGAGAATAAAAGACCGCAAGCAATTTTTGTTTAACATTTACGAGCATATTCATTTTATTTATGCTGAGTCGCTAAAGCTGAACTGGCACCATTTTAATGGCCCGAATTGTTGTTCGAGTGCTCGTAAGTACAATGCTATGCAATTATTCTGTCGTGTACAGTTTCCTCAAGTGATCAAGTTCTTCAAGTAGACGCATTTTCATAGTCCAAAAATGTGACCCAATTTTCAGCAGACGCCTTTTGAAATGTTCTTCATGTTGTTGTTCGTGTTGTGGTTGTTGTTGTTGTCGTGATGGGCGTGTCAAATTGTAGATTTTTTAGTCAAAACTTATATGCAAAATTGGCATTTATTTCGCATATTTGTATGGTATAAACATGTACTTAATGTGAGTGCAATTGACGTTCATTGGTTTAGTTTTAAATTTCATTCAAATTGTCAGCAATTGTATCCGCAACTCAGAACTTGCTTCCACTGCGTAATTGTAGACGCAACCAGATAATGTTGCCGCCTCAACACACACACACACACATACACTCTCGACATGGCCCACTTACAGTTACAGTTACAGTTGGTGGCATGTTCTTATCAGTCATTGAAGTAAACTTAATTAAAATACACTTCAATTATTTTTTAAATTCTATAATAAACCAATGCATTTTATGGTCAAGTAGAAAACGTGTTGCACAATCGACAACAGCAACATGTTGCTGACAGCTAAATATCTCTTTTGTTTCTTCTATTTTTTTCTGCGTGTTAATTTGAAATTTGATTAGAGGCCAGAGATGAAAACAAGAACAACTGTAGGCACATTAGGGATCACAGTTTTTGCCTGACATTTGTGAGGGCAATGGCAATTATAACAGTGGGATAAACACATGCATTTCCCACATTTCCCCCTCATTTGTATTGCCATTGGCATAATCCCATAGAATGCGATGCGGGATCTGGCGTAGAACACAGGTCTTTCCAGTTGCAATCGGTTCGCCGTTGATGCGTTAATTTGCATGCAACATGCACTATGATTACCCGCAGCAATTTGCAACAACAGCAAAACAACAACTGTGAGGCAGCCAGGGAGCAATTGATGTTGCTGCTGTTGAAACAACAGCTGCTGCTGCCCATTGGGCGACTGGGAGCGCAGAATTTGTTGCAATTGAACTAATGGCACAGCAGAGAGAGAGAGAGAGAGAGAGAGAGAGATAGAGACAGACAGACAGACAGACAGAGAAAAAAAGGAAATATTCATCTGTATATTGGTTTATTTGTTTCTGTTTGTATTTGTATTTGCATTTGTATCTGTTTGTTGCTGCCAGTATTTGCACATCTGCAACGCAGCCAACATTGCAACATTGGTCAAAAGTGGATGTGGATGCAGATGGACAGCCGGAGATAGAGGTTGAATTTGCTGTCATTCGTTTGCTGTGCGCCCAGTTGTATAATTCGCAATTGTTTGTTGTTGTTGCTGTTGCTGTCCTCAATTGTTGTTCCTTTCTGCGTGTTGCTCATCAGCAGCAATATGTTCTTATTGCTGTAGCTGCTTCAGTTTTTTAATTATCAAAATGCTGTTGATGTTGCTGCTGTTGCTGTTGTTGTTGTTGTTGCTGTTGTTGTTGCAGATTCCTGCTTTGTCAGCAATTTCCGCAATTGTTTGTTGTTGTTGCTGCTGCTGCTGCTGCGGTTGCTGTTGCTGCTGTTGTTATGCTTATATTACAAAAATATATAGAACTGTGCACTCGAAGACTTACCAGTCCAGCTGCTGTTGACTTATTGTTTATTTTTGATTTGTTTAACATTTGTTTAACATTTGCCTGCGCTCTTTTGTTATTGCCCTTTCTTTCCCTTGCCACCAATTTTAATGCAATTTCATTGGCGCTGTTTATTTAGCATATTTGTTGAATTGTTATGGTTTTTTGATTTTATTATTTTTATAATTGTTCGGTTCTTTGTCCTCAACATCAGCTGGACAGTTGTTGTGTGATTCATGCAATTGGAGATCAACTCAAGAGATCCTCATGTTTCGCCTTGTTTTGCTTTGTTTTCTCTTGTTGTTGTTGTTGCTCTCATTCTCATTTCGTGTTTTATTTATAGATTTGTAATTTCATTTGTTTGGCATTCTTGTGCATAAGGCCGCGAGATTTATGCACATACATGTGCCTGGCACTTGGGAGAACCATAACATGGCACACGCCTCAATCCCCTACAATCCCTAACAAGTCAGGTTCCAGGCACTGCCAATGAACTGCAACTGGGCGTCTGGGGAGCATTTAGTGAGTCTTTGTTGCAGCCACAGCCAATTGAATTAGTCGCCTGTCTGTTCAGCAATCTAAAATGTGGCAGGTCAAACAAAGTGCAGAACTTGCAAAAAAAAATAAAATATCTACAACTCCAAGTTCTCAGAGAATGAGGAGATTGCCTGATAGATGTCTAGATATATAGCTATTAAGATACACAGATACATAGATAATTATGTGAAATAAATCTTTTATATGCATAAATATCAATATTTATAAAAATTAAATTATATTTAATACTTTTTACTTTTAATAAAAATATTGTATTTTGATTTAATTTAAGAATTTTATTAAATAAACAAGGGGGCTCCGCCCCCTGCTCGCTTCGCTCGCCTACCCCCGGCTCGCTTCGCTCGCGGTGAGGTGCGGCTACAGTCGAGCATACTCGACAGTAGGATACCCTGAGCCCAGGTACTCTTTTATAAATGTTGATTTTCGACCAATTTTTCCTATGGCAGCTATATGATATATGGGACCGATTTGAACCAAATCTGGTCAGAATGTACAAAACCAACATAAATGCATATTCTATCAGTTTGGTTAAGGTATCTCAAAAAACAAAAAACTTGTTCATACTAAAACTTGATTTTCGGCAGAGCGTCTGTATGACAGCTATATGATATAGTGGGCCGATTTGCACCAAACTTGGTCAGGATGTATAATACCAGCCCAGATACATATTCTATTAGTTTGGTTACGATATCTCAAAAAACAAAAAACTTTTTCGTACTAAAACTTGATTTTCGGCAGAGCGTCTCTATGACAGCTATATGATATAGTGGGTCGATTTGAACCAAATTTGGTCAGGATGTATAATACCACCCCAAATATATATCGTGTGAGATTGGTTGAGATATCTTAAAAATTAA
This sequence comes from Drosophila phalerata, assembly GCA_951394115.2. Taxonomy (NCBI): domain Eukaryota; kingdom Metazoa; phylum Arthropoda; class Insecta; order Diptera; family Drosophilidae; genus Drosophila; species Drosophila phalerata. Next base: position 16,574,720 of record OX596004.2, read on the forward strand.
AGAAGCTTTTCATACAAAAACTTCATTTTCGATGTATCGTTCCTATGGCAGCTATATGATATAGTTGTCCGATCCAAAAATAAAAACAAACTTGATCTGCGTACGGTATCCAGGAACCTACATACCAAGTTTGAAGTCTCTAGCTCTTATGGTTTCTGAGATCGACGCGTTCAAACAGACGGACAGACGGACAGACAGACGGACATGGCTCAATCGACTCGACTGTTGATCCTGATCAAGAATGTATATACTTTTGGGGGTCTCCCACGCCCCCTTCTGCCTGTTACATACATTCTGCCAAATGCATTATACCCTTTTTTGCCCATTTTCAATGGTCTCAGGGTATAAAAAATTATAAATACAATGAATAGATAAATAAATATATGCTGATAGAAATATAATTAAAAATACGATTATATACATAGTTAGATTTTTATTTTATTCACACAGAGTAACTTTGATTATCCTTCTCATCTCTCACTTTCTCAGCAATTTCCTTGAGCTCAGATAACTCGCCTAGATCTAACTTTATCTTTATTAAAAATATAGTTTTTTGATATAATTTAACAATCTTATTTAATCAAAAAAATTATAAATAAAACGAATAGATAAATAAATATATATATGCTGATAGAAATATAGTTCGAAATACGATGTTATAAATATTTAGATATTTATTTTCTTCACACAGAGTAACTTTGATTATCTTTCTCATCTCTCACTTTCTCGGCAATTTCTTTGAGCTCAGATAACTTGCCTAGATCTAAATTTGCATTTAGATAGACTTGACTTTTTCAACATCATAAATCTAGATAATTAATATTGCTGCTGCAAGAACCACATGCAACAACAGTAGCTAGCCCACATACCACATAGCATAACTGCATACGTTGCAATAAAAAAATGTTTTCAATTAAATTTTTAATATGTTTTTTCGAGGCAGACAAAATTTTGTTGCTGGTCGTGTGGCAAGAAGCAAGAGGCGTCTGCCTGGCGCCTAGCCGAAATGTAAGCCAATTGGCAGAATGCAGAATGCAGCGCGAAAGTGTTGCAAGTGTGTCCAAAAATGTGCATGCAACTTGGGGCAACATGTCAGCGACGACGACGACGACGACGCTAGCTGAACTCTTGCCACATTTTTATTTTCCTTGGTTGTTGGTCGTATAATCGCAGTTGACATTTTCATTGCAAAATTAGCACAAAGTGCATGCGTGCAACACACACACACACAGACACACACACACACTCGCAGTCATAGTTACTTATAGAAAAACTTATATATGTATATGAACTTATATTCAAATGGGCAAATGCAAATAAATGGCAAGGAGATTGTCGCTGTTGCAGCCGCCGCAATAAATTGTACATGCAACGCAGACGTGGCGCCAAAATCTGCCAGCTACGATGTCAGCGCGGCGTCGCGTGTTGCAAGCTGCATCTGTAACTGACAATCTACATCTGTATGCTGCGAGTGTAAGTGTGTGTGTGTGTGCGTGTGTGTGTGCCTGTGTGTGTGCTTGCCACGCGGTATCTGCCACACAAATTGAAAACTTATGCGCGCATTAACAATTTATCAGTTGAATTGTTGGGATTTTCTCGTGTGGCAGCTGAAATGCGAAGCTGCAACATGAACAACAACACCAAATATATAGTACATATAGATTGCAGCGCATGCAAAACCAACAAATAATTGAATATACAATAAATAAATATGCGTTGCAAATAGAAATGTGAATTGCAACTGCAATGCAGCTTCCTGCAACTCAAAAAGTTTTTATAGGTCGACCAAACCGCATTTGAAGATGGAAAAGCCTGAGACAAATTCATGTTAAAAAACCAAGTTAAAACCAATTTTTAAACAAATGAAAATAAAATAAAGTCAGTTAAGCTTAAAGAACTTAAGGTAAAAATATTCATTTAAATTAAAATGTTACAGATATATATTTTATAAATAGTCTAAGAAATATTTTGTCTATCAGCTAAACAGTCGTCAGCTGATAAAAGATACTTAAAACATTTGCGATAACATATTTTAGTTAAAGTTTGATTAACAAAAAGTTGAGAACGAAAGCTGTAAAAGGTGCTCTTAGTTATTACGTTTAAATAGGCTGGAACAGAGTTCAACGAACCGATTTTGAATTGTTTCTTATAGAGATCTGCCACAAACTGATGACGATCTACAAACCACAAACGTGTCATAATAACAACAACAACAACAACAAGAATAAAAATCAACGAACCATAAAAAAGTATAACAGTTCAAGCATATCGATAGAACTAGAGATAGAGTGAGAGAGTGAGAGGAGAGAGCGAGTCCACTTACCCCATTCTGTTGCCCGATTTTTGATATATATATTTTCAGTTGTTTTTTTGCCGCATTTTGTTGATTTTAATTGTTATCGCATTGGCCGCTGCACACACAAATTGTTGGTGTTTGACAAGTAGTCAACGATTTTTGATAACAATTAATAAACGCGCCTTGACACGCAGTCGACAGACGACACCGGGGAAAGGGGCAAGTAGAAGGGGCAAGGCGGATGTTTTTATTTGTGCTCTGTAATGTGAAAGTATCATGTATATGGAGTATTTCTAGTTCTAGTTGTTGTTGTTTTTGTTATTGCTGTAACTCTTACTCTTGTTGATTATAAATTTCTTTTCGGAATTTATGGCCCTAGTCAATAGTTGACTTCTTGGCCTGGCCTGCTTGCTATCGATAGGGTTTCTATCTATCTAAAAAGCAACTTCGTTACTTGTTATTTCTCGTTTGTTGTGTTTGTACACAAATTGATATTCAATCAAGGCCATAAATTTCACTAGAAATATGTTATTATATATTTGAAATATTTATGATATGCATTTGAAAGTAAGCAATGTTTTTGGTTTTGTGTGTTTCCCTTTGGAAAATCAAAAGCAAAGATTTCCAGCACAATATCTAATAATAATTGCTGAACCTTCAGTTTCCACTTGGAGTATAGTTATGGGAGCAAACAGTTGAAAGTTCAGTTTTCAGCTGGAAAAGTTTACTTTTGTACTTAGCCAAACATTTTCTCTAATTACAACGAGGCAGTAAAAGTTTCTGACATTTTGACGGCTCAAATTTCCCATTTACCATTTTCTATTTAACATTTGTTCCGTCCACAAGCAGACTCATGATTTTCAACACATTTACTGTAAATTGAAAACACATATAGCATACGTTTTAGCAGATACTGAAGGAAGGGAGGTAGTGTGGGGGGAGTTGAGAGGTGAAGGACGAGCAAATTATGTCAAGGTATGCCAAAGCTGCCTCTGAGCCAAGTGTTTTGCGGGCTAAGCGTTTACTTGGCTCACAGCCAAAGTCTGATAATGGCAAAGACGACAGCGACAGCAAATTTTGGTCTTCTCGTAGGCATATGTGTGTGTGTGTGTGTGTGTGTGTAGACGTATGTGTAATCCAACACAATGGCCTAGAACGAAGCCATAGCTCCGCCTTCATGCCTGTAGACAATTACAGTAAACAAATTCGCACACGTTGCCTGCTGCTGCTGCTGCTGCGGTGACAGCAGGCAAAACAAGAGACGAAAATAGACAGCAGCAGCAGCAGCAGCAGCAGCAGCAGCAGTTGCAACAACATCAGCAACAGCAGTTGCCACAACACAACAATAGCAACAATAGCAGCTAAAACAGCAGCATTGGAATGGAGAAGTGCATAAAAGCACTTTGAGTGTGGGCGGGTGTAGAAGTGTGCCACGCCCATATGCCTTGCGGTCACGGCCAAAAACAGAGCTCGTATTTTTGGCAGGCACAATTTTTGGCCATGCATGAGATTTGCATTTTTTACACAACGGCCTCAGTGCCTAACTGCAATTTGGCAGACGATGCCAGAAATCTTTTGCCATAGCATACTTTTCTGGGCCACATCAGGATATACAGACCAGCAAGTGTGTGTGTGTGTGCGAGTGTGTGAGAGTGTGTGTGTGTGTGTGTGCCACGTTGGGGCAATTCAATTGAATTTCTACTGCTTGAGCTGTGAGCTCTTGAGTTACAAAGCAATGGAGCAAACGTTGAAACGAACTACAAAGTATTCCCCACTGCAGAGCAATACAGAAGCCTACTCTCTACCTTTCTCTCTCTTCCCATCTCTCTCTCTCTCTCTCTCTGTTTGTTGCTGGGGACAGGTTCAAGTTACAGCCTTGGTCTCACTGGCGACAGGGACATCGGTTACCGTTGCAACAGGAAGCCCAAAGCGGAAGTAGTCGCATTTTTTTCTCTCTCTCTCTTTTTATTTCAGTCCTCTGTCATAGCTAGACTGACTGACGCTTGGTCAATAAGCAATAGAGTTAGTAAAAGGAACTGGCCTGTTGCCATGTTGCAGGTTTTTTTTATGCTGCTTTTTGCTTATTTATGAGCAGCAATTCACAGAAACGCATACTGATAAAAAAAATGTTTTAAAATCAAGATCTAAGAATATTGGTTTAAAAAATGCGTCGAGAACATAAAGTTCGTAAATTAAGAAAACACATCTTGGTTTTAAGAACATTTCAAATAAGACCAAGTTCTTGAAATTAATTTCAAATATTATAAAAATAAAAAATGATGCTTTAATTTAAAATTTTTTTTTTTTAATTTGATTTATATAGATTTTATTTTGTCTTAGTAAATTTCTAAATTTATATTCTTGCACTTGATTTTTTAGATTACAATTCCTTAAATTACAAATATGGTCTTAAGATATTCTTATTTTAAAAACAAAATATTTAAGATGAATGTTCTTGATTTTAGAAGTTGGTTTTTTTTCAGTGCATAAACAGGCCATTTTTCAATGGGCTTTAAAGTGAGCTCATCATTTATGAAATAATTTGCAATTGGATAAATCAATGAATATTTGAAATTAAATGATTGATTCACTTTTGTGACTCAGCTTGGTTTTTACTTTAATCATTATTTAGTTGACACTTTTACACTGACATCTGTTGGCCTTGCGTGTATTTTTTCGTTCGTCGTTTTGTTGTTTTTCAATTTCGTTGCAACGCCATTTTCAATTTTCCATTTCATTTTGCTTGTTGAATTTGCATTGCATGACATGGCAAATAAATGTGTCATGGCTTCGCGGCGCCACGTTGTCAAGTATCAGTTGCAATGCCAGGCAGCTGCTTTCCACCATGTTGCCAGTTGCCAGTTGCCAGTTGCAAGTTGCCACATGCCCCACTTGACAACTGTGCATTTACTTTGCCGCAACTTTTGATATTTCCCTTTCTCCGGACGCTTTTACAGTAGCTATCATTTCAAAAATAGATGCTGATGTAAATTTCTTGCAGCAACTGTGTGTACAGTGTTTGTGTCAAAACTCATTTCATTTGCTAATTTTATGGCCACAACATATGGCCCAGGCTAATCGTCTGATCGGGCGGGGGATTGAATTCATATATATATAGTTGTCTACTCGTTTTTAGGTGCAGCGCACACACATAAACGTCATATAAAAGCCATTAATTTAAATTATAAACTATAAAGACAAAATAGGCAACACACACACACACTATACACACAATAGAGACAAAAGACGTATCTATCTTATGCCTTAAAAGTCGATTGCTCAAAGCGTTTTGTCAATTCTTGTTGTTGCTGCTGCTGTTGCTGTTGTTGCTGTTGTTGTCGATGTTGCAGTTGTCATGAACTGCGTGACAATCAGCCCACGCTTAAGTCAGCTACTACCCCTACCACTCAAACACCCCCTCCCACACACACACACACAGTGACACACACACACAGTTATCTAGCCCCATCTCCAATTGTCACATCTACGCGTCGAATGCCACCAGAGCAGTAAAAGCTATTAACACATACATATGTACATATGTAGGCCATAAATTTATAGCTCTCACTGTTGTTGTTGCTGTTGTTATTGCCATCGTTTTGTTGTTGTTGTCTTCAAGTGAATCAATTTGTTGAGGGAGAGAGTGAGAGAGTTGTTGTTGTCACAACCTGTTGATCACCAAAGAGGGCAATTAATGTGCTATTTGTGCACGTAATTGTTCAGCAACTGCAACTGCAATAATATTTGCAAATTTCTACAAGATACACATACATAATAGGGATTACTGGGAATCCAAATAACCTGCTTTTGGTTAGATTAAACACAGAGTATCACGGCAGCCAAGTTGTCCACAGTTTGTCGAGGGAGCAGTCAGTAGTTAAATTTGCAATTACAAGCAATTTAAAAGTTATTAACACGCCCAGCACAATGATAGTCATTAAAAACATTAAAGTTGCTTGAGCGAAACGAGGAAACAGAAAAAAAAGAGTATTTTATGTATTCGCAATTTGTATATAAATGAGAAAGAAACCCACGCGCACTCTTTCAACTTCATGGGTGGCGCCGCCGAGCCACCAAACTACCAAACCAGCAAACCACAATGGCTTTAAGTCATAAACAATTAAACGAGACCCGCCCACACGATAATAAACAAAACGAAAAATAATACAACAATAAAAACGAGAAACAAAATCTGAAATTGTTTGGCAAAGATGATTTTTGACTGCAGACTGCAGGTCTCATTATATTATAAAGTATCTTCCATGGACCGTAATAATTATGAGTTTCAAAAAAATTGAACAAGTAATTCTCATTTTTGGTTTCTGTAATCAATAATAATTGTTATATTAATATTTATAATTATTATAAACATTATTTCAATTTTTTATTTAATTAAATTGTAATAATTAAATATGAATTTCTTCAAAATAATAATATTTAAATAATTATTAAATTTCAATTTTATTCATTAATTACAATAATCAATTTTTTTTAAGTAACTGAAATATATAAATTTCTCTAGAATTTGCAGATACGTTTACTTCAATTAAAGTCTAATAATTATTATGAAATATTATTTAAATATACAAATATTTAAAATTTCATAAAATGATTTTATATGATAATAAAGTGGTAATAATGTTATCAATTAAAGTCTAATAATTATTATGAAATATTATTTAAATATACAAATATTTAAAATTTCATAAAATGATTTTATATGATAATAAAGTGGTAATAATGTTATCAGTTTTTTTTTTTTTAATTTTTTAAAATACTTGAATTTTGAAAATAATTAAAATATTTAAATTAATTCCTACATTTGAACTTTTGACTTGTTGCAGGCGCCGTTTGCGGGGGCAGCTGCTGCAACAATGCCACGGAAAAGGAGTTGCGCCTCAAGGCATCGAAGAAGTTCGAGGACCTGCTGCATCATCACACGAACAGTCTGCGTGGCATCCTGGAGACAACCGTTGAGAATTTTCAGAGTGAGTATGAATCTATAAAAATATGAGTTATACAAAATGAGAACGTTGTAAGCTAGCGATAGAGAACTCGAGACTGGCAAATGCTTTTATGCAAATCAGTCAGTTAGTCAGTGAGTCTGTCTGTCTGTCTCTCTGTTTCTCTGTCAGTCGGTTAGCCAGTTTATCAGTCAGTCTGTTAGCCAGTTGGTGGTTAGTCAGCGAACACAGTCAGTCGCAATGTCTGAAAAGTTTTCGTTGCGATAGCGAAAAACATATTTTCGTGGCAATAAATTATTTATAATATGCAAATCGCCAACTTGAGCGTGGGTCGCAAAATTATGATGATAACTTTTGGCTTGCCAAGTGAATTTAACGAAATTAAACTTGAAACGCGAAATTGATTTGTAATTTGCATTTGTATGCAGATCAAAGCGACACATACTCAATATATACTATACTATAGTATATATTCTGTATACATATATAAAATATAAAATACAATCCATATCCATATCCATCTTTATAGCCATATTGAAGTGTATTTCGCTGCGCAAAACTGTTTGGAATGCAACAAAGTGTCTGCATCTAATTAAAAAGGCATTAAATTTTGTTATTGTTGTTGTTGTTGTTGTGATTGTTGTCGTTGTTGTTGTTGTTGTCCAGCGCCTTTTAGACATTTTGCAATCTTTGGTTGGGTCACGTTTTAGGGACAGCAACAGCACAATTCACAGTGCCTGCAAACGGTTGTCGTACACGCTGTAAATATCGCTTTAAGGCGTGCTCTCTACTCTCTGCTCTGCTCTGTTCTCAATATTATTATTGTGGTTGTTATTGTTGTTGTTGCAGTTGCTGCTGTTGTTGTTGCTGGTGCTTGTGCTGTCTGCATTTCTTGGAAATGGGCGCGCATTTAAAATTTAAAAATTGACGTGGAGCTGCCATCGGTTTTTTTTTTTTTTTATGTTATTTATTTTGCGAGTGCAATTTGTGTGTATTTTATTTTGCCCGCATTTTATGTTTGCTCTTCAGCATTTAATGGATTCATTTGTTCTTTGATTGTTAGTCATCAAGAGTCACCAGCAAACATAAATGTATATAAAATAAATATGGATAACGTGAAGTATTTATTTAATATGAATTAGTGATGTAAATCTAATTCTAATTTTAATTTATTTCTTTACAGTCATTATTTATATTTAATATTAATTGTATTTTTTAATTCTTAACATAATTTTATATTTAATAACTTTTTCTTTGTCGACTGCTTCTAGTCGTGCATAAATAAATAAATAAAATCCAAATTTAAGATCGAGCTTTATATCGAAATCGGAAATCGCCAAAGACATGTATCAAGATGTCGATATATCGGAAAATAGTAGATCAAGTTGCAAATATCGAGTTTATTCAAATTAAAATTATTTTAATTTAAAAACGCAATTGAAATCACAAAACTCATTCGTACTTTTATTTTAAATCTTATTTTTCTCAAATCATTTTCATGCCTAATTCAAACTTTGACAATTTTGTAGCTTATATACGGATTCTTACCAAAAATTGAACGACAAAACTTAATTTTGAAAATTAACTACAGTGAGTTATCGGTTTTTTCATGGAAATCGATTTAATCAACTCGATAGATCGTCAATAAAAATTGTACTCGATAATCGCTTTCGCGAAAATCCGGTTGGCGATATTTCGGTATATTTTTACATCACTCTTTCCATCAAATACATCAGATTTGTAGTGGAAAGAGGATACATCATTTATGGATCTGTACAATAATTGTTGTCTAGAATTTTTTTCAGTTCCAGTCTTAATGAACTTTGGCTTGTTTCGCATTTAGCCACAAAGCATTTGAAATTCACTTTGCATTGCGCACGTTAAATTCAAATAAAATCGAATTAGTATGCAAACTGCAAAGTCATTAAACTCAAATATATAAGTACATTTCAAAAATAGATATTCATAAAGTCAATTAGCAATTTGTAGAAAAGCTAATATAAATAAAAGTAATGCGCGTGTTTAATGTTTGACTGACGAGTGTAAAAAGTATTCCATAAAAATATTCAATTCATAAACATAACAATTTTTATGATGTTTATTTAATTGCTCTCGCTGCATGGTTAATTAATATTTAATTTATGCACGACAATCAATTTACTTAGCATTTAATATAAATAACATGTCAATTATTGAAGCAAAGTTCGTATAGAAACAGATTCTCTTTAAAGTTTCTGGAATTTTCGACTTTTCAATAACATGTCTTCGCTGGCATGCCATAAAAATTGATTTAGCTCGCAACAGTTTCAGTTCCAGGTCCCACCGTGCGTATGCGTAATATTTTTAAGTCAAGTCTCTATCGCTCGCTCGGTCTGCAGATGCGCAACTATAAAATTTTATGCATTTTCCGCACACATATATATGTGCTTACACATGTTGTATTCCTTTTTTTCTTTATTATTTTTTATTATTCATACTTTTGTTTAGTCTTTGGTGCCTTGCGGCGTTTACGCATAAAATAATATTGTATGAAAAATAAATGCATATTTCTATTTAGTGGCAGCAACAACAACAACAACAATCGCATATGCAGCTTTCCTGTGCTCCTCCTCTTTCTCCTTCTTCTTCTTCCGTTGCCCTGCACTTCTCCTGAACTTCTTTCCGTTTCCTGCCCGATTGTTGTGTGTTGTGTTGTATTGTTGTGTTGCTTTGTTTGTTGTTGCATGTGTGCTGTTGTTGTTGTTGTTGTCGTTCTGCTTTTGCTGCTTTTGTTTGAGTGCATGTTCCGTATTATTTTTAAGCAAGTATTTGCGTGTGTAAACACGTTTCGCAGCTTACGAATTATGCAGCCCCTTCATGCCCCATGCCCCATGTCCCATGCCCCATTCCCTTGCCACATCCACCGTTGTTGAGCCCCACCCAAAAGTAGCGCCAAGCTGCATGTCTCCATTGCTCTTACCGCACTTTTTTCTCTTCTCTTAATGCGTTTGCCTCCCCTTTGGAGTCGCCTCCCTTTGTTGCCAAGTTGCAGCTAAATGGGCGTGCGCCTGCATAAAAAGTTCCAAATGCTGACTTACTGATCAGCCAGTTTGGCTGCCTGCCACAGTCCAACTTTTGGCCCTTTTTTGCAGCACAACAACGGAAAAAGAGTGGCAACATAAAATTGTATTTTATTTTTGCCAATACGCTGCAGCAACAACAATTGCAACAACTACAATAAGAGCAGGCAGTGCGTGCACTTTCATAAGTCGCAACTTTCGTGGCACATTCCACTTGCCTCTTTTCACCGCTTCCCTTTCTCCCGTCTCTTTGTAAGTTTCTCGACTTGGCCAACGTCTGTTTTGGCCATATCTTGTGCTTTGAAGCTGCAACTAAAACCATCTTTGTTGCTGTTATTTTGTACGTTCAAAGTGGTTTTTGGTCGTCATCGTTTGTTAACTGCTTTTGTTTGCCTTGTCACAAAGTGAAGCTGTTAGATAGCTGGTTAGTTGGATGGCTCTGCTTTGTAGTTATTGTCATTATTTTTTATAGCCAAGAAGCGAGAACTGCGACAAAGCGTTAGCTAAGCCACAGATTTGGCCAACAAATGAAGGTATTATCATTTGAGAAAAGTGCTTGACACGATTCTAGTTCTCTTTGCAGCTCCAATTCAAACTTGTTCTGTTACCAAGATGATCTTTTTCTGTTTTAATTTTTCTATTAATATTTAATTTGAATATGTATGAGCTTTAAATGTGATGCTGACCTTGAGTCTGTGGCTACAATTTCTGAATGAATTTTTTGCTTAGGCCATAACAATAAATTGTGTTGCAGCTATTAATTATTAACGCAATTTAAATTCGAATATTATTAATTTAGCTTAGTCAAACAAACAAGCAACAATTTTAAGACGCAACCTGTAAGCCAACTGGGCAACTGGCCAACAGGTTTCGTTAATTGCCAATGGCATCAGCGGAGCCATTTTGTCTGACAGAGAAACAGTGAGTCTGTCTGTCTGTCTGTCTGTCTTCCAGTCCAAATTATATTTATAAACATTATAATTAGTTGCTAACAAAGTGAAATGAAATGCTTTAAGCACACGCTTTTGATTAGTGAACTGTGGCACTCAGAGGGTTAAGATCAAGGGTGAAAGTAAGGGTCTGCAGTTGACAATTGAGGCATATGCGCTGAAGCACTTCAATATGACAAAAATGTAGCATTGAGTCACGAGTTGCAAGTCCTCCAATTACTTTGACATAGCCAAGAAGAGGAGACCAAGGACCTGGAGAAGAAAGAGGAGAAAGACGGGGACGGGGACAGCCCAGCTGTTGGAGTGGCCGTTGGCTGAGCCAAGAAGTTGTTGCATAGTATACATCTGGAGGGGCGTGCCAAGGTGGCACGCCTGCCTGCAGATAGCTAGTTACAATACAAGCACTTAAAGTACCGATGCACAGTGTGGCGAACATCGATGCGAGGCGAGTTGAGATGGGGAGAGAGAGAAATAAGTGGAGAGAGCACCTCACAGATAGCAGCAATTATCATGGGAGAAGATAGCATGCCTTCTATGCTATAATTATGCCTGGCTCCACCTTAAAATCACCCAATCAAAGCCAGATGAGAGACACTTCCAGACACCTGAATGTAAGTTAGGCCCAGTGTGCCACAGTGCAGGGAACAACTTGCCACAGCTAAAAATGAAACAGAATGCGGCTAGGAAAACTGAAGTTACAAATACAGAGGAGAATGAAAGGCAGAGAGAGAACGAGAGAGGCAATGAGTAGAGACAACTGAGGCTAGGCAAATCAAGAAATACATGCATATAAAATGCAAATAAAAAAAGCGGCAGATACTAAAATTGTAATATCCGCACAGGAACGCAGGCAGCAAACAACAAACTGCGAAGTAAAAAAAGATCTAAAAACTACACACAAAAAATATATATATAAAAGAGAGAAAAAAGCAAATAAAAAAGCGGGCAAAAAATAAAACTAAACCTGTGGGCTGTCCCTGCATATTTGCCATGGCGTGGGAAACAAAAACAGAAAACAGAGAGAATGCCGCCGCCAAACTCGGTCTCATTTGCCGGGGCAAAGTGTGTGCGTCTCTTTTTGGGGCAGACACTGAGGCAGAGGCGGGGAGAAGTAACTGGGGCTGGGGTTGGGACTGGAGCTGCAGCTGAGTCTGGGCTTGAGCCCAAGGCGCGCAACCGGTCGCAGCTTGGACCGATGGATGCCCAGGTTCTGGAGAGGGACTCTGTTAATCCCACTCCCCGCCCTCTAATGAAGCAATGAAGCCTAACGTAGATATTTGCTCTACGAATACTCGTACTTTTGGATAACTTCAAGTTGAGGCCACATGAATGGACTTCAAGTTGCGTAGGCTTGGCTTGGCCTGGACTCTGATCCGACCTGAGTATTGAGCGTTGTCTAATTCAATTTCATTGTCCGTTTAGCCATTAGAGAGAGGCCATCAGTGTCTGTCCTCTGCCTTCATGTGTGTCTCTAACTTGCTCGTGACAAAGTAGAAAAAACCTTTGGCTAATGAAATTTTCATGTTTCATTGGCAAATCCATTTCCAAGACTCTACTAGTTATAACTGCCTTGGCAGACCCAAAGCCATAATCAAGAGCTCTGTTAATTACCAGAACCAAGAGAGAAGGCACACACAAATTGCAATTAGTTGTGCACAGCATAGAATATTATTGTTGTTAGTTTCAAGTCTTTGCCCTTAGGTGAAACACTCGGCTTACATTTGTATCTGTATATATAAATATGGATGTGGGTTGCCGGATATATACACATAAGTATATATAGAGACAGCGAGAGAAAGAGAAAGATAGAGACTGGAGTACAGCCTGAGGTTCAACTCTGGCAAGTCTGTGTGTGGGCGGTGTGAAAACCACAACTTAATTGCTCGTATTAAGCCGACAAAGCAGCTGCAATAATATTAAGTATGCGCAGCGTATGCTAGTAAATGTCAAATGAGCAGTAAATACAACTGCAGTTTTATCACACTCAGAGAAAAACTTAACCCGAATCTTCCCAGCGTTACCATATGGTAACAAGCAATAGGCATTTACTAAAACTTAATTTTTAGACAACATATTAACGTTAGATTAACTTTTATAAGATATTCTAAGAGTAAATTGTTGTCTCTAACTGATAAAAAGTTGATTGAAACAATCTCTTGAAGTTAGCTGATCGAAAAATGAGCTTTAAGTTGCTCATTATATTCTGCAGTGCAAAAAAACGGCATTTGGCAATTCGTCGCAAGTAAACTTAAACCGTTTGACTAAATTTAGTACTGAACTATATGCAATGCACACATCATTAGAAAGGTAAAAGAGTGCTCTTTTTAATTATGAAACAAATTTTAAATAAAAAACACTTTTTTAAAGTTAATTTACGCATTTTATTTTCGTGTTACCATATGGTAACGCTGGGAAGTACAGGGTACAGGTTTTTTCCATACATTTTTTCGCTTTTAGGTACTGTTTTGTTCATAAAAAATGATTGCTCCTATGGCAGCTATATGATATAGTGGTCCGATTTGAACCAAATTTGGTCAGGATGTGTAGCAACATATAAGTCACATATTCCAAGAGTTTGGTTGAGATATCTCAGAATAGAAAAAAGTTTTTCATACTAAAGGTGAATTTGACCCCGATTGTTCCTATGACAGTTGTGTTATATATACGATATACTGCACCGATTTGACCCAAGTTTGGTCCTATATATCAAGGAAGAGCCCCCCTGTTGGATTAAGTTGTATTTATTAGACTTTTTCTCAAACATTTGTATTTTGAAGCATTAAGAAAACCTGTACCCTGTACTTCCCAGCGTTACCATATGGTAACAGCCGAAAAAATGGTCCTGTCGATTATCCTGACGAGGACGAACAAAATAAATGTGTTTTTCGGATTCAGCGAACTCAAATTTATCAGCCCTGAAATTTTCATTAAGAAATTCAAAAAAATGTTGCTCAGGACGATTCGGGTTAAGCTAATTTGGACATACTTTGAATCAAGTACAATTACAAGGATCTTTTTGACAATTATTAAAAGAAACTCTTACCAAGAGATTAGTTTATTATATTCTCCACTCTAAAAATGTATATTTGAATTTTAAGACAGCAAGTTAATGCACTGAGAGAAAGTTGTTAAGACAGCCCATTAAATGATTAAAAATACTTCTTGTCTGATAATCAAAAAGTTTTCAAATCTAAATAATTTATATTTAAATTTTTATATTATTTTTTTTAACTTGTATAATTTTGTCAAAACATTACCGATTTCCAGACGAAATATTAGTATGGTCATATTTTGGACTCTACAATTGATGATACTACATTTTAATATTTCTGTACTATTTATTTTTTCAAACAAATTCAAATTAACAGTGACTTTAAGTTAGATTTAAATTAATAAAATGACATAGTTGACAATTGTTAAAGTTTAACTTGAACATAGGATTTATTTTTCACATTCATGCACTATTTAGTCCCATTTAATTGCAGTGTAGCTGACAGTTTGTACTGGCAGCTTAAAACCATGACAAGAGACTGTGAGTTGGCTTTGCGGTTGGTCTGCAATTTTGACACTGACTCTGACTCCGACTCTGACTCTGAAACTGACTCTGAGTCAAATACTGGTTGAGGGCTTATGTTACGACAGGCTGTCAACACACACCCGAATACCCTTTGTATAAACAATTGAATTGCGACTGCTATGGCGATTATTGCGATTACAATTAGTCGTTTAATTATAGAGAATAGTCGCTGCGAGTTGGTGTGTTAATTATTGCATACATCCGGCGGGCGAGGTCTGCAATTTCAGCAGGAGAGATTAGAGGAAAAGGGGGAGATTTCCCTACCAAGAGCAACTCGGATGTTGTCGTATACGGAATGCAGCAGACAATGTTCATAATTAATTGAACAATAACAATGTAATGTCTATATGGCAATTGATCAATTCACTATAACAATCGCATCCTGCGCAATTGGCAATTGTTTGGTTTGGTCAAATCTTGCCCTTCTGAGTGTTGTTGTTATTGTTGTTGTTGTTGTTGCAGCTGAGTGCCAAGAGAGCTAATTAAAAAGGGGTAAACTCTGACGCATCAAAGACCATTAGCCGATAAAGAGGCAGGCAGTCAAACAGACAGAGAGACAGACTGAAAGACAAACCAAGCCAAGCCCAAAAAAGAACCCAAGGCTGAGAACGGAAATGCTTCACAAAACAAAAACAACAGCAACAACAAACCAAATGATGAGTAAAGGAACTGAAAAATGTGTGGTTTTTGTTGTTGTTGTCTGATTTTGTTGTTGCCATTTGCCAATTAACAAAAAGATTGACACTTTTATTTAAAAGCCGAATCTCAGCGAGCCACAAAAAAAAAAAAACACAAAAACATCAGATTGCAATTTAGAATTTGCCACGCTTCAACTTTGTGGCAGAGAGGAAGCAGGAGAGAGAAAGAGAAGACAGCGACGAAATCTCACACAACAAATTGACAGACTGACAGACTGAAGTATCTGTGTGTGTGTGTGTGTGTGCATGCAGATTTTGCGAAATTGACAATCGATTTCGGGATTTGTAATCGGCGTATTAGCTGCGATAATGACGAGGCACAAACAGCGAGTTGCGAGTTGCTCGTCGCGTGTTGCAAGTGTTTGTTGGCTTGTATCAATGTCCAATCAATAGCGTATCGCAAATCCAGTCGAGACAAATTTCACTGACACTTTGACAGATTATATTTTCGTGGCTTTTTGAGCAACAACGTGATTAGCATTCTCAGCTTGATTTAGGTTTTCGATTGTTGATTGGGCTTAGATTGATGGCATACAAAACGGCAAAATATATATATATATATATATATATATATATATATATAATGACAATAAGAGTTGCGATTAATGATGCAGAATTGATTGGATTTATACATTTATATATTTAGAAAATTTGGTAATTGTTTAACTCAATTCCTTATTGAATAGAAAGACTGCTAAATCTGAGCCCAAAAAGTTGCACATAAATTTGATTTAATTAGCTAAAAGCACTAAGAACAATAAGATAAACTTTTGCCAAATCCCAGATTGGCCATTTAACTCTGACTGAAGCTGCTGCCAAATTCCCAACTGAGGAGGAGAATGTGAGTGGGAAATGAGAAGTTGTGGCAACAACAGAGTGATTTAATTTTGCCACTAAAAAAAACTAACAATAATCTGTATGCTTTTCTTTGTCTATTCTCTGCAGAGCACGTTCTCGAGCTGGCGGTACAATCGGAGAACAAGACTCTGAGTGTCTTCTCCAAAGTCTACAAGCGAATGGTGCCTCTGACGCAGCGACTGATTCATCAGCTGTACACGGAGATCATAAGGTAAGCATTAAGTACACTGAGAGAAAAAGCACATAATAAAAACAAATATAACCATGTTAGATTTTAAAATTTTAAATTTAACTAAACTTAAAATAAAACGTATTAAAGTTAAATATAATAATCTTTAATTTAACTTAAAAACTTTATTATATGTCAAAGTTAATTTTATCATAGTAAAAATTAAAAATACCGTATTTTTTTTTAATTTTTATCATATTTATTTTTAATATTCGGAAAAGTTAAAAGAAATTGTATTCGAATTGATGTCAGATTTAATAAAAAACGTATTCAAATTAAATATAATAAACTTGAATTTAACTCAAAGCCTATTAGTTGGTACATTGAAGAACTTTTTCAATTCGAAGGAGAAGAGTCAAAAATAAAATTAAATTATATACAAAGTTTTAAATTAATTAAAATAAATATAAATAAATAAAAAAATTAATTTAAAAAAAACAATAAAAGAAATTAAAGTCCAAATTAAAAATAAAAAAAAGACGAGTAAAACAAAGTTAAAATAAAATTAAATAAAAATGAAATTAAAAAAGAAACAAAATAAAATAAAATAAATATAGCAAATTTAAATGAAATTTTTCCTTTTAATACAAATGTAATGTTTGTTTTTAAATATTTTACTTAAATTAAATATGTAATATATTTAAAAAAAAATACATTTTTATATTTGTTTTTGATTCAAAGTGCTTTCACTTTAAATCTACTAAATCCGTATTTAACGCAAAGTCATAGAGCAATATATTTAAATCAATGTGGAAGTAATAAAATTTCATACCATTTTTCTATCAGTGTCAATTAGTCTAAAAATAACACACTCTCTCTCTCTATCTGTAGTCACTTGAAGTACACGGAGAACTACAGCAATGGCCAAGCAATGAATAGTCAAAGTCTTGAGGATGCGTTGCACAAATTCTTTGAGCAACTGTTTCCCATCGCCTATCATCAGGTGGTGCACCACAACAAGAACAACTATAAGGAGTTGCACGAGGATTACATCAACTGTCTGAGACATAACTTTGATGAACTGCAGCCATTTGATCAGATACCCAAGGAGTTGCAAAGCAATCTGATGCAGAGTGTTCGCATGTCCAGCATCTTTATGAATTCCCTAATCCAGAGTGCCGAGGTGTTGAGTGAAACGGATACCCTGTATGGCAAACAGTTGACGGATACATGCAAAATGCATCTCCTCAAGATGCACTACTGTCCCAATTGCAATGGACATCCAGAGCATGGAAGACCCAAGGTCTGCTACAGCTACTGCATGAATGTGATACGGTAAGTTCAATTCAAGAAATATCTTGTATAAAATCTATGATTGTGGTTTCAAATACTTTATTTTTGTAACTATTCGCAGCGGCTGTTCGGCTGAATTTTCTGGCCTCTTGGACAGCCCTTGGTCCAATGTTGTGGAGGCCCTGGACAATCTGGTGGCCACGCACATCCGCTCCGACAGTGGCATTATGAATGCCATCAAGTCACTGGATGACCATCTATCCAATGCAATCATGAAAGCCATGCAAAATGGTCCAGATCTAGAGAAAAAGGTGAGTTGACAGGACAGCGGGTAGTTTAACTACAACCATCAATTTGGCACAAATAAAGAGAACATTAAAAAGATTATAAATTTTGTTAAATAGATTTAATAGTACATAGGAAAAAAAATCATTCTTAAATTCCCGTTTAAAATTCTTGTTCTTAGCACGTATATTTTAAGTATATTTTTTCTTGGTATTATTACTAAATCAAGATAATACGTACATAAAATGCAATCGATATTTAAGGGTCAACGTTAAAAAGTTAAAGAAGCCTAAATTATTTGATCTAACAGAAAACAGATCTTACTGAACCCCGAAAACAAAATTATTGTTGAAAAAATCGTGCTTGATTTAAGTATATTATACTTGGTTTCAAAGAATTCGAGATTACCATATTTCTGACACCGTATTGGATTAACTTTAAACGAAAATTAATTGAAATACTCTTTATAAGTCGATCAATTTGTCCACTGAAACGACGAACATGATTAACAGTTTGATATTTATTATAGATATAAAATTATAATTTATTAACATGAAAAAGAAACTAAGAATCCGCAACTAAAGTTGTTTTAATTATATATGTAGTGTAAGCCAGCCCACTTGGCATTTAAACTAGGGTATTAAACTGACAGATTTAGCAAAGTGTTTCCTCTTTTAAATGGCCAGCTCTTGTTTAACCAGATACAAGGACGCGATGCCTATAATTGCGCCTTAATTTATGAACATTTTCAATTAATTTAATGCCAGCCTTGACGTGGCATCAACCAGTTTAATCGTGTTGCAACATTTGGCGGCAAATCAGTTGTTTTCGAGCGGACAGCATCGTTTAATTAGAGTCGGGTTACAGTTGCAGTTGCAGTTGCAGTTGTGTTCGGTAATTGGAATGTCGAAATGCATTTAAAATTTAAAATATTCAATTAGACGGCATTTATGCGGTAGGTCATGCGCAAAATCGTTGCAAGTTGCCATTAACATGCAACGCGACGTGCCACATAATGGGAAGACGACGATGTGGCACGAGTGGATGATGCCACAGGGGACACAGCTGGCACGTGCATGAGTGGCAGCGATTAGCGTGGGTCAGAAAGTGGTGCAACTACAGGAAGTGGAGCTCATCTAACTACTCTTGTCTTCTGCTTCTACATTTTCAGGTAAAGAAAACATGTGGCACACCCAATCTGTTGCCCTCACTGGCCGAAGACGAGCCGGAGACATTGCAACCATATACGCCCGTCAAATGGGCATCACCACCAGATGCAGCCATTGTCCACTTCCTGTCCACCATTGAGAAGTCCAAGGAGTTCTTCACCAACATCGTATACAAGTAAGTAACTTAAAACATTGATCACAGACGATGCCACAAACTTAATGTAATATGTATTTGAGTACGAGTGTATATACTATATGTCTTGAACAATAACTGGTTAAATCTCTGAAAGGGGACTCACTCCCAACAAGGATGCGATTCTACTTGCCCCTGGCCATCTTGTAGTTAAAGTCGCGCAACAGTCCAAACACATCCCTCAGCAGGCAGACGTAGAGGGGCGTGAAAATGGCTATAAAGAATACCATATTTGCCCAGAAGCTATTCTTAACAATGGGCCGACATGCACTCTATAGATAGACATAGATATAGATTGATTAAATATCACTATACGATATCAAACTTACTCCACGTGGAACTGCCTCAGGACGCATTAGACAGAAATTGCGACTTGCTGTATGCACAAACAATACAAGTTCCTTGAACATTTTCAGCTTTGTTTTTTTTAAATTTAAAATATATATATATATGTTGTTTAAATGGAGAATTTTTCAGTCAATCTATGTTTTATGACTGAGCTGCCAAAAGAAAAGTGACTGTACAGGAAACTTTGATAAATACAAAAGGCTCACTATGTTTTCATATCGTTAAATTCACAGCTACTGTGACGAGGATTTCACACAGAACGACGATCATCTCTGCTGGACCGGAGATCGTGTTGGGGAATACACACAGCTGCTGATGACGCCGGGCACGGATACACAGCGCTATAATCCAGAGGTGCCATTGGAGAATCAGTCACAGCAGAGCAAACTGAATGAGCTGGTCGACAAGCTCATCAAGATCCGCAAAAGCATTGGCGTAAGTTGAAGACTCTCTCAATATTCTGTAAGAGATCAGTTTTTAATTCTCATATATATTCTCTTTTCAGGCGCCAGTTGTAATCGCGCCTCTGCATGATGTGCAGAGTGATATGGGACACGAGGGTTCCGGCGGCGGAGGCGGACAGATCAACGATGATGATGAGGAGTACGGCGGCTTAAACGGCGATGGCTCCGGCGATGGCTCTGGCGATGGTAAGTCGACATTTCTATCAACAAATTGTAATTCTTTGCTAATAACTTGTAATATTCATATAGGTCCCTCATCGACCTTCTATGATCCAGCTGGAACCACGCCGATCACCAACAATGACATCGAATCCCGTGACAGTCCGAAGAGTGCGGCCGTGACCGTGACCGTGACAGTGACGAGCCTGCTCCTTACTCTAGTCACAGTCTACAGTAGTTGTAGTTAAAGCATCTTAAGCAATCAGCTCCACCCAAATCCCTAACCATATACAAGTATATATACATCTATATACATCTATCTATACCTATATATGTATACATAAACAGGAAAAGCAAATTGAGCGCGCACAAAGTTCGACGCAAGTAATTAATTAATTAATTATTTGGATAATTCTTAAGTTGTTATCATTAATTTATTAGGCACTAAGAGCAACCACTTTGCAATCAAGAAGCGCGTTTGAAATGCATCCACAATCTTCAGATAATACCCAAAAAAAAATAAGAAAAAAAAGGAATGAGAAATTCAGATTTGAAACGTCTCTTTTCACTGTTGAGCGTTTTCACCTCTTCTAGTTTTTCCGTTTTGGGAAAACCCTCTTGCAATTGAGCTCGCCGAACCTCAACTCAGAATCTAACAAAATTTGTGTGCCATATAAATGTGTTGGAGGTTTAAATAAACAAAAGAAAAAAACATAAGCAACAATAATACGAAATAACAAATTAATAGGCTCAAACTCAGAACCTCTCAGCAATCAGACAGTTAATTCAGATACATGTTCTTCAAATTATATAGATACACATAAGTATATAAATATACATAACTATGCAACATAATATACAGCTCAATGTTCAAAATGAATTGTTCCTTTTTGGTGTATTTAAAAGAAACGTAAAATAAATAGATGCTGTTATGGCTAATTCGAGAGAAAGAGAAAGCAAGAGTTCTTGACAGAAGCAAAATATACGTAACAAAATAAAAGAAAACAGAAAATTAATTAATAGATATAAACGTGTTATAAATGAAACGAATTATTGTTGTCAACATTTAAAGGAGCTCAAAGAATAGAAAAAAGAAAAAAAAAGAAAAACAGAATGCATATAAATGGAATTTAGTTGAGTTAACGCACTTTTGGGAAAAACTAGAAGACTTACAGCTTTATACGCATGAAACGATAAAAATCTATACATCTAATATGTAGAATTATTTAAATTAATTATATAAAATATAAACAAAAACATAAAAATGAACAAACAATTTGAGGTATAAAGAATGTCATCAAATGCATTATATAAGGGGAAAATAAACTACGGATCATATATTATTAATTTAAGTTGATCGATATGACTATGATGAGAACTGAGCTTGCATTCGAAATTCAGATTCAGATTTTGATCAAGCCAAATGCCTCTTGACAAAATACTTACACTTACAAAACTTACAAATGCTGTAGATGTTTATTAACTTTAGAAACTTAGAAACTAAAATTAACGAAATTCAGAACTTGATACTTCTACTTGTGTTGCAAAATAAAGAAAATTTCAAATATAGAAGTATGCGTAAATAAGTTAAAGAAATACAAATAAAAATACATAAAATATTAAGCAAAATTTAAATACATATAAATATATATTAGCGCGTAAAGTGTAACAATTTAGCGTGTAATGTGTAAAAAGCAAATGTTTGATGAAAACTGGAAATTTAGTTAGTAGCCAATTAACAAATGATAAATAACAAATGATAATTGATAAATAATACTTGATAACGTTAATAACACACAACAAATTGATCTACTTATATATAAATATATATATATAATATACATACTATTAATTGACTAAATAAAGACCGCAAGGACAAAAAAAAAAGCAAAAACAACAAAGTCCGATTATCGAAGAAGGTCCTATTAATATTAATAATATGTATGTGTATGTTAAACTATGTATAATTATTATTTTTATTATTTAACTATTGCATGTGATTAATAATATTTAAGTTAAACGTAAATACAACATATTATACTGTAACTTATGTATACCGACCGCAACAACAGCAACAAAATGCAATGTGCTAAATGAGAAAAGCATCTTGTGTAAATTTATTCGAAGATAACCAATGCAAAATGTGCACAAAAAATAAAATGTACTACTTTTTAGACGCCTAAAAACCAATAAATAATTATTATGTAACAAACGCAAGTCCAAATATTTATTGACAATGTGAAAATTGCTGTGACAAGCAAAAAACTTTTTTCAGCAATAATTTAAAGTAAATAAGCGTAGAAATTTGAAATTTCTATTTTGAAACGGCGAAAAATACTGCCGTCTAAGATGTACGGGATCCGTGCGTATTTTTTAATCGCAGACATCATTTTTGAATATGGAAGAACAAAAAGTGCTTTATTTATTTTAGAATTTTCTTGATTTTTTATTTATCTTCATTAAAATGCTAATTTTAATTTTCTCTAATTTCTAAATTTTAATTTTCATCAAATTTTTAAATTTTTTTGAGTTTTTAAGTAAAATTGCAAATTTCAAAACTGCGCGCCAAATGCTTTATTGTTTCAGCGCTGCCACCACGGAACTAATTGACATGAACCACAGTAGGACTGCCAACTGAATAAAAAGTGAGAGAGATATCGATACTTAAAGCATAAACAGCTTAGAAGTAATTAAATTAGTTGACATAAAATTAATACAATGCAAATAAATATAACTGTTAGCTGAATTAGAAAAGAATCACTAAATTTATAATATATTGAATATCAAACTTCGAAAGGTCTGGCAGACTTACAGTGTTGAAAAGTATCAGCAAATTTATCGAAATGCTGCTCAGCATTATCGAAAAAAGGCGCGAAGTGTGCATAACGCGGACGCAGGCAGCAAGCGGGAAATAGCAGCGTTTTGTTTTATTGTTGATTGCATTTTGTTAGAAACAACCAAAGAGAAAAGATTGCTCCTTAATTTACTAGATACCTATAAAAACCCACAAATGGCACGCCGTGACTACGCTCAGGACAGAGGTAAAACAAAATTAAATACAAAAAAAAACATAATTTAAACAATTTTCCACGTAGAATCGATCAAAACATTCTTGGCCGAATTCTGCAAATGCGACGATGATGGCAAGAAGGAGTTTGTTTATGGCTCGCAGCTGGTGAAATTGGCTCACCGTGAGCAGGTACTAATCACAATTGACCTGGATGATCTGGCGGAGTTCAATGAGAGTCTCGCCGAGGCTGTGATCGAGAATTGCCGACGCTATGCGTCCATCTTCAGTGATGTGATTGCCGAGCTGCTGCCCAGCTACAAGCAGCAGGAGGTGCACGCCAAGGATGCTTTAGATGTGTACATTGAGCATCGTCTGATGATGGACGCACGCAATCGGAATCCGATGGAGCAACGCGACGAACGCAACGCTTTTCCCACGGAGCTGATGAAGAGATTGTGAGTAAATGAAATAGAATAAGAATGGCACAGTGAATCTGAACCCAATCTGTAATTGCAGTGAGGTTGGTTTCAAGCCACAGTCCACGGAGAAGGCGCTTTCCATACGGGAAGTGAAGGCGCAGCAGATTGGCAAGCTGGTCACAGTTCGTGGCATTGTGACCCGTTGCACGGAGGTGAAGCCCATGATGGTGGTGGCCACCTACACCTGCGATCGCTGTGGCTCCGAGACATATCAGCCCGTCAACTCGCTGTCCTTTATTCCTGTCCAGGATTGCCCCTCAGATGATTGCCGGGTGAACAAAGCAGGCGGTCGTCTGTATCTGCAGACGCGTGGTTCCAAGTTTGTCAAGTTCCAGGAGATTAAAATGCAGGAGCACAGTGACCAGGTGCCCGTGGGTCACATTCCCCGCAGCATGACTATACTTTGTCGTGGCGAGGTGACGCGTATGGCGCAGCCAGGCGACCATGTCCTGGTCTCTGGTGTGTTCCTGCCCATGGTTCGCACCGGCTTTGCTCAAATGATGCAGGGTCTGCTCTCCGAGACATTCCTGCAGGCACACGTAAGTTATTTGAAATACTTCAGTCTGATCTTTCAACTAATCCTTGTTTCTGCACAGCGTATCATTTGCATTAACAAGAATGATGACATCTCGGACAAAGACTTCGAACTGACGCCTGCTGAGCTGGAGGAGTTGGCTCAGGATGATTTCTATGAGCGTCTGGCCACCAGTTTGGCCCCTGAGATCTATGGTCACTTGGATGTAAAGAAAGCGCTGCTTCTGCTGCTTGTAGGAGGCGTGGACAAACGTCCAGATGGCATGAAGATTCGCGGCAGCATTAACATCTGCCTGATGGGCGATCCCGGAGTGGCCAAGTCCCAGCTGCTAGGCTACATAAGTCGCCTGGCTGTGCGCTCACAGTACACCACTGGACGCGGTTCCTCAGGTGTTGGTCTCACGGCAGCCGTGATGAAGGATCCTCTCACCGGCGAGATGACGCTGGAGGGAGGAGCTTTGGTGCTGGCTGATCAGGGCGTCTGTTGCATTGACGAGTTCGACAAAATGGCAGACGCAGATCGTACGGCCATTCATGAGGTCATGGAACAGCAGACCATTTCCATTGCCAAGGCGGGCATCATGACGACTCTGAATGCTCGTGTTTCCATTCTGGCTGCAGCTAATCCTGCCTTTGGTCGTTACAACCCACGTCGCACTGTGGAACAGAATATTCAGTTGCCCGCCGCTTTGTTGTCGCGTTTCGATCTACTTTGGCTTATCCAGGACAAACCCGACCGCGACAACGATCTGCGTCTGGCCAAGCACATCACCTATGTGCATAG
The DNA here is from genome assembly GCA_951394115.2 of Drosophila phalerata. Taxonomy (NCBI): domain Eukaryota; kingdom Metazoa; phylum Arthropoda; class Insecta; order Diptera; family Drosophilidae; genus Drosophila; species Drosophila phalerata. Next base: position 16,600,009 of record OX596004.2, read on the forward strand.
CCACAGCAAGCAGCCGCCCTCCAGGGTCAAGTCCTTGGACATGAATCTAATGCGTCGCTACATCAATCTCTGCAAGCGCAAGCATCCAGCCATTCCAGACGAGCTCACAGACTACATTGTGGGTGCTTATGTGGAGCTGCGACGCGATGCGCGCAACCAGAAGGACATGACATTCACCTCGGCACGTAATCTGCTCGGCATTCTCCGTCTCTCGACAGCTTTAGCACGTCTACGACTCTCCGATCGCGTGGAGAAGGACGATGTGGCCGAGGCGCTACGTTTGCTGGAGATGTCCAAGGATTCGCTCAACCAGATACACGAACACCAAAAGGGACAGTAAGTTACAAAGACTACGAAGAATACATCCTGAATCTCTCATTAATACCAATTCATTTCAGTGTTCCCAATACTTCGGATCGCATCTTTGCCATCGTCAGGGAGTTGGCTGGCTCTGGCAAGGCTGTCAAGATCGGCGACATCATGGATCGCTGCACGACAAAGGGCTTCAAACCCGACCAGGTGGACAAGTGCATCGATGACTACGAGGAGCTCAATGTGTGGCAGGTTAACATGGGTCGCACCAAGATTACATTTATGTGAATCAACCCAATATTTGCCAGCATTTTATCTATTTGTACTCTTAGCTTGTAAGTACATATCTCAATTGATCATTTGACCAGTTGCTATTGGTTAACATTATGTTTCATTCTCATCAACAACATTTAATTTATAAATAAATACGCAATTGTGCAAAAGATTCCATTAAGTGTCATGCATAAATTGACTTTATTCCATAGACGAAACGTTGAAGGACACAGATAAAAACATTAATTTCAAATTACGTTAAGTACAGGTTATTAAATAATTCGATTAAATTGCATAAAATACTCGCGGATTTAAATTCGTTGATATTCCAATCATTTTCGATATATATATAGATGTAGATAGTTATATATTTTCGACTAGTTGAGGAAAATTGCACTACTAACAACTACTACTAAATGTGCAGATAATCATCCATCTACATCCCTTTGTTGAAGCTCAAGGCGGCCCGCAGTTTGTTGCGAATCCTTGGCGAGTTCCAACGATTGCTACCCGCCGAACTGAGACCCACAACGGAGCGCAACTCATTTGGCGAGATGCCCTCGTCAACGTCATCCGCCTCTGTTTTAATCTCCATCTTCTGGACAATCAGACGCACCAACTGATGCTGCTGCTCCAACATTCGACTGATGTCCCGCAACTTACGACGTTGTTTCTCCAACTCCGCATTGATCAAATCATCGTTGTTGTCAAAACCAAAGACATCCATGACAGCTATAGTATTGATAATACAGATATAGATACTTAATTGATTTATGGGAATACCTACAGTCATCGGTGAATGGATTGGAGAACCATTTGCGTAATATAAAGTCCAAGAATCCAATTTTACATTTTGTATCGTTGGGATATTCAATCAGCTCCATTTTGTCCACCTTTTGCAGCCAGACGTGTGGCAACTTCCGCTCCAGCTCCGTGTGCAGCACCACCTGCATGGCCAGGCGCTTTAACTGCGCATTTCGACGCACTGACTCAATGTCTCCAACAGCCAAACCGATGAGCAAATTCATCAGCAGAATTGGCATCAAAACCATAAAAATACCTGAGTGAAATATGCATTATAAGTAGAGAATTCTTAAGTACTCATTAAATTCCAGCTTACTCAGTATCAAGAACGATGTCATGGGAACCTTCAATTGCTCCCTATAATAGGTGGTTACATAGGTGCCCACAAAATCCAGTTCTCCCAGCATCATGGAGAATGTGCGCAACAAAGACATCGGTATGTTTGAGAAGGACAAATGGTTCGGCTGAGAGTCAACTATCTGAAAGGATTAGAAACGAGAATAAGCTAAAGATCTAACGTGTATTCACTTTTACTCACCTTTGAGAGCAATATATAGAAAGCAAGTCCAAAGGCAATGATGAGTATCGAAAATACCATCAGCACCTTGATCAGCGTCTGTAGAATCTCCAAAAACATTACCACATAGATGCCAACCTGATCGAATCTCTGCAGAAAGAGCAAAAGTCGAAACCAGGACAAAAAGACGGCTATTGCAGCAGCTGAATAATGTATGGTATTTATTTCTCCATCTGGCCTAAACGCAGGTGCTATCATTATCAATGCCGATATGTAGAGAATCCAGGAGATTAGATTGACAGTCTCCACCAAATAGTGTAGACGCTGCTGATAAATCTGTATCAATTCCCGCATCGAATTGAGCAATATGTATACCACAATGACCACGGCACAGAAGAGTATTCCCGTCGTCCGATTTATGTGCTCCATACAGGAGTCTCGACGCATTCGAGCGGTGGCCAAAGTATTCTGTGAGAGGTTCTTCGAAAGATCCTCCCAGCTGCCAAAATATTAAAATACATATTAGTTAATTTATTTATTTAGTTTTTGTACACTTTCTACATTTGAACATTTTATTTTATTATTAAAAGGGTACTCTTTTGAATTACAGAAATTAGTTTAAAATATCGAAATATATATTAAGAAGTTTACTTGAAATTTAAGATCCAAAATGAAAAAACTAGGGACAGTAAATCAATTCAAAAATCATTCAATTCTAGTGACTGTAAAAAAAAACGTGAAATATACCAAAATGTTTCTTAAATGCAATTTTACCATTTTAGGATTTTTATTATTTTACTTAAGAAATAGTCATTATTTTTTACCAAAAAAAAAAGTAAGTAATAATCATTATTTTGTTGAATGAAAAATAAAACTCAAATTTGACAGGTCAAAATAACACCTTGAGTTTTATTTTTGATTCAAGCAAATAAAACTAATGAATAATTATTATTCTGAGTTTTATTTTATTGAATCAAAATTAATAATTATTCCTGAGTTCTATTTATTTGCTGAAAATCATAAGTAAAATAATAAAACTCATAGAATAATGATAATTCTTGAGTTTAATAAAACTTATAATGATTACAGTCCCTGGAAAAAACAGATTTAATGAATAAAAATTTAACATATTTAAAAATATGTAAATTTCATTTTAAAACATAGATGTTGTTGGATTAAATTACGAAACTCACCTCGACATACAGTATTGATTTGATGTTATATTTCCATTGGCTCGTAGTTCAACGTTGTTCATCATCAGCGAGGAATAGATCGTGACAAAGACCAGGAAAATTGAGTAGATTAAGAGATTGGCCAGATGAAAATATTTTCCATAAGAGTTCCATTTCATTTGAAGATACTTTTGACTGAGCGGATGCGCCAACAACTCCACACGTCCATGTGTAACCATTGTCTAGTTTCCAGAATAAAAATAATATTAATAAGAGTTCAACAACAACTGCAGGACAATAATCACAACAACTATAAGTTCAACTACTGACAACTACAACAAGTTACGACAACATAGTTACAAATACAAGTAGCAAATGCGAAGATTTGATACATTTTTTTTCTGGTTACAAAAGCCAAAATGTTAAAAACTTTGCAGACAGTTCTGTTCCAAATTTCAAATTCGACATTTCTCTGTTGCGATTAAGGAATTCAGAACATTTCGGATAATTTTGATTTGGAACTCACATTCACTACTGCCAATGGCGCCGGCCGCCATTTGGGATCATTAAATTCAATACGCTTTTCCTCAATTTGCTCGGGTGTTTTTTGGTATGGCCAAAATGAATATTTGATCTGGTTTTTGATTGGAGTTTGGTTATACAAAATCAAATTTGGAATGGTGTGCATGTTCATCATGAGCGTGCATGAGTTATGAAACGGATGAAGCGGACTCATGCTGGGAAAATATAAAAGATACAAGATACGTCTACCCAAATGGACTACAGCTATCAAAGTTCTACATTAAACAACTTGGGGATATTCTTGTTGAAATCATAGCAATCTTGAGATATGGCTAGACCACACTCATTAAGCATGCATCTTTGTTATTTTGGTTGTCTGTTTTTCGGTATTTCAGCTTACATTCAAAGCCGGCAATGGAATGGCATTAGATGTCATAATTGGTTCTCCGGTTTTCTCATCGACCTTAGCAAACATAAAGGGGCATTGCAAGAATGCAAATGAGTACCTAATCTGAATATCGAGAAGAGTATTTATTAGCGCGAAGAGTCAAATAGAGATGAGTTAATGAAATGAGTGACTTGAAGGAAATCCATATTTGGGGTTGGAGCACGACAAACTTACGTAGAAGCTTTTCGAGTCCTTCTTACAATTGGCCTTGGTAATGCACTTGTCCTGCACAGCCTCAAAGACCCTCGGCATGGAGGCAATCAACGCCAGGGTGACACAAGGATGTTTATCCGAGCGCAAAGCCATCACCTCATTTGCCCGCTCCTCGTGGGTGACCATTGCGAGAGCTGCCTCCGGATACTTGTAGTAGATGGCATAATCAATAGCACTCATGTCCAACACATTGTAGACCAGTTTACAGCCCATGGACATTAGGTCGGAAATTGCATGCGGCTTATTCTCCATGGTGGCCAAGTGTAGAGCCGTGTTCTGTAAGGGATTGGAAATATGTTAAAGCTCCTCTTGCTATTAGATTTCTAAGGTGACTCACCCCATCCTTGTCCACCTGATCGAGCAGATGTGAGTGCACCGAGTGCAGCAGCTCAATGGTTTCGGTATAACCGGACATGGCCGCCAGCTGGAGAGGATTCCTGCCCGAGTGATCACGATGCAACAGTGCTCCGCGATTCAGCAACAGTTGCACCACTCGAGTGTGTCCCTGCTGCGATGCAATGTGCAACGGCGTCATGCCAGCTCCATCGCTCTCATTGATGATGAACGAACCCTTCTCCGAGTCGAGCAGCTGCCTCACCGTGTTGTATCTACCATAACGTGCCGCAAAGTGCAATGGACTCTCGTTGTTGTTGTTCTTCAGATTGATGCAGGCCCCCAGCCGTATGAGATTCTCCAGCGATCGTATATGCCCATCCCGACTGGCATAGTGCAATGGTGAGCATCCCATGTGATCCTTCTCATTGAGCAGCAGCTGCAGCTGTGCCTGTGTCTGGCAATTGGCCACCTGCTCGGCAAAGTCCGTCAGCCGTCCACCGTTCATGATGACAAAATGTAGAACATTCCTGGCAGCCGCATCCTTGACATCAATACTAGCTCCCAGTCGGATCAGCAGATGCACTAAACACAGACACCATCAGTTAATCCATAATATTAAAGTACTTCCCCTTGGTCTCTCTCACCTGTCTTCCAGCCGCTGCGTGAGGCAGCCAAAAGTAATGGAGATCGATGCTCCTTGTCGAGTGCATTGATCTCTGCTCCCTCGTTGACCAGATACGAGACAATATCCGGATGATCAAACATCGAAGCGCAGTGCAAAGGAGTCATCTTTTGCACATCCGTGCAGCTCAAACAAATCCTTTTCTCCAATGGCTGCATCTCAAACATCAGCTTCACTATTTCAATAGCGCCCTGGGAAATAATTAAGGAAATATTCAAAAGAAATACACGCAAATGAATCACAAATCTGATTCAACAGTTTAAATCTGCAGTCAAATAAATCCAAATTAGATAGGTAGTAATATGATAAGAAACTCGCATGAGGATACTTTTGACTAGTGACTGACTTTCACATTAACCGCATTTTTTAAATTTTAAATCAATAAAAATTATTAAAAAGCAATAAAAATAATCAATAAATGGTAAAAGCCCTTTTTTATAGAATTTCAGAGTCCAATACAGACAAAAAGACAGATATTCTAATTTTCACTTTAAATGTCAATTCCATTTAGAGGCGAATTTAAAAGGACATAAAACTACAGTCTTTAAGCTTTTTAACAATAGAAAAACTGTAGATTGAAGCGGAATTAATCAGGCCTGTTCCGGTTTTCACTTCCAACTTTTTAGGATTTCATAAAATGTATTTTTTCACGTTTCATTTAGGTTAAGTGTTTAAAAATATTCCTGATATCCTGAAAGCTTTTTCAGCGCGAAAATCTGTTTAATTTTGAGTTTTCCAACAACCTCCCACTACAAATATGGGCTTAAAATCTAACAACGAAATGTAAAAATGTCTTTCAACTTGTTGCCAAATTTTTTAAATATTTGTTGTAGAATATAATTTTCAGTCTTCTATTTTCGACTCCCCTCATGGTTCTAAGCGTATCCTGGGGAGTGTTTGTTTTATTATTTGCTTACACATCTCCTGCCACTCAATGATTTCCGCAAGAAAGTCACGTTCGTCTTGGACGAATTTGCATAAGAATTTGTCAAATTAAAGTCACAAAAGTATTTGCACCCAAATGTTGCAGACGAAGCAGCCGCGCGACACACTGTATAACTACATAATCAATTGCTGTCCAAGCAGCAAGGTGTGCCACAAGCAGTTGCAACTTTTACTTACAGGTGTCAAATGACATGGTGTTGCCACGGCAACCTGTTCAACCCTTCACCCGTTCACTCACCTGAGCACATGCCAAGTGGACTGGCGTGGAGAGATCATGTTGCTGTGTTGATATTTTAGCGCCAGATTTGAGGCAGAGTTCCACGGCTTTAATGTCGCCACCGTGCACCGCCGAGTGCAGTGGCACGTTGCCTTCAGAATCGTAAAAGGATATCATTTCTTCGCGAGTGCAGCCACGTTGCTCGCCCCACTAAAATGTAGAGCAGATTGCATTAATGTAAAGATGCTTAATGATTCCACGAGTTTAAAATAATCCAGGTCGTTGACCGCCCTTTAACTTGGCCAAGCATTTGATATTTGCTGTCCTTTTAAGGATTCTCCTGAGTCTCATTATTCATTGAACTCAGGAGTTTAAAAGACAGGTTGATGGCAAGTCAAATGAAATCGATGATAGAAACATCAGCTCGACGAAATTGATACTTTTTTAATAGACTTCATTTTAAAGCTGTGTTTTTGCTACGCACGCGACAGCATGGCGTATACGCAATTTCCAGTAAAAGCAAAAGAGACAATGCATCAAAGGTCATACAAGAGAGATTGCGAGGGGGAAAGAGAGCTAAAGAGAGAGGGCAGTTCTACAATACGAATCAAATAAAGTAGATAAGGCGCTTGGGGACATTAATGCCCATTCAAACCACTTAAGGCGCTGACATGGGATCAAAGAGTTGACTTAAAACAGTTGACGTTGACTTCTGAACATGCAAAACATAATATACTACCACGCAACTAGTATATACTTGCCTGGAAAAAGACTTCCATTGTTTTTGAGCTGGCATTTTTAGCCGCTTCGTGTATGGGATAATAACCGTTGTTGCAAGGTCTACGGGGGCATGCATCGAACTCAGTAATCTGCAAGATACGACACATGAAGGCAACATATTACATTATTTATAAGTGACAACTACAATAAACATACACACACTTAAAGCGGATTTGTGGAAACACTTGAAAAATGTAGCATACTTTAGTGCGCATGCAAATTATTGAGCAAGCATATACAAACCGTTCTATAATAAATTGATAGAAAGTGTGTATGTGTGGGTGTTTGGGTGTGTGTGAATTTGATTAATGACCAATTGAGCGTTTCTGATTGGTGTGAATAAATGCAATAGCACAAATTGTGTGTGTGTGTCAGATAAAGTAAAACAATTAGATGTACAAAAAGGCTATAAGGACTCACACCACTTACCAGGATACGGGCGCACTCCTCGTGATCATAAATGGCCGCCAAGTGGAGAGCAGTGCGTCCATGCTCCCCACCTTGCTGTATGTCAATCACATTCCGATACTGACCCATCACCCGCAGCGACTTGACCTTGTTCAACTCCGTTGCCAAATGCACCGGTGCCTGTTTCTTTTCATTCAACACGCCGGTATCAACTGGACTGTAATGATGAATACATAGGAATATGAGAAGAGCAGCTGTCGAAGTATCAGCACTTACATGGAGAGCAAATAGTCCAACGCTTCGTAGGCATCGCACTCGACGGCAATGTGAAGTGGTGTATTTCCCGCATTGTCCTTGGCATTGAAGTCTGCAAGAGCAATGAGTATGAGTATGAAATGATGTATCCCGGTCCATCAACTCACCCCCACTCTGATCGCAAATGTAGCGCAATATGTTGACACGATTCCTAGCAGCAGCCTGATGTGCGGCAGTTCGTCCTTTGCCATCCTTCAGTGCAATGCGCGTTGTGTCCGCGATGTACAGACGCTTAAAGTCATCCAAGTTGCCCGACTCAGCGGCCTGCAAGTGCCAACAACAAGTGGAAACTATAGATTTCAACGCTTTGCTAGCCAAAGTGCTAATCAAATTGTGTACTGAAAGATAAACATCTTGGCTTAAAGTGTTGCCAACTTTCCGCACGCGCAGTTCTTGGCAAGTAACAACCTCCTGCCTGGTCGCTTCTGGCGAATTAAGAAGGGAACTCGGTGAGCTCTCAAGCACTCAAACTTAATCAAAATTCTCCAGTAAATTGAGCAACGAGTATGAGTACGAGTACTCGTACATACACCCATTCATTCATTCATTTAGTTCCGCCTTCCTGTGACGCTGACAAAGGCAAGCAACAATGCCAACAGATTTCTAATGAAAATGTCTCTTGACGTGTTTGCCTGTTCTCCCATCCATTGTCTTGGCCATGGCCTTTGCATTTGCTAGTTGTTGTTGTCCTTTTTTTTCTTTTTAACTGCAACAGTTCAACAGTTCTGCTGTGTCTCTTAATCCCGCGTTACTTGCAAGGAAAGAAACTTCTTGACGTGCTTTGCTAATTTCATGACCAACGTTTACCTGCATAAAGTCATCAACTTGTATCTTTGGCGCTGACGACATCCGCAAGATGCGAGCCCATTTGTTGGGCAGATTCAGTGGCCCCAACGCCGTCATTTCCTCCCCGCGGGCACAGCCGCTAATCAAATACCGCAGCGAGCTGATGACCACCTCACTTTTCGGAGCTTCCTTGTCGCCCGTCATTATAATGTTTAGCTTTAAGTAATTCCGTTGGTTACTCGCTGAGCAAATTGGCTTTCAGGTAAATTAATTGCATAATTTCTGGCTTTTTAGTAAAGTTGTGAGAGTGTGAAACGATTACCTAGTTCACTGATATTTATTCCAATTAAATTCTAAGTTAATGTTTTTATTAAATTTATGAAAAAATAAATCTCATTTATTTTCTATTAAGAAAACTTTATCTTTATCTTATTCTTTTCTGCAGATTTCTTCAGATTTTTGATACTTCTTTCGAAGATCAAAGTTTCTTTTTTTTCTATTATCTTATCTGTATTCTGTATCTTAAATTAAAGAAGTAGTTTCGTAGATTACAAGTATATCAAATATAATGACTTTATCTCCCAAATTCTTTAAGAAAAATTATATTTGTGAGTACTATTTTTTTAAACTCAAAAAATATTGTCAGAGATTAGAGATACTTAAAAAAGCTGAGGAGTTTTTATTTATTTTTAAATATTTGCCAAAACTATGAGCTGGAGATATTTAAGCTTGGTTTATATATAAATCCTTCTTCACAAATACTTAAAGTATATACTTATTACTTTAAGTGAACCATTTATAAAAATACTGAGCTTTCTTTCATTCTGTCAACATTTTAAATAGCTTATAAAATGCTTTCAATTAACAAAAATCTTATTTCCTGTTTCCCTTTGCACAACTATAAATTCTATTTATGGCACTAAATATTTTCAGTCATCTACTTAGCCACTTCTATTTCCTTTTTATACATTTTCAATCACTTTCATTCAATTACTAATTGTATTTCCTATTGTTTCACATTGTTAACTTCTTTCACTTCACAATGGTTTGGCGCTTATCCGGTTGCCATCTTTTGGTTATTTCGCACAAGAAGTTCTGCCAGACTGAAATCTCAGCCCAAACATCCTGCGCTTTTATATCCTGGCTATCGGGTGCGTTAAACGAACGCATCGCCATCGGCCAAGATTGGCAACGGACGCGTGGTGAATTTCATTCAATTTGCCACTGAATTTTCATTTTCAGTTTGCAACAATTTCCCAATGTGCGTGTTGAATTTTGGACTTGTTGCTGTCTTTGTTGTTGTTTCTACTGTGGCAAGAATACTTGTTGCGTTGCGTGTGTTGTGTTGCAGATTTAAGGTTATCTTTAAGGGATTTATCGTTATGAACATTTATGTAAGCGTGGCCGATGTTATAGAATTGAAAAACATATTGAGCTTTCCAGAAAAGTGTGTGTGGAAAAGACTAGAATAATTAGAAAAACTGTCTTTTTTCTGCATTTTCCTATGGGAACTAATAGTTGGGCAGCGGTTTATCACTTTAACGAATTGCAAACCAGTGGATATATGTAGACTCACCCGGAGTATCCTGAAGGGGCTGTCACGCAACAGGCAAACCTGCTCGGTGATTGGTTCAACCGGCAGAATGGCCTCCAAAGGGGTATCCATATCATCACCACCGATTTCCACTCGCTTGGGACCGGCGCTACGTTCGATTATCATCGAGAATATCCAATACTATAAATAGATAAAAAGTATATAGTACTTACAGTAGATTGAAGTTTGGCTGACTCTGACCTTGCTGTTGCGATTGCTGCTGCCACTGTGGCTATTACTCCGATTCTTGGGCAACAAAGTGGGCTGTGCTTCCATTAGATCTGGTGGCGATAGAGCCGAGCATTGGGCATTATAAACATTATTCCAAAGCTTGGGCATACTTGAATTACTTCCCGATAGATCTGCTCGCTCTGAGCCAGCTGTTGAAATGGTAAAGGGTCGCAAATCGCGACTGTATGAAAAGAGATTGATTATTTCACAATTCTCGTAATCCTTTGCACAATTATCAACCGCAATCAGTTGACTAATTAGTTATTGATTGGCACAAAGCCATACCCTCCCTATTTAGATAACCCATCGTCAAATGATACTCAGATAAAGAAGAACCTCTCTCCCTCTCATACAATTAACAAAACAAATAGAGCACCACGCGGTGTCAACTGTACCGTGACACTCGATATGACTGACTACAAACTACTACTTAGGAATAACACTGCCAATTTTTGTTATTATTATATGTACATTGTGAATGTTTATAAATTATGCTTTTCGCCGTGTTGTCAACGTTCGTTTGTCACCTTTATATTGGACACCCCCCAAGGGACTTGAAGTTAAGCTCGAAGCGCGTAACGAAACCGCATTAAGCGACAATAGCTAATTAAAGAGATGTTTATTTTTGGCAGATACTGTCAACTTGAACTCCTGAATCTATTTGCATAATATGCTCCAACCACACCTTCGGCTAATCCCTTTGCCTCACCTGAACTCTTCCAGCTTCATTCTTTAGCCGCAAACTGAACCAACTACTTCAAAGACCCGATGCAAACTGATAGCTGTAGTTACGTGTACAATATATATGAAACTTTCTCAATGTAATTGTTAATTACATTTCAATGATCTCTATCAGCATCGCGATTCATTCTATGACTTCCCAAAATCCCAAATGGATTTGCATGTGTCGTTGCATGCATGAGGACTCAATTTCCTAATGAAAATTTGAGTATGTTCAGAACTATAGGCAGGGTTCGACCTATTGGAACCATTGCCTACTCATCAGAGTAGTCAGTCAATTGATTTTATGAACGATGAGTTGACGAAATTTGAGTAGTCAGGATTCGTATTCAATTAGTTAAAGTGGCTATCAATTTTCAAATAGGATTTAACAAGTTTTGCACGAATATCAATATTGAATTAAATTAAAGTTATAGAATGGTTAATAATATCAAACGGATCGGTTCCATTTTTAAGTAATTAATTTCAACTAAAAAGGGAATTACAAAATATAAGTTTAAATTATTCTCAAATTTTTACCTGATTTTTAGAGTCAAACTTCTGTCTGCCAATCTTATTTGGGGCACTTTTGAAATGTTTTTTAATCGGAAACTTTCCTATTCCAGTTTGCAGTGTGCAAATAATTTACATTTTTAGTTCACCTTTTAACAATTTACAGATAAATTTCACTTGAATACGAAGTAAGTATTCTTCATCATTATATTTTATTATATAAAAATATTTATATTCAGCAATATATTACTATAAATTAGCACTCGCACTTGATTTACAAAAGTAATTATGTTATACTTTAAATATGTAAATTAACACGTCTAAATTATTCGTGTATTCAAAGATTTGTTTTAAATTTTCTCAATGTATTTGTAAGCATAAATATCCATATATCAAAAGGCAATACTTCCGAAAGTATAGCATATGCTTCGATTCTTTGTCGATTAAATCACAAAAACAAAATCGAAACGCAATGAGTTGAAATGTTGATGTTAAGGAGGAGAAAAACTCAATGAAGCACTACAAAATCATTTAGATTTTAGTGTAAGGTGTGAAAACTGTTTATTTCGATGGCAGCCCGTCCGTGACACGTTTTTGAGCACAACACTTTAATTATAAAACTTAATTAGGTGCTTTGACTGCAGTTACCCGAACTATTAATTATATAATATTTTCAGATATTTGTTTGTTTTTTTTAGAGTTGGCGTACCGACAGCCTCGCTGGCTAGACTTCAACTGAACTCTCTAGCATGATGCCTAGCGCCTGTAATGTGAATTTAGTTTGCACTTGGGTCGAGGGACTGGGAATGATACTAACATAGTTATACGTACATATGTATGTCTGATAAGCACGTTGCTGGCAGGCTTTCGTCAGTTTGTCACCCGGCTCGACTAAGTTCAGCTAAACTAAACGAACCCACCCGACTGTCAACTTGACAACTCGACTCGAACTCGGCCTCGGACTCGGACTGTGACTGGGACAGGGACAGGGATAGGGACTCGTCTCGACTCTTCCATTTGTCGTCGTGCGTCGTGAAGTGGTACGCATTTGCTTTTGTAATTAAACAGTCCGAGTTGACACATTCTATATGTATATGCTCTTTTTGCCCCTTGCAAATAAAACTAACATATGAATTAAATTGTTTTGCCGTTTGTTTGTTTGTTTGTCTGTCTGCCTGTATGGTGAAATAACCCATCCGAAGGAATTCACAATTGTTTTGTAAATTTGCTTTTATCAATGGATTAATTGCAATTGTTATGGAAAGGGTATGGCATTAACTACTAGGTAGAGTATGATGTCCAATCTAAACTTAACTTTGCTCAGCTCTCGTTAGTCAGATACCTTAGGGATGTGTTTGCGAAATGGCGACTCATTAAACTGAATGTGACAAATTGTTGCAATTCTGGTAATTTTTAGTCCCAAGAGAATCTTAAAAATATTTATAAATTTCATTAACTGACTCACTTAAACAAATGATTTGCAATCAATTTAATTTTAAATACTTATTACAAATTACCGCACTCAAAAAAATGAATTGCAATCAGTGATAATTCAAACAATAAAAAATTGGATTTGCACTTAAAATCACATAAAGAATAAAGAAATACAAAGAAAGTCTATATAAGTAGTCGGTGTAGAATTTTTCAAGACATCGGCCTTATCTATTTCTAGAATCCGCAATTATTAAGTGCATTTAATTAATCAGCAAGTGACGCGTCATTTGCATAGATATTTCTATATTTACATACAATAAGAAAATTAATTAATGGAAATTGAAAGGAAAATCACTCGAGTGGTATGGTCATCAGACGGCTTGGTAGATTGGAGAAGAAGAGAACCAAACCCAAGCCAAGTAAAATAACAAACGTGGCCAAAAGAACATATTTGCGTATAAGGGGCCAAAAAATCAGATGGACTGACTTCAAAGGATGAGTCCAGGGATTGAAAGATGTCTTAGGGCGGCTACGAAAATATGATAAATTCAAAACGGTCATATTTCAAATTCTTTTTAGATTATACCTGGGCCTCTCAAGCGCCATGGGAGGATCATGACCAATACCTGCAGGTGAATTGGAGGCTTCTGTCTCTGTGCAAACATCCAGCATTAATTCGATTTTACCCTAAAAAATAATATCATTAATGTTAGACTAGATCAATGCGTTTAAAACCTACACCGTGTGTCGTAGGCATTCCAGGACAACTCTGCAGCGGAAACCAACCCTTAACTGATTTGCGTGAAAATAGATTGAGGCGTTTACGTTTGCTCGAAAAGAGTTGACATTTCTTGTCCGTATAAAAGGGCTCTGGAAGATTCGATAGATTAAGCTCCAAGGCGCCTAGATACTCGTCTCGTGTGATGAAATCCTTATCCCAGACCTGCAAATAGATAATGGGCGGCGTCTTGATTTCGATCTCCTCAAAGAGGCCGCCCTTGCGCCTTATGACCATCTGTGGAGTCGGTTTAATGAGCAACTCATTAATTAAGATATGTATTAGCAATGTATTATTTTACACGCTGCAATTAGGCAAAGCACCTACCATGTCCTCATTGGGCGAATACTTGAGGGTAAATATCATGCGCCAATTAAAAACCGCTTCGCCCGCAAATGAACGGAAATGTATATCGGTCGTTTGGCGCTTGTTCACATTCTGGCACCAGCTGGGAAAATAGCGCGGAAAATGTTTATAATTGCATATCGTTTACAGGCCAGCAGTCCCCCAAACCAACCCCAAGCCTAATCCCCCCCCCCCCCCCCCGTCCCTCAGTCATCCCATTCTGAATAGTCCAGTCGTGTCCAGTCCTCACTCCCTTGACCAAGTCCCCTCTTACCTACCCGGTCACGTAGATGTCGCTCATTAGTTTGCCAAATATATTTTTATCTCCGAACGGAATCCCAGTTAGATTCTTGACCACAATTCGCACCTCATAGCCAATCGGTGGAGTTGGCGTTATATCTATGTGCGTCGGAATGAATACGCTGGACTTAAACAGCTCTATCCACATCTGAATTTTTCCCTGAAAAATGTTAATAATTTTATGAACTTCTTTTATTTTCTTTATATATTGCTATTCTTATCTTCATACCTGTTCCACTCCTGGGTAATCATCGTGATAAAGAGAACGGGTTTCCACATGCTCCGGCACAAGTTTATAGCCAAAAGAGGGCAGCTTATCCAGATTTTTAAGGACTGTGAGACTCAGACGTTCATGCAACTCCTCGGCTAAAGAAACGCAAGATTTGTTATTTGTTAAGTTATTTAAATAACTGAATAAACATTAAACAGAACTAGGCTGTGTAAAATAAAGCGTGCTCGACTGTAGGATACCAGGAGCCCAGTTACTTTTAACTGAAAGTTAATTTTTGACCGATTATTCCTATGACAGCTATATAGGAAACCGATCTGAATCAAATTTTTCCAGGATATATAACACCAACATAAATGGATATTCTATCTGTTTGGTTAAGATATCTCTAAAAACAACAAACTTTTTCATACTAAAACTTGATTTTCGACAGAGCGTCGCTATGGCTCTCTATATTTGAATCAAATTTAGTCAGGATATATAGTACCAACCCAAATGCATATTCTATTAGTTTGGTTAAGATATCTCAACAAAAAAAACTTTCTCATACTAAAACTTCATTTTCGACATATCGTTCTATGAAAGCTATATAATATAGCGGCCCGATCAAAAAATAAAAATTAAAAAGGCTCTCTGCGTACGGTATCCAGGAACCTACTTACCAAATTTAAAGTCTATAGCTCTTATGGTCTCCGAGATCAACGCGTTCTATCAGACGGACATACGAACAGACGGCCAGACGGACAGACGGACATGGCTTAATCGACTCGGTTGTTGATCCTGACCAAGAATATAAATACTTGGGGGGGTCCGCCACGCCCCCTTCTGCCTGATGCATACATTCTGACAAACACATTAACCCTTTTTTGCCCATTTTCAATGGGTTCAGGGTTTAAAAAAATAATTAATTAAATGCAAAACAAGTTGAAAATATTTCTAACGATGTTCTGCTAAATAAAACACCTACACTTGGCTATAACTGTCTCATCTCCAAAGAGCATGCCGTCCACTTCGATGATATTGCCATAGAAATAAGGCGGTTGAATGCCAACCTCTTGACACAAATTCTCAAGGATTTCAGATGGTAAATAGATGTCATGCCATTGATTGTAGCCCACTTGTGAGTACTCCTTGGGAATGCCCACTGTGGCATGGTGTTTGCTATGCCATCTATCCTCCAAATCGATGAGAGTGGCGCCAATGATCTCATCCTTGCGCTTGTCGTGATCATAGAGCACTAGTTCAAGTATGGGATCAGCTGGTAATGTGGCGTCTAGTTCGAAGAAACGACCAAACACGGGATTGCTTTGATTGGGCACATAATGAGCCTGATCCGAAACCATTTTGCCTCCAAGTGATAATTTCACATAACAATCCGAGTCGGATGTCCAATCTCTGGGACGGATTTGTATGCCCTGAACTACGTAGACCCTTACAGTGAGGTTTACTGTATCCGTTAAGGACTTGACTTGGGTTGACTCTTGAACTAAAGGACGCAACATGTCTCCCCCTCCAGAGTTATCGGGAGCGGAACAGTGACAGGGCGTCAACTTAATCTGCAGCTTCAGTGTGGCATAGATATCCTCTTTTGGAGGACCATGCTTTTTGAACTTCACCCCATGCACCAGAGGCACAGGTACCGCCCAATCCTGGAGAAATCCAAACTGCGGTTGCGCCTCCAATTCGTTGGAATAGATGACCAGACTGTGCTTGCAGAGATGTGACCTATCCTGCCGATCAGCGTGTACGGAATTGTAGAATTTTGTCCACCAGGTGAATCTCTTATCCTCATGCAGATCACTTGACTCCGCAAATTCATCATACTTCAAGGCCAGTTTATTGGCAAAGGTAGCCGCATTTAAGCCCAATGCAATCTTGATTCTTTTCCAGCAACTGTTGACCGGATCAATTCTCTCATCTTCCGTCTCCTCCAAGGCTGTTTCGTCGTCATACTCCACAGTTATAATTGATGACTGAACGTGGCTATCCTCACTATATTCCGGCTTCCTCACGCACTTGGAGGTCTTCTCCTTTTGCAGGAAACTTGTCGAGCTGGGTATGAGAGCAGCTCCCAGTGTTGACTCCTTGTTGAAGGCATTAACCAACACATCAGTGGCTACCATTGCCGGCCAGTATTCCTGCTGATCGGGTAGACTCTGCAGATATATTTTTATTATCTTTTGCTCTCGAGAAATTATCATTCACTTACAACAACGCCGGAGGCATAGGCAACCAGGAAGTTGATGCTATTCCGCAAACGGGATGTGGTGAGTCCACTGGAAAGCACAAGATCTGCCATCATAACCTTGGCTCTTCTTTTGCCCGCCGAACTCAGGGTGCTCTTTGTATAGTTTCGCAGTCCAACGAAGATTACTTCCAGACTAATTAAAATAAAGGAAAAACAAGTGGGAAGGGCTATAGTCGAAATCCCGAACATAGGATAACCGTTACTTATTTCAATACATTAGCGATTCAATCCTAATGTCATATTTGCGTTGCCAGAACTAGTTGAGAATTTTAAGCATTCTAATAAGAATTCACAATACAAAAACTATTGCATTCTCTAGGGGGCATATGTTGCTTCAACAACTTAGGCACGCAATAACTGCTGCTCTAATTGTCCGATCTTGTTGCGATTCAGTGGGATAATAGAAAATAATAACAGATATCGGTTATTACCAAAAAATACGTATTATATGTAAAATTGTGGGTGTGGTGGTTTTTCGCGATTTGCGGGTGCGGAGGAGGGCGTTGCTTAAATTTGAAATAAACTTGATCTGCGTGGGGTCAATTGAAATCTGTGTGCCAAATTTGGTTACTCTATCTCTTATAGTCTCTGAGATCCGTGTGTTTATACAGACGGACGACCGGTTTTTCGAGAATTACGGGCGTGGAGGGAGGCGGGTCAAAAATTTAAAACAAACTTCACCTGTTTTAACGCTTTTGTGATCTGCGTGTGAAAGTTTGGTTACTCTATCTCTTATGGTCTCTGAGATCTAGGCGCTCACACGGATAGACAGACAGACAGACAGACAGACGGACAGACGGACAGACGGACATGGCTATATCGACTCGGCTGTTGATGCTGATCAAGAATATATATACTTTATGTGGTCGGAGATGGCTCCTTCTCCCTGTTACGCACATTCCAACGAACACAATATACCCTTATACTTATTTTTTATAAGTAACGGGTATAATTAAGGAGTCTGTAGTAAAGTTCAAATTTTAAACTCACACGTAGTTCAACATATTGGGGCGAATGTCCATTGGAATGCCAACAGTCAATTCAGTTTCCTTTTCAAATTTGAAGACATCAGTTTCACCTACCAACTCTGTAAACTCCGCAGACATCAAAACCTCGGCTAAGACTATACCATTCCTTGCCACGGGTACCCATTTCAGAGGAGGAGGAGAAACTGATTTCAGTTTCTGTAGCTTCGTCAGGGGACTTTTCTGCCAGCATCTGCCTCCATCTCCCCAACCCGACTCGATTTCAGTCTCCCCGCTTATCACACTCACCACAGTATGTCCATTGCCGATAAAATCGGACTCGGAGCTATGAAACTCAACGGAGATTAAAGGGGGATTCTGCAGATACCAACTGATGCTGCCTGGCAAAGCGAGCACCTTAAATTTGATTACAGTATTCCAAATGGGAGAGAGGGTAGCGGGAGCTCTCTGTGTCTCAGCTGCCTGCTCAGCAAAGTACACAGAGACATGACTGTCGGAGAGAGGTTTCTGCTCAGCTCCAGGACGAACTTTGGCCTGATGGACATAGACCTGACAGCTAATCAGAGTCTGCACCACATTCGGTTGCCAGATCATGAAGTCCACGGAGGACCAATCGCCGGCAATACAAGATAGAAACTCACGTCTCTCTCGATCAAGGACAATGGATATACAGCCCAGGACAACGCCCACACTGCAACCACAATTCGCACAGCTGTGAGCACATCCGGCGCCCTTGAAGACAAAACTCTTGACCTTCCAGCATTGATTGATTGATTGATACTTCTGCAGCTTCTGGATGAAGAGGAAATGTTTGGCATTTAGTCGACAGGTGCCCAGGACTTTTCCTCCTGCACTTAAGGTCAACAACAACTCTGGCCAATCGTCCTGAACACGCAGCGAATTGGCTAGAGAGCTGAGCTCTCCAACCAGACGATGTATCTCGTTGACAATATCTACGATAATGGCATCCAGATGTTCCTGAAAAGTCCGCTTGATCTTCTGGCGAAGAGTGCGTAGATTTCTAGACAACTTCGTAAAGTAATCGAGCAGGAAACGTTGCCTATTCTTATCCCAGTTGGTTGCATCCTCTCCCAGGTCGTAATGAAAGTGACTCCTTGCAATGCCTTCCTTAACTTTATTCATTATGCTGTTTATTATAAACTTCAGACACTTTCCTTGATTCTTCAGCTCGTTGGGAAACTTTAGTTGAAAGATTTTAAAGGTCTCCATTTCAGAACGCTGTAAAGGGAACATAGATTAGTTAAATTATATTCGAATTTTGAACTTACTCTCACCATAAAGTAAATAATGTCGATTATAAAGAAATCGCTGACAAACTTGATGCGATTATCGGGCAGTCTCAATTTGAAAAGACAGGAACGAAATGGAGAATCCTGGCGAAAGTATTTCGTATGGATTCCTGATCGAAACTTTCCTGGAGGTGTCTTTAACGGACCCACAAGATCATTGGAATATTTCTCAGCCAACTTGACCACAAATTTATAAGAATTAGCGTTGACTTGAATATTATTACCGAGTAAAGGTAGAAACTCTACAAAGAAGTTCTCATCAAGAGTATTACGTGCATCCGAGAGGCTTTCTATAGTCTGGGTAATTAGCACATGAGAGGGACGATCTTCACTCAGCATATTGGAATGCAGTTGCAACAAGATGCGTCCCACATAGTTCAATGGATTTACAGGATCGTAAAGATGCAGATATGTGGGACCCAATGATGGTGTATCTATGAAGTACTCATTAATTGAGGTACAATAGTCTAGAAGTGTATAAGCCTACCATTAAAGGCAATTTCATCAATGGATATTTCGAATTCAGAGACGCATTTCCACTGCAGATGTTCGTGCAGAAAAATCATTATAAGGAAACGCTGAGCCAATGATGGATAGACCCAAGCAAATGTAATCTCCAGGTTCCATTCCGGTGTCATTGTGTGCTTAGCCACTTGCGTTTTGGCCTTGAAAGAACGAAAATTGTATTAAGAGTATAATCTTTTGTGTGTCAACATATACTTTAAATCCAGCAAAAGAGACTTGTATCATGTAGTTGCTCTTCTTCACAAATATTCCCCGATATAGTCTGAGACAATAGCGAATATTGCTCTGGGTAAACGAGTCAACATCCTGCAACAAGTTGCTAAAGAATCAAAATTATAAATAAAAGTTGTTTATAGAAGATTTTGTTTCTTACGATTTGATATCGTCAAAGTCTTGAGTGGTTATGAACTTGTTTATATTCTCCGGTCCGAGATCATCCTGCGTTAACCCAGTTTTCACTGGGCTATGCTGCGATATGATTGCCAAATCTATCTGCAAATGGGCATTTGTTTCCTTCACATCATCCCCTGGAGGCTCCTCACTTATGGGTGCCTCTAGACGACCCCATTTCTTGAAGTAACTATGACTTGGTTGACTCCACACACTATGCAAGTCGATCAACAATTCACCGAGACAAACATTCTTCTTATAAAGCAAATACTTCTTGAGCTCAAAGAGAACTGTTAAACGCAACAGCTCGGTGAGAGTACAGTGAAACTCGAATACAAAGTACTGCAATCAAATACAAATTAATATCTATTGGGAATTGTGCTTAATAGCGTACCTCATTGAAGAATGGATTTTCGGAATTCGCATGTGTCTTTGTATTTTTGCTCATTTTGTCTAGACTGATTTTCACATATAGTTCACCTGTAAAGACACCTGTATTTGCCGCCTTATGCACAGTGATGCAAATAAGAAATTCTTGCGGTGCACCAGCAAAACAATCATCCATGTGGTTCATTTTTCTCTCTTTATCCCTTTTTAAAATGATTTTCAATATAATTCTGAGTGAAAACACTTTTAAAATTACAACGATTGTTTGCTATCAGCTGTCAGCTATTTCTGCCAGTCTGGCAACGCTGTCAACTTGTAACTCACCACGGCCATGCTGCAAAAGCTGCACTTAAAAGCGCTTGACCCAGAGCCGCGAACTTACCACGAAAGCTTTCATGACCATGGTTGTTATTGTGTGGTGTCAAATGAAGTTGTTGGAGCTTTCAGCTGGCCCAACTAGCTGTATTTGTGCAGGTGTAGGTAACTGCGGCTGTATTTGTATTTGTGCAGCCGCCCAGTGGTGTGCGGAAAAGGGGATTACATATAAGTGATTAAATTCTCAAATAAAATTTAATTATAATCATATCTTTTAGCTGTTCATTCTGTTAAAAGCTCCCCTCTCATAATTAAACTACATTTATTAATCTTTTATTTATTTTTATTTACCTTACAAAGTAATTAATAAATTATATAATCTTCAAACAAATATATATCATTAGTAATTACTATTCTTATATAATTTAAATTATATTTATTTTTACTCTTAAAAAGCTCCCTGCTGTAAATGGTACTCATTAAAAGCTGAAATTTAACAATATATATAAATCTTATACTTTCCCTTTAATAATTTAAAAAAGAAAAGGCAAAATATTAAATCTAATAACAAATATTAATCATAAATTATATATTTTTTTTATTATATTATATTTTCTTTAAGGGGTCACACTCTTTAAAAGCCCCTTTACAAATGATAGACTACGCCTCTGGTGGTGGCTTTTAGAGCTTGTGCTTTTGAGCTCCAGCTCTCCAGCTCTGACGTTGGGACCATCAGTTTCAGTTCGTGTGCACGGGCCAGACAGTCGACACAGTTCAGTTTGTGACGTTCTCTCTTCGCATCGAATCGAGATCTAAGCCGGAGCATTTTTGAAAGCCAGCGTCGTCGCACTTTTGCAGCCGTCGTTGTTGTTGTCGTGGTCGGAAATAAACGTTGTTGCTCTCGTTGTTGTTGTTGCCGTCGTCGCAGTTGTCGTGGTCGGTGTGTTTGTGTGTGTGTGTGCCTGGAATCGTTCAAGCGGGAGTTGGCTGATACAGAGGCTTCTCTTGCTACTCGACAGCAGCCTCCAGCATTCGGTGCGTCTCTCCTGGGTGCCTACAAACACATACATATATAAATATGTATCTTTAACTGTGTGTGTGTGTGCGTGTGTGTATGCGTGTGATTTTGTGTATAATTTTTTGCGCGCGCTCAATCAAAACAGAGCCAGCCAGCCCATCTAAAACCCAGGGTCCCCGAGAACCCTTCAGCAAACTCGAAAAACAAATTTCATATATTATTTAATTGATTGTTTAACAACTGGCAGCTGACAGAGTTTCAATTTAGCCAACTGAATATATGTTTCAAATCCAATGCATGCAAATTGGTCAAATGATAAATGAAAAGAAAAAACATGAAAATTGTTACAATAAATATTCTCTAAAATTTCCCAAAAATCATTGCAGCTTAATCTTCGACAAGGCTTCAACGCTTTTTGTATCGTTTAAATATTTAACAAGCTCGCTTGCAACGCGTGCCACAAACTTTACAGGTAAGCTTGACTTTTAGTTTTATGTTTCTGTCAGTCGGTCGTGCATGTTTCTATGTGTGTGGGTGTGAGTGTGTGCACATACATAAATCAAAAGAGCAGAACATGAAGAAGCAGCGGCAGCAGAGAGTTTGCTCCTGTTTCTGTTGTAGCTGCTACTGTTCAGCTGCTCCGGCAGCCACCCACGCCCTTAGGCTAACCACCCATCCGGCAGCCACCCCCAATGCCCATCTTCCATCTCCCATCTCTCTCCACCACACATCTGCCACTCCCACTCCTTTTCCCACTCCCACTCCCATCTGCTGGCTTCAGTGGTGGATACGCACTCGCTTTTGCGTCGTTGCCTACTTCGCTTATTGCTGTTGCTGTCCAGCATTGCTCCTTGTCTTTCTCCTCTTTCTTCTCTGGTTCGTTTTCGCATCTGCATACATCTCCCTTGCTTTTACCGCTGCAATCGCAGGTTCTCTGACATCTTGTGCCACTTTTCATTCGTCATTTACGCGTCATTTCTTTACGGTTATCACGTGTTCTACCTTCTTTTTGAACTCTCCGCTTTGACACTGTCCTCTCTCTTTCTCCCTGTCTCTCTCTCTCAGTCTCTTTCTGTCTCCCTTCTCTTCTTTTGTCTCTGTGCAGTGAAAGGCTCACAAAATACTTCCGCAGCCCATTTGCAGTTGATTGTTGTCTTGCAATTTCTTATCGTTCTTTTGCGTTTTTCTGCCATTCGCTTTTTGATCTTGAAATCATGTGTTTGTTCTTGTACTTCCCCCCTTACAATCTACCTGTACTGCTCCCTCTCGTTGCACCTAGCTCGTGGTTGGCGAACAAGTTTATCATAAAAGCTGCTTGCAAACAGGAAAACCATTAAAGCAAGCTAAATTGTTTATTGACGGAGTAAAAAGTGAGAATCGAAATATTCTGTTCTTTTTTTTGTTTTGTATTATTTTTTTGTATTCTTATTTCTCTTTGAATTCGTGCTGGTTATTTGCTAGATTTGCAGAATCATTTCTTTGCCCCACTTGCAGTTCACTATCCAAATGGCAGCTTATTTTTACATTACTTTCTTATAACGATAAGACGAAATAAAAATTAAAAAATACGAATTATAATCTTTTACGTGCCATAAAGGTTACTTTAAATTAGCTTTCAATATTAATAACACTTGGTTAAAAATTAACTTATCTTTAAACTAAAATAATGTCTTTCTACTACAATAGAAAAACAATAATTTAGATGCTCAAGGCACGCTGAAAACATTAAAATAGTAACAATAAAAACAAGCTTCACTTTCAACTAGACAATTAAGTAATAAATTAACAGAGTTGCCAAGTAAATGAATAGATTTACATACTAAATTAATACTAAACAGTTTATAATAATTATTCACAATTAATTAATTCCCCATTTAAATAATAATATAAATACGACTCTATAACAGACATATTTAGTTAACAAAATGCATTTGCTCATAATGATAATCAAGACTGCAATCTAAGTCTGTAAGCAATCGTCATAAGTACAGAAATATTAGACCAATAATTAAGTTGCAAAATATCCGTCCGCAATGGCAACACTTAAACCAAAATGTTGCAAGGAAATGGAAAGAACGCATCAAGCATGAAGCCCATGCACAAAGTGTGCAACATAATTCAATTAGTATAGAAACGTAAAAAAGCCTGAAACCAGATCAAAATGAAAGGAAGTCGAAACGAGCCCTCCCTTAACTATGGTCAATGGGTGATGGGCGATGGTAATCTCATGATGCGCCCGCAACCGTGAAGTGGTATATGACACAAGCCTCTTTGAAACCAGCTTTTGGTCACCAAAAAAAAAAACAAAAAAAAAAGAAGTCGCAAATTGGCCAAAAAGCATGCTGAAGGCAGCCAAGTTGGCGACGTGAGATTGGCAACTGGCGACTGGCACTTGACCCACTTGAAAAGATATAAACGTAATTTGATAAACTTCTTTGTTGGATTTGCAACTTTTGTGGGCCCGAAAACTAAACTTGACCGCGGCTCAAAGTTCCAAATTGAAAGGCTATACAAAAAGTGACCGCGTCGGGGCATTAATAAAAAAATAAAACATATAAAAATACGAGTATGTTGATATATGTGTATATAATATATTCCGTCCCAAGGTAAACGAGTCTCTCTCGATGGGCTGCATTACGAATGTATCTATAAATTGTATCTGGAGTCTCCACATCGCCATCAGGTTACGGTCACTTGCGTGTTGCGCTTGCATCGCATTGCATATTTTATGGTAATTCGAACTTATCCAACTCTTTTGGTTGCGACTTTCCTTCGCCCTTTTCTACCTCCTTGATCATCATCCATTACGCCCACTATAATTTCTCACAGTCATATAAAGTTTCACGTATCTCTTTCTCAAATTACAACCGCCGATTGACTTTGGCCCCAGGTTCACTGCACTGGTCAGTAATTAAAAGAAAGAGGGGAAGACACACTCAGGTGTGTGTATTCTCACAGTTACCTAACTTCCCTTTGTTAATTGCCAACACATCAGCCACAACATTGGCAACATTTCATTAGAGTTACATTAGATCTCTTTGCCCCTTTGTTAACTCCATTTCCATTTCCATTACTGCGGAAATCGAATGCAGACTTTAGCTCTCCATTTGCTGCAATTGTCCAGCCGTTCATGTGCCTTGGACTTCAGTTCAGCTGTCCACATAGTTTTGGTCTAATCGCCAGTTTCAAGTCTGTCAGGCTAAGGTATCATTGCGGCTTTTGTGGCAGCTGTGGAGGGACATGTTCAATACGAATTGACTGGCTTTGTCTAAGTCCCCAACTGGCCAGTTAAACGTATCATTTGACAGGGTATTGCTATTGAATTAAGTTAATTAATTGTAAAGTTTTCACCAATACATTTTACACTGCAAAAAAATCTGAAAAGAAACTGAAAAAATAGATTTTAAAATTATATCATAAAAAGTAAGTTTACTTAATAATAAGCCGATCTGTTGAAAATTGACAAATTAGAAAAATTTATTCTTTAAAGCCGATTAATTCTTACAATTATCAGCATCGTACTTTTAATCTTAAAATTATTCTGTAAAAAATTAGAATTTGACTTCCTAATTTAAGCTGGTATCTACCAAAATGAAAAGTTATTAAGCAAAAGATAGATTGATAGCTTATCAGGGCTTTTCTTTTACTTTAAGCCTACTAGGGGAGAAACTTATTTGGGAAACTAGTTAAAGTTTTAAGAGATTATCATTTGTTGGCTTCGGCATATTAATGTGCCCTAGGGCAATGTTTCACAAATCCAAGCTCTACATTTCTTTGGCCCATTTCATAAGATTGACAGGTGCACGTACTGATGCTTCCATCTCTTTTTTACCTGCCAAACAGAGTTGATTAATGAATCGGGCACAACTATTAATAAGTAAAGAAAATCCCATATTCAGGAAGGCATAAAACGTATTGTACAAATATTTACTTTCGCATGCCATGAAAATTCCCAACACGCTAAAAGTGACTTTAAAAATTGGATGTTGTTCGATTGCGCAATCGAAAGTGCGTAACTTTGATTTTTACTGTTGTTATGGTTATTATTGTGGCTACAACCCCCTCCCCCAGATCCACTTGTTGGCTTAATTGAGCGCTTAAAACTCAAACTCAAACATGGGCGAAAGTGTAAAGTAAAAGAAAGAGTAATTAACGGCGAGGAAAGGGGCAAAAAATAAAAATAAACCATAATGAACGAGCTCTAATCGTTCCAATACCGAATTGGGAAATGTCAATATATTTATATGTTTTTGTTTGTTGAGCGATAAACACATCATTTGTAATTGAAATCAATTTGAAGAGCAACTCGGATTGAGCTCATTTCAAGGCGTATGCGCAATAATGAAATACTATTCGGGCATGGGCATAAATTTTCTTTTGATTTTGAAAATGAAAACAAAAAAGTGAAAGTCCAAAAATATGCAGCGCAACAAATACGACTGCAACAATGCATATTAATTTGTTTTATTTTGTTGTTTATTCGCTGGCCCAGATAGAGACAGAGCGACTAAGAGAGAGGGAGAGGCGTAGACGCGCCTGAGGTTTTTGCTTGAGGCAATTCAAGAAAGCGATTAACACCCAAAAACCCGAAACCGACCACATTGTTTAACATTTAAAACCTAATTGTTTTTTCTGGCCATTACAAATGTTGTTGTTTTATTTATTGTTGCTGTTGTTGTTGCTGCTACTGCGCATGTGTGGCCCAAGATCTGCGACTTAGCCAAGTTTTCCAATGCTTTTCAGTTGGTTTCGTTCAGTTTTTTTTTTTTTTTTTTGCCTGTTTGCCAGCTGCATATTTGCACGCTGATGCAATGGGGCGACAGTGCCAGCAAAAAGTTGTCTTACAGGTGCAGTTGAACAGCCAACAGCCAGCTGACTTGAGTTATGATATAACGCTATCTCAACTGATTGCTAGACTTCTGTTAAATTATACAAAATATTCTAAGGGGAAACACTTCCCAACTCAACTCTCTCACAATCTTTAGGCTTACTTGCATTATCTTTAAAGAAAATAAACTAGATCTAGCACTTAAGGGCATTCTCATTCCTCCCCCATGGAAATTAACAGGAAGCTACCAACTTTTAGTTATTAGATAAGTTTCCACGCTATTTTCCAAGCGCAGCTGCCAAGCTCTGGGGGCTTTCTTAACCAAAAAAAAATACTAAAAACTGAAAACTCCCACATAAATTTACACACATTTAAATTTACACTCACCACACAAACACACACACACACACACATAAAGAGTGTGTGCCAACGCCCGGGCAATATTTCATAGTCTTGCAACTGCAACTGTAACAGCAACAGCAGCAACAACGCGTGGCAACTTCATTCATGCAACTATGTTGCTTGCTTGATTTGGTGCGTTGTGTAGATTCATTTGGTTGAACGCATAACTTGCAGTTAGTTGCATTTCCACACATTTTTTCATTTTTCCCTCAATTGCATTTCCCAGGCGAGGGTCCAGGTTAGCCAACAACGTAATTGGCAACGAAATCGAATCGGATTCTTTAATGGCAACAGATACATGCAATTGCATACAGATTGCAAATTGTGATAATGGCCACATACGAATACTTGTATCTGGTGTGTCGCCCAAAAGGAAGTGCCAAAGGTTGCATTATTGTAAATGTGAAAGTTTATGGAAAAAGGAAAAGCCAACAAGCCGCAAAGTCGCAAAGTCGCAAACTTGCAAAGCTTTAAAGCCGCAAAAAAGTTAAGCGCATTGAACCCGACCCGTGGGCACCTCAAAACAACAACAACAACAAAAAACTCTAAAAAGACCGAAAGAAAGTTAAATAATAAGCGAAAATTATAAAACCAACAGATGCTACAACAGCAACAGCAGCCAGAGGCCTATCCAATTGCAACTGCAACTGTAGTAGCTAAGCGACTGACAGACTGTCAGTCTGCTCTGTTTCTGTATCTGTATCTGTCAGATACATAAGCTGCTGCTGCTGCTGCTGCGAGACTTATTTAATTTAGTTGCAGTCGAGAAATGAAATAAAATGTGTATAGAAATTAATGTGTGAATATTTTTATGGTACATTTCGAGCCTCTCGCTAAGGTTGTTGTTGCAGCTATTGTTGTAGTTGTTGTTGTTGTTGTCCCATGACTCAAAATGTAAATTATCTAAAATGCTCGGCGTCGTGTGGGCACCTTTGTGCCATGAGGGCTTTGGAGAGACTCGCTGGTTTCTAAAATCCAATCGAGAGAGCGCATCTGTTTCTAACGCCCCTGTGCGGTGGAGGAAGATCGGGACGTGGGTACAGTGTCTGCCACAACTTTAATAGAAATTTATTTGCATCTGTTATGAATTGAAGTGACAGCGGGCGTAGCTAGTACTGTTGTTGTTGTTGCTTTATTACAAATACTCCGCTCTGTTCTTGGTCGTTTTTTATGAAAATTGTATGCGTAATTTATATATATGAAAACTCGTCAAAGCACAGACAATTGCTAGTTGACTTGCCTTAATTGACAGTCTGATCATTGCATCGCTTTGTTGCCCGTGTTTCTCTTTAATCCAACAGAAATTAACACAACTGGTCTCATTTGCATAAATTAAATGAAAATTAACAATAATCTTATAATGTTCTAAAATAATATAAAATTAATGCATTTTTTTAAATTTGATTCAGGATTCGGGAAAAAATGCTGCTTAACAAGTCTAAATATTTCAATTGCTTTTTTATTCGACTGGCATGAGACATTGGAGAAATTCGCTTAATTATTATTTCAATATTTTAGCTTAGTTTACTTTTGTATCAAAATGTTGTCCAACAAGCTAATGTATTCATTAAACGAAAGTTATGGCTGTAATTACCAAATACAATTACGATATAAAATTAAAGAATTTCTCTAGAATTGTTTAAAGCTTGTTTTATATCCATCTACTTACATTTTTCTCACTCTGTTATTATATTCTAAAGTATGTGAATGGGCTCATTTTCACTGATGAAAAGTGAAAAATGAGGCAGAACAACAAAAGCGCTCATGAACTGAACGATAGACTGGCATTAACAGTCGTATCATAATAAGTAAAATAAATGTAAGTATGTCAACTGTTTCCATTGCTTATGACAGACAGTTCACATTACTCGTTTAACAACAACACCAATAAGATACGACATAACTGGAGCAATGAGCAATAATAAACCAAACACAGCCCAAAATTCTGGTCAAGTTCTGAGAGTTTCACTTTTTGGTCAACAACAAAAAAAGAGAAGTTGAGAAAAACTGATTGATTTGAGCACAAGCATATTCAAATAATTTTGTACATATTCAATATTTCATACAACTTTCGTTTCGTGCTTTAAATGAATGTCGAGCAGAATTTGATATTATCTGTGCAATTTACAACCAAATTGGGTCATTGGGCGTTCTTGACCAATTGAATAGCCCAAGCAATTTTTTGATGAGACAGCAGGCAGCTCAATAAACATTTTTATTATTATTAAAACTTTATTACGAGATTCATTAAAAGCAAATGTAAGTGGTGCTGTGAAGTGTATATTATTTACAATATTTTTTTTATGTTGACTATGTGATAGCTTTGACAGCTTTAGAAATGTATTTATTTATTTATGTGGAAATTGTAAGTATAGACAAGTTGAGGAAAAAAGACTTGAAGATGCATACTTTATCAGCAGTTGAGTGTTAAATTAAATAAAAAATTTTAAATATTATATTTTAAATATTATTTAAATTTATAAAATACTTTTACTTACTGTATTAATAATAAAACAAGTTTTGCTATACTAAAGTTTTATTGAGAAAAGCTGAAAATGGGTTAATTAACGTCAATTTTTTTGGTGTTTAAATAAAAGTATTAAATATTAAATATGTATTTATGATATCAAGAGCGACTTGATGAATTTTATTGCATAAAAATCATAAAACAAGTCGCCAAAAATAACGCACAGAGTTGCTAAATAACTTGACATGTGTCTTGGACTGGCTAACTAGTTGGCAACCCGCCTGACCACCCGTTCAGTCTATCCAGTTGTCTGTCTGTCCGTCTGTCTGTCTGTCCGTCTGGTCTGTCTAGCTGCTCTCGTAACATTGTCGGGGCGTTGGCGTCTGCGCTTTTTGGCACATGGCACATGGCACGGTCCAGAGCACAGCTCCAACTACGACTCCGATTCCAACTCTGACTCGAAGTCAGACTCGGACTCGAGCCATGTATAAAGTGTGGTGTGTTGTGTGCGTTGTCAGTGTCAGGTGTTAAATTGGCCTGCCTTCAAATAGCGCACAGATTTTCGTGACAAACGGCAAACATTTGGCGGAGCGTCGACCATTGACCTAAAAAGACAAACAATAGCGCCCCTTGAGGTGTGCAGACTTTAGATGCAGACTCGTGCCGTAGCCTAAAGCTCCGACTCTATCCAATTATGTCAATTAACGCAGCTCCAAATGTTGTATAAGCGCACAGAGAGCAACTACAAATAGCAATCAAACTACGAAGTGTAGACAACAATTTGTCGACTCCAGAGAAGTTGAATGACATGTGAGAAATAATAAGTAAATTAAACATTTCAGTGTTTACAATCTTTCTGGCTTTCTGGCCAGACTTTAAAGATAATTGTATGGCTTTCAGTGTCATCCTTTTGGGCTCTAAATATGTAAATTATTTTAATGAAATTGTGCAGCCGAAAAATGTGTTTTTATGCAAATCAGTTAACGAACCCTGAACAAACTTTGTTTTAGCTTCATTGCAACGAGTTTTGTATTTGCATTAATTAAGCCAAAAATGTATAAATAAATTGTGATTTTGCTCGGCTCGTGGTGACAACTGGGATTGGGAACAAATTACAAAAGGTAACAACAAAAATGTTAGCCTGAATTAAATGAGTTTAATACCAGTTTGATAAGTTCGGGTTCGACTTTAAAGCTGTATTTAATTAAGGAATCTTGCAATAGCAACGGCAGCTGAGACAAAGGTTTGAACTTTGGCATTCATTCAAAATAAATATTTTGAAAGACGCATAAAGGCTGTCGATTAAATGACAAATATTTTTGTTAATTTTATGAACCATGAGGTAGATTAAGCTGATAACTGGAAAGATTTTGCGTAATTTATTTCCTCATGTTTTTGATTAAAAAAGATGATCAAATTGTTGCAGAATATTATGCAGCATCACGTTTCAGTTTGTTTGTGTCGATTGAAATGTAGCTGAGGTTAAAGTTCTGTATCTATCTATCTACTTTCAGTTAGATAGAAATGTATCTCAGGCTGAAGTTTTGCATCTGTTTACGTTCAGTAATTCTTTAGTCTTGGGAAATTACAAAACATCATCTTCATTCTTTTGGTATTTCTTTCTTTTGCTCAAGTTGCCCATCCCTTTAAGATACACCACAGAAATCTCGCCTCTTTTTATGAGTAATTCATATGTAGATTACCTGCCACCCACCTGCATTTAACTGCAAATCTTACAGAGTAATTATTAGCACTGTGTGTG
Organism: Drosophila phalerata; assembly: GCA_951394115.2. NCBI lineage: Eukaryota > Metazoa > Arthropoda > Insecta > Diptera > Drosophilidae > Drosophila > Drosophila phalerata. The sequence goes on from OX596004.2 coordinate 16,631,521, forward strand.
GGAATGCCACAAACCCTGTTGACCCAATTAAGGCTCATTACCAACTAAATCATTTAATTACCAGTCAGTTAGCCACTTACTACCAAAGAGAAACAAAACAGAATCATCTCAGAGCGTCTTTCTCACGCTACACACGAGAAGAAGACCAAGAGAATGAAGAAGATGAAGACCAAGTAGAAGACCAAGTCGAAGACGTCGAGTAAGCACTTTTAGTTTCGAGCATGATATTTTATTATTATTGCCATTTACTAGTTTTCATCAGCCACTCTTAGCCACAACTTGCACCACACAAACCACACACACAGACCGAATTGAAGTTTTCGAAAATAGAAAGCATTGGCAATAAATACAATTTCTAAATTCTTGGCAAGCAAAACGAACGTGACAAGTGCGATGAGTTCTCTAAGTTCCTCAGTGGTTGTCACTGGGTCGCTGTGGATCTCATGTGTGGTTTTTGGTGGTTGGGGACCTAACTAAGGAGAAGAAAAAAACGAAACCAAGTAAAAGAAATCATTTATGGCAATTGTCAAAGGGAAAAACTTGTACACGATTTTATGGCCAAGTGCAAAGTCAACTACAAACTTGGCTGACAGTCGAAGAGAAGTTACGAAGAAGTTGCAGCAAACCTTTTTGCCAATGTGCTTGCCTTTCAACTTTTGCCTTTTAATTAATACAAGTTACGACTTTCTTTAACCCATTTTCGACGTGCAACAAAAAGCAGCAACTAAATTAACTCTGAAACTCAACGTCTTTGAAGTCTGAAGTCTTTGGTTTTAGTCTCAATCTCAATCTCAACAACGCTCGCATTTCCTTTTGCCGCATCATTGTCATAGAAATTTTAATCACTCGCCGGATCCGTCAAAAATGTGCATTGTACGGACAACGACAATAACTTTCTATGGTTGAAAATGAAAAAAAAAAAAATAAAAATCACATTCAATTTCGCAAAGTAATAATAAACAAATGTCGAGTCGAGCCTCAACACATGCCATCAATTTGCAATCGGGTTTATTTTATTATTGTGCTGTATATTTAATTATATACAAAGCGATTGAATCGAACTGGCAGTCACAGTTATTGCCACTGTACATGAGTTTGAAATTGAGAGAAATATGTATCTTGTATCTTTGCATTTGCAGTCAGTCAGTTATCAACTAACTGGTCTCGAAATGTGCAAAAATTTGCCTTAATTACCCTGCGGAGACCCCAATTAAAACTGTGTACCATTTAATATTTGAGTTGCCATGCAGATACATAACTATCTATAACATACGAAACTATATACGTATTATATGAGTATACTATATAGAGCTAAAGTTGATGTTTGAGTTTGAGTTTCAGTTGGAGTTTTGCTGATGCACAGTTTTCCTGGCTCTTGTTGATTATGTGCAGCTAGGGAAATGTGCTAATATTTTCCAAGAGCCACTCGAAAGCTAATTAGAAAATGATTCTATGCATCTGTGTATGAGTGTGTGTGTGTGTGTGTGTGTATGATAATGATAGTTGTGCTTTTCATATGGCATATGTGAGCAGCTTAATGGTCGGCGCCCCTTTGAGGGTTTTGAAAGCTTAGTTATGTGGTGAAATAATTAGCTCTTTGATAAAAGCAGACAGTTACATAATTCTTCTGAAATATATCGTAATATGTTTCCATAGAGACATTTACCATAATTGCATTTCGTAAATGTATTTTTATTTAAATTTCAATGTCAATTTCAATGTCATCAATCAAAAATAAAGTCAGCCCAAACAAATTACGCAAATTAATAAATTATTAACATCAACACACAGCAAATGGAGACAAGTTTGAAGCTTGAACGTCAGCCAAGCTTATCACTCAGCCTCAGAATAGAACAAGAACAATGCAAAAAGCAAAAAGCAATTAAAATTATGCTGTTTTAGCTTTCATTTTCCATTTTCCAAAGGCAGAAAATTGCTTAAACTGTGCGGGCGACTGCCTTTGGATTATGGGCCAACATTGTGGCATGTGGCATGCGGCTTGGTATTTGTGTGGCATAAAGCTTTAAGTATTTTGCATTCAAGTGCCTGCATTTGCTTTTGACTGGGATTACATATGTATGTATGAATGTGTGTATGTGTGTATACATTTGGCCAAAGTACGAGTACTCGTAGCATTATCAAGCACTGAGAGAGTGGAGCAGGCAACAACAAGGAGATGTCTTGCTTTTAGCCAGCTAAAAGTTGGCCTGGAAAATATTTGCCACTCGCGAGTTGTTGCCAACAACTGAAACAGCAACAACAATACCAACATCAGCCTCTGCCAAGTTGCCAACTGTTCTACTTTTCCAACATCTATAGCTCGTGACATTGTTTGAGTTTTTTGTGTGCGTATACATCACACATACGCGAAGTTTATACCATGCCCATGTCACGAAAAGCGTTGATTTGATTATATCATTACATAAAATAAAAAAAGCTTATTAATTTACTGATTCTAGGTAAAATACTAACAGATGCTCATTTAACGTCTTTTTCAAATCTACTTTAATGAGATCTCGTGATAACTCAGCGTTATAGTTATCGTTATTTTCATGGCATAAGCACATTGCGTTAAGAACAAAACATGCTTAAAACAAGTACATAATGACAATCATAATAATGCGAACTTTTTTCTTAAGTTCGAACCCAAACCTATTTATAATACATACCATAAATTTCCATCACGATTTTTTCAATCATTTGTAAGCTAATTCCATGCTCTGTAATTTACAGAATAAGGTACACAATGAATGAATATCAAATGGAAATTAAAACCAGAGCGAAAGAGAGAGAGAGAGAGAGAGAGATAGGAAGAGACAGCGAGAATGAGTGAAACCAGAACCGCTTTATGAAGTTGTTGCGCTTAATGAGAAAGTCCATTTAATGTGTCGCAGCAAGAGCTTTAAACTTAGATTAAGTGTATGAAATTAAAGTGTTAGAACTTCAGAGACCAATTATAATAAGCCCCAAGAAATGGTATAATGACTATGTTATGATGCTTGCCATTTATTAAAAATATGAACAAATGGAAAAGCTGTTTTAAAGTTCAATAATTTCGAGATTAATAATTGGAATTCTAACATGTAAATGAAATTTACCCAAACTTTTATTTGAGTAAATGTAAATCTAAGCAATATGGTAGCTTATGTTACATATTGTGAGTGTATTAAAATGTCGCCTTGTAAATTTAATTTTTGGATTTCCTGTTTAACGCAGTCACTAATTTTTTACGCTTGCTTCACATGTTAATTTATTAGGCACGGACACGTACCACATTTTTAGTTGATATGTAACAAATGAAGTAGTCACATATGTATGTAAAGACAACATTTCTCTCCCTCTCTCTCTCTCTATCTATCTTTGTCTTGTTTGTTTGAGCATTTCGTGACACTTTCTTCTGCTCTACAATTTGTAGCACTCTGAAATAATGAAGAGTCACTTTTAATTAAATTAGAAATTCTTTTGTATTTATATCTGTATATTATTTTGTCTATGTGTTAAATATGTTTAACTAAATGGCATTTCTCTGTCATTTCTTTTTTTTTCTAATTGCAGCTTGAGATCTACAAAAACAGCCGCAAAATTTCCAAAACAACGAAAATGGTGTTTGACTGCGGCGTCTGGTGTGCAAAGTATTTGCTTTGCATATTAAATTTTATATTTTTTGTAAGTATTCCCAAATACAAATTAAGGATTGTTTTTAAGAGTATTTTTAAAAGTGCCAAAGGCAAAAAGAAAGCTTCAAAAATATTTGTTATATAAATTTAATGGACATTTAACAGAGAAAATGCTGCTTAAAAATAGTTTCTATTTGATCTATACATTTCCAATTCGTATTTTAACTTTGATATTTTTTTGTAAGTATTCACAAGAGCAACAACGACAACTTGAGTGGTTTAAAAATATTTGTAAAATTTGTAGGGAAATTCAACTTTATTGGCAGTTTTAAAAGTTGTTTTTCTATTTGATTTATTTATGTTTTTCGAGTTTGTTAAATTGCATTACAATTTGTGAATTAAGCTCGTACGCTGCGGGAAGGTGCGGCTCTCCGGCTCCTCAACTCTCCGGCTCAACTCGCCTCATTGCGGCTGCAGTCAATCAAGCAAATCTCTGCGCATGCGCACTTTTTCTCCATTTATGTCGACGGTTCGTTGACTTTGTTGTCGTTGTTGTTGTTGTTGTTGTTGTTGTCATGCTTATCATCATAATCATCAACATCAAATGCAATCAACATGAGGTGTAAGCAACATAAACATAATCATGTTTTCCTTTGGTTTTGCATGCCAAACTAACTCGAGGGTTTACCTTCTTTCTTCTTTTACATTAATTTATTTTGTGTTTTTTATGTTGCAGGTGCTAGGCACAGTTATATTTGGAGTTGGACTATGGCTCGCTGTGGACAAGCACTCGCTGATTGCTCTGCTCAAGCTGGTTGAGAGCGAGCGCATTGAGGTAAGTGCCCAAATCGAATTGCCCTGAAAGTGGGAAAAAAACTAACCCCAAAACTATTACAAGAAAAGTGCCCCGAAATACCCAGAAAAAATCCAATCAAAACATTGAAATGCACTAAATGTTATAGGCAAAAAACCACCCTAACTATACTACACTATCCCTCACTTCCTATATAGTATCCCCCGAACAACATTACGTGCAAGTGTGCACAGTAATTGTTGACATTGCTCCATGGAAAATGGGAGTTGGTAATTAAAGTGTCCACCAATATATCATTATTAAAAAAACAACAATAATGATAGAATAAACATGTGTTATACTGTTGAAAAAGATAATTGTATAACTATTAATAAATATATGCACTACGAATGCATTTTAGAAAGGTTCTCCATTCAGATATTGATTAAGAATTAAAAAATATCTAAAAGTAGCTCGAGAGTGAGGTCACTTTACTTGTTGATCCAATTGGAAATTGTATTTCCATAATTTTTCATCAAAATTCTAATTCATTTACAGTCATTCCTGATAGAAATATGCAGGTATTCCTCAAACAAATTATTATGGCAAATTCCATAGGAAAGTTTGCATGTCATATGACAACTACAAATTTAACGTACTTTGACACAGTTGTCCGACTGTCCATCTGTCTGACTGTTTGACTGTTTGACTGTCCGAGTCATTAGTTGAGTTCTCTTGGTCGTAGTGAAAATCGTTTTGAAAAACATATGCAACACGACAAGTGCATGTCCTTGCTGCACTGCGAATAATTGCAGGGTACATTCAAAGGCTAATTGACAAAACTTTTTCAACTTTCATGCATGTGTAGGTGGCAAGGTTTTGGTCAATGAACTTGTACAATGTACATGCCACCCTCACTCTGCATTAAGTAAGAGCAAACTTTCAGATGCTTCTCATTTCATTTCCTTTTCTTTTTAAAAAAACCCACGCACAAATCCACAACTTGTACTCGCAATCGTACTTAAGTTTCTCATAGCTTGTCAAATTTGTGATTGTGTCAATTAAGAAATTCCATAACTTAATTACAACTGTTGCGAAAGTTTTGTCGGTCCAAAGGTTAATTACGCATACGCAGTGTAGACTGGCATTTTATGCATTTACATACAATATGTAAAACTGAAACGTAGATACGATAAATTCCCCATCAATTCTCAGATCTCTGACAAGTTTTACATGATATTATTATTTTTGTTTTTTAGCACTTTACACAGCCTCAGGTCATAGAGCAACTGGCCTACGCTCTTCTCGTCATCGGAGCCGTCATGTTCTTTATGAGTCTCTTGGGCTACTTGGGCGCCATGCGTGAATCTCGCTGTCTGCTCTCAACGGTAAGTGCAAGATACAATTATGGTAAACTTACAGCTACAAACATACACAAAAGATACTCATCGACAGTTGTCCAATAACAATTACGAAGGTTGCATCATCCAAAATGTAATTGCAACTTTCAATGACGCCGCGGGAGACGATACTCTATTGTTGCTGTTGTTGTTGTTGTTGTTGTTGTTGTTGTCAATTGTTTGCGTATTTACGATTTTGTTAAATACTTTTTGGATTTTTCATTTGACTATGACTTTTGGCTGGAAAAACTGTCGGCCAAAGTGAAAGTTGCTACACGTTGTGGGTACATTTTTTGGGCCTTCTTATGATAATTTTTCATCTGGCATTTCCATGAACTGAAACGTGTTTCAACACTTTATCAAGTGTCGTGAGGGTCTCGTGTGTGTGTGTGTGACGAGCCCTTCACTTTCGGCCCGGCCTGTACTTGATCTTCTGTTTGTGCTTGGAATCATAATTTCACCTGCAGTAAATATTTCAAGGTGCGCGTCAATTTATGAGACGGTCAACAGGGCCCAACCCTAAAAGAAATTTCTATGATTAAACTGCGAGCTGTTGCAATTAACAAACAGCTTAACTATAAATATATACGCTCGATACTCGCAAATAGATTTAATAAGTCTGGGCTTGGTCAAGTTGATTGTAACGCCAAACAGGTGCAAGCTCTGATATCAAGCTAAACATTTGTCAATTGTCTCTTGCCGACAACTGCTCAACTATTGAATTTGCCCTTCGGGGGCGGAATTCGGTCAAAATCAGCATGCACAATTTGAGCACAATTTGCAGTAAATAAAGCAAGGGCACTTTGCTAACACTCAAGGTTCAACTCTTAGCATTGCCATAGTTTGTTAGCATTGGTTATTTATACAAGTTGCGAGTTGGCATACTTAAACGTAAATACTTTCAAATTGACATATATTAAACGATTCAATGATGGGCTACAGCTGCAAATAGATGATCATTGAATATTTATTTATAATTGTGAACAGGGCAATAAGTTCGATGGCTTAGTCAAATTAAAATAAAAGAATGCAATGCCATGTGATTTTTATAAGTAACAAAAAAAATTTATAAATATTTAACTATATTCGAAACAAAATTTAACCAGCGTCTACACTTACTTAAAACTCATAATCTTTTGTATAACAAAATAATGATATTTAAGAACGTAACCAATATATTTATACTTTTATTTTGAATTGCTCAAATTTAATTCAAATTGAATTTCTAAAATTAAACTTAGTCAAAATTAGTTCATCTTATTATTTATTTAGCTAAAGAAGCTATGAAATCCCTTACCTGTTTTTTATTGACATACTTTCGTTGTTAAGATATAAATGACTTTATTTTCTTTGTGCTTAATTTATGACCGTATATAATACGTCTAAAAGGCTTGGTCCATTTCCGAATTTTAGAGCTGATCAGGAAGCAATTAATTGCGTACATTGTCATTTTGGCTGCATGGTAAATCCATTATACTATTGCAAGACCACACACACACACTTGCGTGTATCTGACAGATTCATTAGCCAGCAGTTAAGTTGGGCAGCCCACTCAATGGTAGAAAGAGACGGAGAATGAAATGCTGCCAGGCGTAACAGGCAGCGCTGACAACATGGAACTTTATCAGGCCAAAAGCATCGCGACAACGACAACAACATCAACAACAACCACAACTACAATCACAACAAAACGAGAGAATGAACACCACAAGAGCTTATAAAACATGCAAGCAGCATTTCAAAATGACCTTCAGCATTTGAGATTGGCAGCATGGTTTGCGCCTGCACTACATGTATATGTATGCGTGTGTGTGTGTGTGTGTGCGTGTGTGTGTGTTGGCGTTGGCCAAACTCACCACACTCGCCTAACGCATGCTGCACATTTGGCTCAGGGTCAAACGCATAGATTTTTATGTAATGCCCACGACTTGACTACGTAAAATGTTACTTTGAATTTAGGTCAACTGCAAAACGGGGCGTATGCGCAATTTATAACATCTATTCTTTTGTGCTTTATTTTCTTATACATTTTTTTCTCTTGCAGTATGGCACATTTTTGATACTGCTGCTGGTGGCTGAGATTGTAGCCGGTGGTCTGGCTGCCTTTTATAAGGAACAGGTGCGCAACGAGAGCAAAAAATTCTTGCAGACGACAATCACAAGTTATACGCTGGGCGAGAATCAGGATGCCACCTCATTGATGTGGAATCAGCTGATGGGCAACTTTGGCTGCTGTGGCATCAATGATTACCGTGACTTTGATGAGTCGCAGGCGTGGAAGGATACAAAGGGCAATCGCACCATACCCGATGCCTGTTGCATATTAAAGGATGTGTCCAAGTTTGTACCACGTGATGAGGACTGCACGACCAATCCCAGTGAAAGCAACAGTTTCTATAAGAAGGTAAGCTACCTAAACCTAACTAAAAGATATATGTGATGATTAATATTTGTTCTTCCTTTAGGGCTGCTATGAGGTCTTCACTCAATGGTTGATTCGACAGCGTGAACTCATCATTGGCGTCATTGTGACTGGCATTGTTCATCTCATTCTCGTTATACTCGCATTTGCGCTGTGCAAAGCCTTTGCCAAATATGACGATATGCGTCTGTAAATTGTCGGTACAAGTTTAATAGGTAGTAACCGAGAGGACATGCTAATTTATAATAGACAAAACAGCGAAACAATGATACAGTGAAGCCCCCAAAAAATATGAACTTAACTACCGAACCCAACCGAACATTGAGATATGCTCAAAAGAAAACTGCATTTCTCTCACAACACTTAACACAACATTAGAACAGTTCTAACATACTCTACTCTTATAAACAGAATAATGGAAATAACGCAGAAAATATTTAATCACATGGATACAAGAAAATGTTGCTCAAAATTGCCGCCAGAAAAGACAACAAAGAAAAGTTTGAGTACGAAAAGTTTTAAATGGAAAGTTGCTATGCATATTTATTTGTGAAATGAAGAAAAACAACCTGTTTTGATAGCAGTTTTAGTTCTTAAGTAGTATTCTACTATATACAAGCATACTTATATAGTATATACACATACATACATAATAATATACGATTAATTCACTTTTTTTAGTCCCACTCATTTCATTTAAAAGTATTTGCTAAGAATTTATTCAAAATGGATAAACCACTCAAAAACATCACAAGAACAGATAAAACCATTCAATTGAAAATTTATGGATAAGCTATAAATTTATAACGAGGCATAAACACACGTCAAGACATTCGCATAAACGGTATCTTAAAAAAGATAAGAGAGTTTGAAATATTGAAAGTGTGTACTATGTGTACTAGATCGTAAGTCTTCTATGATTAAGTTCTAATTTTAGTTGTTTGCTATTACTATATTCAAGTTTTTAACTACGTATTGAGAGAGGACGCGTCGTGAATCCAGAAACGAGAATCGTGTCTATCCTTTTTGTTAAAAATTAATGTTGTACATTTTTGAATTCTATATATGTGTATGCAGATTTACAATTCCATACATCGTATATATCTATATATAAATATCTATTATTAACGCATATTATAAACACGTACTCGTATGTCTGTAGTTTACTTAATGTACTTTTGAAGCAAACTAAAACACATGAAAAACGAAGACAAAAATCCCCTTAAAAACAATGTACGAAACAAATTTAAAATGTACATTTCTGAACGTAAATGAAAAATAAAATAATAATAAATAAAATAAACTACATTGAATATATTGTTTTCAGGAAGAGTTGCAGATTTTAACTTTCAGGTCAATCAATAATACAATTAAAAATTAAATCCCATTTGCAGAAATATTCATGGACAATTTTTAAAAGCCATTTATTGTTTTACATAAAATATACTCATTTTACAGCTATAGTTAGGTTATTATTATTATTATTATAAATATTTGTTCTTTCGTGGAAATAATAGTCACGTCTTGCAACCATATTGTTGTTGATCTCTTGTCCAGACTTGTAAATGATATAAGAGTTGTTGTTCCTTACGGGAATTATCTTCCTTTGGCGAATGTTTACGATTCATTTATAATTGTCACACAATACCAGAATATAGTTAGTTAATAGTGTATAAATGAAATCAATACCATACCACAGATAAATAAATATATAAATATATAATAGCTTGGAATTGATATAGGAATATATATGTACGTTATATAGTTGTATAGATAGATATAATTGTATATATACATTTAGCAGTTATCAGAAATATGCTGATTGGAATACTTTCTGTAAATATTTTAAAAACGTTCCTTGAATGTATTTGGTTACACAAAATCAGTTTAGTGGGGGGTTTACAATATAAAAAATCAAAGTGGGCTGTTCTAAGATATTGAAGATCGGTGCGAAAAAAAGCGCTTCGAACTTGTCTCTTTTGGAATTTTTGTTTTGTTGTAGATCTTATTAATAAGTACTCAAAACACTTGGAGCGAGATCGCAAACTAAGCTAAGCTTTTGGGGGTAATTTCCCATTCACACTTTGTGTTAAATTCAATTGGAATTACAATTACATATTATATGCGTTAAGTTTTTTGGTTGCCGAAAAATCTAAACGTCTCTTAATTGAACGGTCCCGGAACTGGGGGTTCGTCCTCATAGGTTGGCTTGCCAAGGAATGGTATGGAAAAATCCACCATGTTTGGATAGACCAAATACTTATTGACCGCCTCGCACAGCTTGCTCTCAATCACATTCGTCACGATCGACCAATCGACCGACTTATCGCCCACCTGGGGCTTTGTGGATATCCAGAGACGTGGTGGTCCACGGAAACACATCCACACACGGTCGGACGGCGGTGGTGGTATATTTAAGGTGCCACGTGCCACCAAACCCTTCAGTTCCACTCGCAACGTGATATTGGCGTTCATGTTCTCCATGGCGCGTTGCACATAGGGCAGCTCAGTGGCATATTGGAACAAATTGGAGGTGGCAATGCGATCGACAATCTTGAAAATGCGTCGAGCATTGCCCGGTGAGTTTTGGAAGAACCTAGAATACACAGGCAATTATAATAGATGGAAGTCATATTGATTTTTTATAACGTACTCGGCTTGTCCTGTTGGCTCATTGGAAACGCCTGGCGGTGGAGACTCCGCATCCGATGAAGATCCTCCGGAGCTTTCGGCATCGCTGTCGTAGATGGCATTGTTGCTTGCCTCCTGGTTGATCTCATCGGGCATGCTACGCATGTCCGGCGGTGTTTCCGGACCTGGTAACGTATCTGAGAGCACGGGCGATGATTTGGGCTTGCTGCGAACACGCAACAGATTCAGCTTGGTGGTCACTGTGATGTGGGCGAGTCCCTCATAGGTAACATCTGCATCCAACCAGACACCACGTTCGTCCAGCATGGGCTGCGACATCCGATGGAACAGCATTGGCGACTTTCCCAAATAGATGTTGGTAATGACAACCTCCTCCATAAAACTGGGGAGCTGCATGTCGAAAGTCAAATCGAATTGTGAATTGAGTGTGAATAATTTCTATCTCAAGCTTACCTTGATTGAATTCAGTTTTTTTTGCATAAACTCCTGAATCTTCACATGCAGCGCCGTATCGTGCAGCCAGCTGAAGAGACAGCGGCCCAAAATGACATTAGCCCAGACCACGCTGCCGGAGGGACCCAAAAATAATGACTGATCAATGCCCTTCCACAGCTCATCCTCCTGACGTTTGGCACGACGAGCCTAAGAATGACAAAGAAGCATTGGTCAAAGATCTACACACACAATTGCCAACATTGGAATTAGCTAAACCAAAAAGTAATCAAAATAAAGCATACTTTTCTACGACGATGACCTGAGTGCTTAGGATCATGATGAACTTTGCGGCAAACGGGGATTTGACTTTGGTTGCAAGCTTGCTAAGAGAATAAAATAATAATAAATAAAAAAAACTCAAGGAAACCAACTAAAGATGGTATGGAGTTATGATCATAGCCTATGCGTTTTCAACTACCTGGTAAGCTGCCATAAATTTGACATAATCCGGGGGATTTCTAGCCACATCTGCATTCATAATAAGACCCTCATATGCATCCTTAACAGCTTCCGGCGAGTCATCCTCCTCAAGTATGTCATCGAAAAGCGTGTCGGGTGTATTAGAACCGGCGTCTTCATTGTTATTGGAAGCCATAGAGGTCAAGCTCTTTTCGTCGGGTTCCTTGACGCGGGTCTAATGGGAAATTTATAACATCAGGCTAATGAAGAGGAATAATTAAAAAGGCAATCACTTTGTTGGTTTGTCCCAATATCAAATTAACAGCATTCGCCGCAGCTGCGGCCTGCAGATCTGTGTCCTCGACAAAGCGTATCATCGGCACATGGAGTTCTTGCTCATGGACGATTCCCTTGCTGGCAGCTATGAAGCGACGATACCAATCCTCCTTTTCGCGATCGCAACGTGCAAATAACAACAGACGCACCTCATCGCCACAGGGTATGCTGATCTCCTGAAGTCCCAAATCCGGATTGACAGTGTTGCGCAACTGCTGTAGCTAAAAATACATAAATAAATTAGATCAAAGATTGTCATATTTGTACGATTAAATAGTATTTACATCTGCTTGCAACACTGTGGCGCCAAAATCAATTGTTTTCTCCAGCTCTTCGCATCCGTTAGGAGGCGTTACATTGCTTACTCCAAGCAACTTTGATTCCTTGGCCTGCACATCCATTTGACTGGAAATTGTTTCCTGAGGTGTTGAATAGCCCGTATACGTGTTTTTAATGATCAGTTGAATTGGATATTTGCGATTAAAAAATCTTTAGGGATAAGAAAGTGATCGATTAGAATTGTTTCACTTGAAGATCGTAGCAATTACTCACCGCTTTTTAGCCAATCCCACAGGTAAGAGCTCAATGCGACAATCCCGCAAGTCATATGATCGATGATCCGTAAAGAGTACCTTGGTGCGATCGATGGGCACCTCGTTCCACATACGTCGCTTGGGAATACGGGCATTCGTTCCAGAGAGCTTTAATACAGATCCATCGAGGCGCACATAAACCGATCTTGTCATGGCAACGGAAAAGGTAGCAGGATCATAGCTATTGATCTCGTTCAGCCAACCAGAGTAGGTCTTGATCGTCTTGTGCTCCTCAACGGCGGGAATCTCACAGATTGGCATGTTATAATAGTTGGGTATTCGAAACGGAGTACGCTCTGGATGTGTCCTCAGCACATAGGTTTCAATTAAATAATGGAAGAAGGAGCTGGACCAATTGATGGCAATAACAGCTAAAACAGTTGCCAGCACGCCACGAAGGAAATCTGGAAGAGGAATCACTAATAACCCAACAATACTGATCACCAGTATCACAGGAGATGCCACGGAACGTGCCCGCCAGTTAATGGAACTCGTGGTGCTCAAACTGGCCCAGAGATGAGGCCGTGAACCACTGAATATGGACTTTTGGGAGTTGTTGTCAGGCAATGGAGACGTTGGCAGATCTGAGTCGGACATTTGACGTTCAATTGGCAAGTCGAGAGCTATGCGAACCCGAGAGACATTTGAACCCTTCGCTTTGGAAGCACCCAACTGCTGGGATTGGCTTTCAGTGGAGTCGGGACTGCCAGTCGGTATCATATCCTCGTGTACCTCGACGCCAGATTCAATTTCCACATCCTTGCGGGCCATGACAATGCCGCGCTTTGCCTTGCTGGTAACGGGAATCTCTGGAGCAGATGCCGACTCCTTGGCCTGCTTAGCCTCAGCCTGACTGCTGGTGGATGGCTCCATATTGGTGGATGGCTCGGCATTATTGCGTCGGCGCAGGAAACTACTGCGTAGGGCTGAGGCGCCACTAGGACTGGTGCTCAGCTCCTTCTTATTCATCGCGGCGGCCTGTTGCTTGGCCTTCACCTTGGACTTGATATGTGCCAGGCCACGGCGTAGTCGGGAACGTTCTATGGATATGGCAGCTGTGGCGCCAACGTCGCCACTGCCAATACTGCTGCTGTCGTGTTGCACGAACTCCGTATCCGGATCAGAGTCCGAGTTGTGCTGTTGCTGCTTATGTTCTAGAGTCAAGGAAAATTCCTCACATATGGGGGTATTTATTGTGATGCACTCCGAGTCTGAGTCCGCCTCGTTGGTCCAACCTACGGCGGATAAAGCGACGGGCTCAGCAACAATTACGGGTATAGGCTGCGAGTGATGCTTCGATGATTTGATCTCTTCAATCGTTTGGGACACCTTTCCCTTGATGAGTTTCCAGGTACCAACTGTACCTGTTGTGTTGTCACCGCTTCCTCCTCCGCCTCCACCGCCGACAGCTGTCACGCTGTTTGACAGCGCCGATATCAAATTGGGACCACTGGTGGTTGGCGAAACTCTCTCAATGCTCCCCGATCTAGAAATGTACAAATAAATTTAGATGGAAACCTGTCAGATATTAAAAACATCAAAATATTACAAAACACAAGGTTTCATCAATAAATTCTCTGCGACTTATCAAATAGTACCTAGAGTTGGGTGTACAGCTAGAACTCCACATCCAGAAGCGTTCATCTACAACTAACTAGTATTTCTCGACTTTGTCCATGTTTGTACATTTAATAATATATAGATCGACTTTTTGTGTAAACACAAATAAGTCAAACTACATAAAATACAATTCTTCTCACTGAATTTCCAAAATGAATGATTTAAGAAAATTATTGTAAAACTGTTCAGAAAGTTTCACTCTACTCTTTTTTAAGCCAATTCCCCAAGGCGTCCCATTATAGAACCCATAAAAAATAACTACTGTATTGTATTCAATCAAAAGATATTTTTTAATTATTCCAGAAAAGTTATTTTTATTTATTTGAATGAAGATATATGTTTTATTTTCCATTTGTTGTTCTATAACCTGCATTTTATGTTTTCCTCTGTGTCTGAATCTGTGTCGTTTCTTTTTTTGTGTTTGTGTCTTTTACTTTTATCTTTCATATTATTTTCGCCTTAGAAAAGGTATTGGAATATATTTTGTGTATATAATCGTATATGTATATTTCATTCGTTACGGTTTTACATATTTCCATTAATTATTCATTGTTGATTTCTTTTTATTGGTTTCTTTAACTTTTTTAAATAATGCATTGTAGTACTGCTGATATTTTAGTTTCGATTTACGATTTTTGTCTCTGGGGGTTGTTCTTTACTTGGGAAGTTTTCTAGTAGGTATGAATGTATGTATATATGCCTTTCTGTTTTATTTATTGGTTATCCGCATGAGCACTATCATGGGATTCTATTTAGATTACTTCGGTATTACAAATACCATCTCCTATTTGAATATATTTCGTTTTCTGGCTTGAACATTTAACTCTGTATCTGTATGTCGAATCGAAACTGGTCGAATCGAATCGAAGAACGCATTTCAAACGTTTGGAGGAAAAACATGATTGGAAATCGAAAGTACATTTTAGTTTTGGTTTTGGATTTAGAAAACTACAAATATTTTTTTGTATTTTTGTTTTGTTGTTTTTTTTTGTTCATTTTTTCAACTTTAATTTTGTAAAAATTAAAAAATTACGTTTATTGAAAATGACTATAAAATATGGAATATTTTGCTAACTTTTCATACGCTTTATATGTATACGTATAATGCTATTGTTTTATATATAATTATATATATATAGATATATATATTATATATGTATATATAATTATTTGGTTTACTATATAGTTTTCATATATGCCAACTTTGCTTTAGGTTCTTCTATTTATATTTATATATTTATACTTTTGGTTTGTTTTTTAAATTGTATAATGCTAAAAAATTATATGCTCTTGCTTAATTTTTTTTCTGAATATTTAGCTAAAAGGAATTCATTAGTAAGGGCGCTCAATTTTAGTTACATTGAAGGATTAAGATGCGTGTAAATTTACACGCAAAATTAAAATGGAAGAGCGAGTGCCGGACACTCGCTTTACAGGCTACTTTTTCAATCCGATTTGATTTGTATTATAAAATTCTTGAATAAGTTTTAAAAGGTACCAAATTTTATAACCTTGTATTGTTTTTTTCCTTCCGAAGCTAGTTCCAATTAGCGTAAAATTTAAGTTTTATTCAAGGGTTTCAGTTAAAAAATTGTCTATTTAAAACATTGCGTTTGGTTTGCTTTTCTATTTAGATGCAACTTTCCCTTATAGTTTTCCATAACTTTTACTTTTTTGTCTAACTACAAACGAAATACTGTACAAAAATTGTGCTATGAAAATACTCAAAAAATAATATTTAATTTTTTAATAACAAACCATAATAGCTAATACTTTTACTTTTCTTTTCATTTCTAATGACAATTTTAGTTATTATTTCTTATAAATTTTCCATTTGTATGCATTGTAGAAATGTGAAGTAAACTAATTTCGGCTCAGGAATGCAGAAGTGCACTAAGCAGGAATGCAATTTTGCATTTGAATTCAATTATTTTTTCTATGTTTTAATTAATTTATTAGCAATTACTTGAAGAAAATTCTCAAGTTTGTCTTCAAAAATACATAAATATTACGTTTTATAAATTTCATCAATTGTACTACGTGTAAATTTCATATATTTGTTTGGTTATCTTTTGTTTTGTTCATATTTGGTATCAAAAACACATATTGACCAATTTTAGTAAACATATTAAATATTTAATAATAAGTTCGAGTTCCAATACTTTTTTTGCAGAGTCTTTTGTATCGTTTAAGTATTTAGTTATTTTTTTTATGTATTCAGTATGTTTTTATAATATATTTACAATAAATTTCAAAACAAAAAATAAAACTCAATATTCTGATGTTCATTTATTAATAGCAAAAGGTTTTCTCTTTGTATAAATTGCATATATCAAATATTTTCAATTATTTAATTTTATTTATATATTTATATAAATATGTAGAAAAACAAGGTATAAAAGTGTATCAACGCAATCAGTTAAAGCTACAGGAATCTACAGACTACAAAACATATAAAAATATATTTAAGAATTCGACATACAAAATATAACACTAGCGTCGTCGTATAAAATGTAACAAATAAACACTCACATGTGTATAAAGTATAAAACGTACATTTAGTATAAAATGTTTCTCAAATCAATATAACAAAAATAAACACTGCTGTCCATAATTATCTATTCACAAGTGTATAACAAAATTATAACTAAAAACAATACAAATAGAGTAGTCTTCGAAGGGGCGTTACATCTCTATGATTTGATTTCGTAAACGCAAATGTCTTTGACTAATTCGTTCATTCATCTTCATTTTTTTCATTACATTGATTTTGCTTTTTCTTTTGTTTGAAATACTTAAATAACAAACAAGTGATGCTTAGTTTAATAATAGCACGCTACACAAGATTCCAGTGCTTGCAAAAACATTGAGCGTTTGCTTAAATTATTTAAGAGTCGTTTTTGGTTTCATCTTTTTTGTTGTTGTTAGTATGTATATGTAAAATATTTCCGTTTAATAGTTTTGTCATACAACTTTTAGCATATTTAAATATTCTTTTTTTTTTGTTGGTTTTGCAATTTATGTAGGTTTTTGTTAACAGTTAAAGTATAAAGTATATGTTTATATAAAAGTATAAAAATCTATAAAATATTGAATTTCACTACATTTAAAAAACATTATCATCGTCATCGTAATCATCATTCATCAGAATTAGATATCGTTACCAAACCCTATTCCTTTACATACTTAAATGTCTTTTTAAAGACTAGCATTTAATTACTTTCACTGTTTAGCACAATAATAGCTACGCCTGTTTGCATTTGTTTAAAATATTTGCGTAAAACATTATACACTACAAGGAGCAGGCTGTATTTTGAATTTATGTTTTTTGGATAGATTCCATATTAATGTTTAATACAATTAATTATTTTGCTAACAATTAATTTAAAACAAACGAACGAACGCTTCAAGTCATCTAATTTGTTTATGCAGTTTCAAAAATATATATGTATATAGAATTACATATGTCACACATATATAGATCTGTTATATGTCGTTCCATTTTTGTTAATTACAATATAAAAATTCTAGAAAATTGCTATTAATGTTTTTATCTTTCTTTTTTATTTCATTTTCCTTATGAAAGTGCCACGCGATCGACTTTGAATTTTATTTCATTAGAAAGTTTTTCATTTTTTCGTTTTTTATTTGTAAACAAAGCGCGAGCAAAAATTTGCTAATAGATTTGACTATCGTATAATATACATTTAAAAGTCCAATGCGACTTGTACTTATTTCTGGTAATTTTATTAAATTTTAGTACTTTCATTTTGGTATTTTGTAGTATATAGAAAAAATATCGTATTTTGTTTTTGCTCAAGTGCCATTAAACATGCATTTATATGTAGCAAAATTTCGTATATAAATTGGAAATTAAAAATAATAGCTATTATTTTTCGGCTAAGTTGGTTTTTATAAAGTCTACATATTTAAAATGTTTTGCTATGTTGAGAATCGTATTATATATCATAGTAGTAAATATTATATTATACACTGTTGTCAACTGCGAAAGTTTAAGTTGGAAAACGAAAAGTCAACAGAAATGTTGCAGATATTTTAGACTTCAATTTGAAACAGTTTTAACTCTGGGTCTTTTGTATATAATTCTTTCGTTTGTTGATATTTTTAAGCTAACTTGGTTATGCGTTTGCAAATTTTTTAATATTTTTTTTATGTATATTTTTATCTTTATAACGCAAATAACATATAGTAATGCCATTATATATTTAAATATTATATTATTTATAAATACATGTATTGAATTTTTTACGAATTATTATTGCACAAAAGTATGTTTTCAGAATTCAGATTTCAGTAATGTATATTTATATATGTATATATAGATTTGTGGTTCATTTTTGGTTTTTAGACTAAAAAAACAGTTTATACAAAAATTGCTATATAAAAAGTTGTCTAATATAAGTATGTAAGTTAAGTATTTATAGATTTGTTTATGCATAAAAAACTGTTGTGTTTTTATGATTATGTTTGCAACACGCCCAACTTACAACAATTAAATAAATATAAAAACCTATAGGCAAACAATGTGACATCAAATATAATAGTTTTTAAAGCAAATAAAACAAACATAATACTGAACACAAGCAATTTGACTTTTTGTTGTTGGCATAGTTAATAACAATTAGTTTATTTGATTTTGAATGACGCCTGGCGGGCAAATGCTATTAATTGGTATTCAACAAAAAACTTACTTAGTGTAAAACAATTCGATGTGTGTGTGTGTGTGTGTGGTAGTGAAAGTGTACAAGTTGATAATTGTGTTGGTTCGTGGACTAGGCTCAAACTAGAAATGAGCTTGACAAAAACTTCGCTGATTAATAATTATAAAATAGAGTGTGTAGATTTGATGAATCGCTTCACTTCATTTCGATTGTAATTGCATTGTGTTAATAACGTGGCATGTAAAAATCGTAGTGTATTTATGTTGTTTGTGTGTATCATAATAATTTGTATAGATTCTTTTATAAAGTAGTCAATGTTCTTTAGCTGATTTGTTTATTCTATGTTCGTTTTGTGGAATTTGTTGTGTGATGTGTCAATTTGTTAACTCGTACGATTTTCACATGCGACGTAATATTTTCGATAGAATTAAATCAACTATTTTTTAAAATTGTAAATACTTCCTATTAAACATGTGAAAAATCTTATGATTTTCCTGAGCTATAGCATAAGCCGCGAAAATTACTTAATCACCTTGTTTATTGCAACAAAACTAAATTGTAGTATTAGTATTAACAACTCTGATTTCAAATGGCACGTGTTGTTGATTGTTTAAAATTGTTGAAAACTTAGGCAAACGTTTGAATATAAAATGCAAAATACAATAATTACTATATTTGATATTTCCAATTTAAAAGAAATATAGAAATGATTGATATTTCTTTTGATGCAACATTTGGTTTAGATTTTTGATTTGAATCTAATACCTTTCAGTGTTATTTTTGATCTCTAATTTAAAAGTAGCGCTTAATAGTGTGTGTGTGCGAGTAAAAAATATTTAATAAATTATATTGAAAGATATTTTCAATATAGAAATAATATGATATTTGATTTATCTGCAGTATTTCAATTAGATATCAGTGTAGAATCTAATCACTTAAATTACGTTCAGATTTAAAATCAATATATCTTTAATAAGCATTTGTTTCGTTATCGATTCTTAAAAGGTAGGAACTTATGGGTTGCGATTTGGTTAAATCTTTTCTTTCGCTTTCTGACACACTCTTATATCTCACTATTTTGAGAATACATTTTCCATTTCAGCTCATTTTTAATTTTAGACTAGTCGAAATCATAGTTGGTATTATATCTAATCTTAGATGCCTTGCGAGGATTGTTTGGCTGACTAAAGGGAGGATAAATGTCCCTACTCATAATATTATTTGTCTCTTTTTTTTTTGGTGGTCTTAAGTGAGATTGATGGCAAATCATGTGATGCTTTTTTGCAATCTTTTGTATAAAAAAATTATAAAAATAAAGTACAAAAAATACTGTGCAAAACGTTTTTCCCGGGAAAAACAACTCAGATTCCTTTAACAAAAAAAAAAATGGTTAAATAAATTACCTAAAAAAGTTAAAACTACGTTGCTGTTTCTTGTAGGCGAGTGTTACAACAAAACTCCTTTTTAGACTCTATAAGCTGATGTTGTTGGTGCACAGGATAAAAACCTGTGCTATTGCACCTTGTTGTGGTTGTTGTGTTGTGTTTGTTGTTGTTGTTTTTTGGGTATGTTTGTGTGTATGTGTGTTTCAACCTCGCCTAGCCGAGGGCTCAGTGTGTCTATGACAGTGTCTTTTGCTTGTTGTCGTAGTTATTGTTGTTGATAGTTCGTGAGAGTATCCGTGCGTCTGTGTGGTTGTCTTATAGAATAACTTTACAATTTTCTTCTGCGCGTTGCACGTCTCGCATTGCATTCATCATACTCGTACTGGTATTCGTTCTGATTGCGATTCTGATCATGGTATCGCTCCTCCTGCTGTTGTTGCTGTTGCTGTTGTAGTTCCTGCGCCTGTTGTCTTGCTGTGGTGTTGGTGGTAATGATTCTCGGCACTGCCATCGCTGCGTCCAACAACCGATGTCGTTGTTCCCTCTGTTGGCGTCTCTCATCATGCAGCGCGGCCTACCAGCGCCGCCGTTAACACCAGCGAAAGGGCACCGCACGCGGCCGGTCGGCGCCCTCCTTGACCAGCGGCTTGTGATACTCCCGGCCAGGACGGGAATGGATCACTGCCCAGCAGTGTTCGCAGTAATACTGCAGACAGGTCACATTGGCGCAGAAGAAGGGCGCAAATTTGCCACCACATCGTTGACCTTCGCACTCATCGCACATCTGATCATCAAGCACATATGGCTTGACCTCCACTCGCTTGTCGATATCTCCGTGTTGCAGCTGCACAAACCTTGCCGAGATGGCGGCAATGTAGCTCTGTTGATTCGAGAATGCCACACGGCCAGCACCCTTGGGATATTTTAACTCTGGGTCGGTATCGATGCCCGCATAGCAAACGCCGCCATACAAACGATCCATGATCATGGCCAGCTCAAAGGCTTTCAGTGGACGCGGCACGCCTCCCACAAACACCGTCTTCCTTGGATCCAACGACATGGTAGCGTCCAAGACATAATCGGCGTCAGCCAAACGCCAGGGACGAATTTGCACGGCCTTATCCTTGATGGTAGGCGAGGATACACACAGATATAGTTTATCCTCATCTGTGATGCACGAGTCAATCAATTGCTGGACGCTGCTCTCATCCTGGAACAGCAGAAACGCATATCCCTTGGGTGGAAAATACGACTTGGACTCGGCTTTGTGGGGCCAGTCGACGACAAGGGGACCAAAGCGTCGAAATGATGTGGTTATCTCATCCTCATCAATATCTGGAGGTAAACCTCCGACGAAGACCTTTCGAGAGAAGCGAGCGGTGCCATCGCCAGCGTTTCCCCCATTCCCGCCCTGGATCGGGGAGTGCGGAGAGTGTGGCGACAGACGGGATGGGGAGCCCATCTTTAGTGCATTCAAGTACACGGTTGGATCATTGCTTGCTGCTATGGCCATGGCATCGGCCTCGCTCAAATGCTTTGACCCGCCAACTCCTAGTCCCCGCATGCGATCATTCATCATGCCCATGTTGTCGCCTCCTGGTCCGCCTCCGAGTGACATGCCGCGCATATAATCACTCAGCGTATTCTCCATGCCAACGTTGCCACCTCCCACATGATGCAGCTGTCCATTGGCCGTCATCATGTTGCCATAGCTGCTGCCCAGATAAGGAGCATCCCCTCCGCCTGTGGCACCTGCACTTCCCATACCAGACCCATTGCCAATCGACAGAGTCGGTATATTCATGTGACCAGGTCCGGGTCCACCTCCACCCATGCCATCCATGTGGGAACCGGGACAGCCATAGAGCGCCGTTGGCGAGTTGCCCTTGATGGGAAAGGATATGCTGCGTCTGTATTTGGGCGAAACGCCTGGCATTGACATCTGTGGAATAGGCGAGATGCCACCGCTGCTGCAACCCGCCTGTGAGCCATTGTACGGTGATCCACCACCTCCTCCACCACCGCCACCAGGCGAGGATGGACTATGCGCTCCACCGCCTCCATCACGCTGCTGCTGTTGCTGCTGCTGATGATGATGATGATGCAGTGCACTCAGATTCGGCGATAGCTGCTGCTGATGTTGCTGTTGCTGCTGCTGCTGTTGCAACTGATGTGGCAGCTTGTTGAGATTGAGATTGGACGGGAGGCCGCTGCAGCTGCAGGGAAGGTAACAGAACAGATGAAGAGGCTTTCATTTGCAATACTTTATTTACGATTATACTATGTATAGATTTATAACATCATAATAAAAAGGAGCAATTTGTTCAAAGATTTGCTTCAAATTAAGTTTCGGGTTTTGGGGGTGGAATAATAAAAGATGCAAAATTAGTTTTGTGTATGCTTTCTGGATAAGATCTTAGGATCATTGCCGCCCAGCGTTATCAATAATTAAAATTGGCATCAACTAATGAATATGGAAATTACAATAAATAATAAATATAATAATTAAATATTATTATATGCTTTTGTTACACTGGGCGTGGTTGTCTTTAAGCATGTTGAAGTTTTTCACAATCACAAACATTGATTCTTTTTTCTTTCGCTTTGAATTAATTTATTTAAGTAAATTAAGTTATGCCGAACCCTAAATTGAAGCAAATTCTAAAAATTTCAATAAATTGCTCCTTTTTTCTATCTCAACAGTTATTTTTTTCTGGTTTAGAACGTTGTTTTGTTTAGACGATTTTGTTGCTGTTGTTGCTGCCGTTAAATTGTTGTTGTAGTTGTTTTTTTGGTGGTGGTTGGTGGTTTTGGTGTAGGATATACTTTGTTGTGGTTGGTGTTGTTGCTGCTGTGGTGAATGTGGTGTGGGTGGTGCTAGTGGTTGTTGTTTGGTTTGGAATCCAATCAAATTATGAACGTACTGTTAAAGATGCGCTGGCGATATGTTGACTGTTAAAATTGGGCGCAGTTTTTGACAGCACTGTTAACGATTAGTTTTAAATGCACTAAAGAGACTGTTCTTTTTTGTTTGTTTTTTTTTTTTTTTGTAAATAAAATTCCAAGCACTTAACACTGCACTCTTTTGGTTTAATGTAGTTTTGTTATTAACTGCGATAACAATAACGATTAACGATACAGCATTTCCTTATTTCTTATCATTTAATCGTTTTATTTACTTTTTTATTATTTTTAACATAGCTTCTTAAAGAAAATGTGCTGCAAAGATAGCAACGGCCCAGAATAACAAAGTTTCGCCCAAGAATTATTGGCAAAAATTGTCGAAAATAAATAACAGAAGAGTTGTAGAATAAACAGTGGGCGGCAGTGGGTTAATAGGTAAGAAGTGTGCAATCGAATTGGTAATACTAAATGGCTAATGGAAACTAGTTCAAATTTGTAACATTTGTTTCGTTTCAAATCGAATCGATTTATTGTTGGTGTTGTTACTGTTACTGTTATTGTTGTTGCTACTCTCGCATGCTCATGCTAATTGATTGACTAAGCACAGTGGCTGCCAAACTGTAAGGCCAAGCGAGACATGAAATTGCATGGAAAAATTTTAATTTAAAATGCCGAGAACGACGACGACGACGACGACTGTGTTGCCATTGACAAGATGGTTCGTGGTTGGTGGTGGGTGGTGCTGTTGGGATTGAGGGCCATGCTCTTAATGAGGATGATGATGCAGATGCTGATGTTGTCTGCCGCAGTTGATGATGATGATGATGAAGATAATGTTGAAATGTATAACATATAGAAACGTGTACAAGTGTAAATAGATAAAGAAAAAAAACATAAAAAATAAGCAAAGTCAACGATGCTGACTGCAGGTTGGTGGTGGTGCGTCAGGTTGGGCAGGGGAAATGGCTGATAAGCGCAGCCACCAACCACCAGGTGTCGCACGCGCCACCAACAAGAACAACACCGACTGCTGGTGGCAGTGTTGTGAAATGCAATTACAGAATGCAATTAGCAAAAAGCTTAAAAGTTAATTGAAAATTGTAGCGGAAATGAAACAGCCGAAGCTGAAAAGTTCAAAGATTTCAATCGGAAACTTTGATTGACTGACAAATCGAAAAGCTGACTGCAGATAAACGTAAATACATATAAATATATACATACGAACATAAAAATATATGTAAATCAATAAAACGAGTGCCAACACAAGTTTCAGGTAAGAGTAAGAGCCTAGACATGCATTTCAATATTTAAAATGTAAAATGGCAAATGCCTCAGAAACGAGACGTCGAGTGTTTGTAGAAAATGTGAGTGTGTGCGATGTCAGACGTCGAGACGATCCTACCAACCTTCCCACGCAAGCCGGCCAAGACCCAGACCAGACGAGCCCAGTACTTAAAAAGCAAGTTCTAGACGTACTTGCATACACACACACACACACACAAATATACATATGTACAATGTATTATGTCTATGGTAGAGTTTTTTTTTTTTTTTTTGTATACATGCGACATAAACAAAGCACAGTGGCTGCTGTAGTGCACTTTACAGAGTCACACAGCGAGCGGTGCGAGAAAGGGTTCGGCGGGTTGCGGGTGGTGGACGGCGCTTAAAGTTTAAGGCCGTCTGACGAGGGGAGAAAATGCATTAAAAATGCGCAAGTACAGTGTATAAAAAAAATAATCAAAGTCACAAACTTTATACATGTTTGTTATTCTAGCCTTCGGTCAACGAACTTTTGCTGCAACTGTGCAACAGGCCGCCGTCATTTTCGCACAAGAAGTCGGTGTTTAAAATTTCGAGACGAATTTGCGTTTAACACGCACATAACGTGAAGCTTCACAAATTGTAACCACTGTTGCAATGGCCAGATTTAAAAAATGACGAATTATAATTTGTGAATGTAGTTTTTCGTGATTTTTAAAACCATTTTAACCCCTTCGAAAATGGCTAAATGGGCAACAGTAATTGTAACGGAAATTGAGTATGCAGAAGAAAGTGCAGCCAACTTTATGTTGTGTTACCAGATTGCTTTTGAAGTTGGCAGTCAGAACCTCAATTTCAATCGGAAATAAAAATTATAGGGATATAGTTTTGTGTATATGCATGTGTGAGTGTGTATTAGATCAATTTGGCAAATATGCAGAATTTGCATAGCGCGCAAGTAGTAGCAACAACAACAACAACAACAACATCAAAAACAATATGTAAACGAGAGATTCAATTATATGTATATATTATATAGTAAATGTCAGGTTGTGTGTAATGATTGTCAAGAACTTGTTTGTTGTCAAGCACTCACCTCTTGCGATTAAAGAATCCACCTCCTCCTCCTCCTCCTCCTCCTCCTCCTCCACCGCCGCCGCTCTGCAGATAGTTGTTGCGCAGATTTACCTCGTCGTTCTGCGGGAAGAAAAGAGTGCGATGAGAAAGGGTTAAGAACATTTTGCAACAATGAGTAATACTGCCAAGTGGTTTTGCAATCAAATATCAAAAGCAGCACATCTGCTCAGCATTTTTTTTGATTTTTTTTTTTTGGCAGAATTTTGCGCATAAAAATAGATGCTTCAACTACAAATTGAATGACACTAGCGTGAGGCACAAAAATAACACGGCAGCAAACAGCTGACTGGGAAGAAACACTACTCACAGATAACGGATCGCGAATGCTAACGAAAACAAAAATAAATTTCGCTAAAAAGTGAAAACTTAAATCAAATAAATTTGCCACTAATTTGAACAACTAAATGCTAATTGGCCACTGCCGGACGGCAAATGAATCTTAAATTATACTCTAGTTAATGTCTCTAATTGCGATTAACACGGGTTATGACAAATCAAAAATAATGAATCACATTGCCAGCTGACGACGGTTTTGCGGGGCTTTTGATAATGGCACAAAGAAAAAAGAAACTGGAAAGCAAGATCTTGTTTTTTAAACTTGCCGACACTTGAATACACTTGCTGACATATTTATTAAATAGATAAAAGTACAGAGAAACTATTTAATCTATCTTTCTCAGAGTAAATTCCCTTAGCGTTCTTAATATTAATCAAACTGATTTTAAGATAGCGTAGCAATTAAGTCATTTTTGTCAACAAAAAATGTATGTAAAAATAATTTTAATAAATTTACAAGGTAATGAAATTACTGAAATTTGTCTAAATTTATCAATTAGAAAAATAAAGAGTAATCGGTAAGACTTTAATCTCCATTTAAGAAGCGTTTTATACTTACATTATACCTTTGATTAAGAATTAGTATCATTAGAAAAAAAAGGGTATTCGAAAGAAACTTGCACTTCAAACTGGTTTTATCATTGCAATAAGAATTTATATTGCACTTTTACGATTACGCTTGATTAAATGCAAGAACATTTTTTTAAAAGCTCAAAAAGCTAATTTTAAATTAAAAAAAAAAAAAGAAGCTTATGGCGTGTTTTAGTCGGCTATCGATAAGCAGTTAAATATATACACAACTATCGATTACTTACACCAAAGAGCGAAGTTGCCTGCTGCTGCTGCTGGTGCTGTTGCTGCTGTTGATGATGATGATGTTGCTGGTGCTGCTGAGAGGGGCTGCTGGAGAGAGAGTGCGAGTCACAGGCATTCACCATCATGCCCAATGCGGCACCCACACTGCCGTTATTCTTGATGCCCAGCAATGTGGATGTGGGCGAAGAGTCGCCACCGCCACTTGGACTGTGACTGTGCTGCTGCTGCGTATTGTGATGAAATTGTTGCAGAATGTCATCTAGTGACTCCTCGTTGGCATTGAAACGCACTGAAATAGGTGTACTACTGTTCAGGCCGGGCGGTGCTTTAATTGCAGTTGTCACTGTGGCTGCCACCGCTGATGTGGGTGATGTTGCAAGGCTACCAACAACAGATGTCGACGCCGATCCGGATAAATTGCTGTTGCTGCCGCTGGCGCTGCTTGTGGCACTGCTGCCTGCAACGAATGAAGAGTTACAGTTTTCGATACAAGTATCTATCTTTTGATGTGCTTACCTTTTGGTAATTTGAGCGAGTCCATGGTGCCCGCACCTTAGTAAACGGATTTATACGGCTGCACTTGCCTTAGCCTATATTAAATGTGGGCCACACAATACAGATATAATTATACACGGAAAGTGTATCCAAAACATCAATCAGACGCAAAGCAAAGACGACAGCGACAGCGACGACGGCACATGAAAGTAAAATGGAATAGAAGGAGAAACATATATGTAGATATAGATATAGACAGATAGTTAGAGACAACACGTCATCCGATTAGTTTATCATATTTCTGTACACTCGTTTCATTCTGAAAAAAAATGTCAACGTTGTCAAAAGTTTTTGAGCCGCACGTAATTGCGTTTAAAAATAAAAATAAATGAAGCAAACGACAAACGGTAGGAGCAAAAACAGCTACAAATACAGAAACAATAATTATTTTTACTCATTTATAAAAGCAATTACTGGCATTGCAGTTGCCCATTTGACCACTTCCCGCTTTAACAGGTCACTTTCGGGGGAACTACCCGAATTAGTAATTTGAATATCGAGTGGTGCATTACCCATACAGTGTCCAGTTATCAGTTCAATTCATGGAATCCCCCCATCCGATGCCTTACATTATCTAATTGCATTTGAATGTGACGGACGGCGTTGCCGATTTTTATGTCCGTACAAATTTACTATCAGCATACGTTTTATCGCTCTAAACAACCAAATAGTTCGATAAATGTCTCCATTAAATGTGCCTTGCGTGTCTTTTTGGATGGCCAGCAACAACTACAATAATCATTCTATTATTGATAAAGATAAAATAAACAAAGTAGCGACGGGAATGAGTAATAAAGATAACAACAAATGTTTTGAAAATATGGCGCAGTACTCCATTTGCGGTTATAACTTCCCACTCTTCCCCTTTAAACGCGAAACATATTGTGGATGTTGATCAAATATAGTTCCCATTTTTGACATACGCTCAGTGCACGCACTTTATTTTGTTACAGAAATCGGAATTGGAACTGTCACCGGAAAGCAATCATTTGTTGTTGTTGTTGTAAAATAGAGGAGAGCAATGAGAGGCAGTGGGCCGTTTAATTAGTTAAATGCAAATAGACAACGACAACAGAATTGTTATGCCAATGAAAATGTGCGCTGAGCCATGAAGAGAGCCGACCGCAGATATACCCCCCAACTGTTCCTCCCATCCACAACGCCCCTGAAACAATGCAACGCCTATGACATGTTCATATGTAGCGTTTAGACACAAAAGTTGATTTAAATAAATCAATGTGAAGAATATAGACTACAATACCATGGATGACAGCTAATTTTATATTTTAGCAGTTATCGAAATTATTTAAAACATTTTGTTAACACTTTATTATTTGTTATTTAAATATTACAAAAAATATTTTAATTTTTAATTAAAAAGTTTAAGTAATATTTTTAAATATGATTTTTTATTTAATTTATTATCTTTTTATTTATTTATTTTTTTTAAGATCGTTGATAAGATTGTTTTATTTACTAAATTCTACTGTAAATTCCCCACTTGGAAACTACAATGTATGGTCCTCAATATCTTATGAAATATTTTGAGCCACAATTTATTTGTGATTTTACAACGAAAATATAAAGATTGAAATTTAATCCTAAACAGGAATAGGCAATCCTTATATTTCAAAAATAAAATACTTATTTTCAATTTTTATTAAAAAAAATCAAAAATAATTATTAACCAGTGTTTAGAATAAAAATAAATAAAAATATATTTCGAAATTTGAATTTTTAAATGCCTTATAAGCCGAAATGACCAATTTTTATTTATTTTTTTTTTGACAAGTACTTTTTGTTTATGATTTTAATAATAAAAATTGAAAATAAGAATTATATTTTGTTTTTTATATAAAAGTTAATATAATTATTTTAGATTTTTATTAAATAAATTAATATAATTAAAAATTATTATTAAAGAATTCAAAATTAAGTATCTTATTTGAATTTTAATGCAAAAAAATTATAATAATTACTGTCCCTGCTTTAAATAGATCTTGTTTGTTATGTCTTTGTTTTTATAATTAAGGAGGTATGAGAGCATTTAAGCATAATCAATATATATGTACATTTGTCCTACAAACGAGCAGAAAGCGACCCAAAAAACAAAGTAACTCCAATTACAGAAACGACGACGTAGTCAGAGGCAAAGACAGAGGCCAAAGTAATAACAATGACAGTAACGCCCCCATTCCACAACAACGTCCTACTCCCACACACACACACACACACTCACACACACACAAACACGCATACGCACGCACATGTATACGCGCACATACAGTAGAAAAATAAACAAGTGTAAGGTACCGCCAAAAGCATAGACAGCTTGGCTCAGGCTCAGCATCCATCCAAATAGAGAGCATAAATGTTGCGCGATATTTCTGGGAGAGCGAGAAATGCGCTGACAAAGCACGTTTCGCCTTTATATATATATTATATATGCATGTGAATGCGTGGATGCGTATCTGTGTGTGTGTGCAAACAAATGTATCTTCATAAAAGTACTTTGAACAAATTAAAATTTGTTTTTGTTGTTAGTTGGGTGTTGTTGTTGTTTTTACGTTTGCTCGAGAATTTCTATTATCACACGTCTGCTGCAATTAGATTTAGTAACTGGGCCAAATCAGCCAGCGTTTTTCTCTACTCTTTGCTCACGAAACGGGGAGCTGGCCAGAGATTTAGGGGTTATTACGGTCTTTGCTTTGCTCAACTGTTTCGTCTCGTTTCGTTGTCGTTGTCGTTGTTTCGCTAGTGCCCCAATTTCAATTGGTTACGCACACACCAGAAAAAGGCAACCCTGCATTGGGGTTGCTGTCATCTACTCAAAATTAGGCCAAACGTTGCGCACACTGAGATTATTCGTATTTAAATAAAACTGACATTTTGACAGGTGCAAACGATATGAGCGAGACACAAATATATATATATATATATAAATGTATATATAAAAAAAAAACAGAAATGTTTACCCAAATAGCGTTAATAACACTAACCTTTTGTACTTCGAATTTGACTCTGCCCTCGGTAGTTGTTGTTGTTGCAACGAAGCACGAGCGCAAGCACGAAGGCGGGCCACGAATTCACGAGCTCACGACGACACAAAACTTTCAGGTGCAAGTTTTTCTTTTGCGTTTGTGTGCGTGTGTCTGTGTGCGTGCGTTACATTTCCGGGGGTGCAGGTAGGCCGTCTCACTCACACACTCGCGCGAGATTCTGTGACGTATATGGCACTCTTGTATTTTTCTTTCTTTTCTTTTCGTTTCTTTCGTTTCCTTTTGTTTTCTGCAACAGCAGCAGCAACCGAAATTCCTTTGCTGTGCCAACGAATTTTCCTTCCTTTATGTAAATGATGATGCGAAAGTTTTAAGTAGCTTTTGCATATTACAAATTACGAGAATACGAATTTAAAGATATTTTTTCCATATTTTTTCTCTCACTGTTTTGACACACACACACACAGATAGCTTGGATTAATTTTCTTTGTACAAGAAATTTAAATTACACTTGAAATTTGGATTTAATGAAAACAAATTATGTTTACACTACAATTTTCAGCTTAATTTCCAATAATAAATTCTTATTTGGATTTTGAACAGCTTCCGTCCGCTCACTAGCGCGACGATTGTGAGACTAAAAACTGAAATTTTCAGCACTGCTCACTTTTCACAAGCTTGTTTTTTCGTCGTCGTCGTTGTCGTCGCTGTCGTCGCCTGCTTTTCCGACACAAACTCAAGCGCACGACGAAAAATCAATCATTTTCGGTTGTTTTGCTTTCGTACGGTGTTTCGTGCTTTTGTGACAGAATAGAACAACAACAACAGCAACGAAGCACGACAGCTGCTTTGAGTGAAGAGTTGCCAATCAGCAATTACAGCCGTTGCCAACGATATATCGATATTTTTACAATGTAATACAAAATGGCCAAATGCAATAAAATGCACTACAACTACTTTTTTCCAACATTACATAAATTTTACAAATGCTCATATTTATGTAAATATTCAGAGTAGTCTGGCAGCACTGCGGCGAACTGCAGTTGTGTGGTAGCAACAAAGCAAAGAGCATGCAAAAACAAACGAATTACATAAAACAGCACTACTTACAATAACAACGTCAACGTCGTTCCTTCTTTGCTTTTATTTCAACACCAACAACATCAGCTGCGTTTTATGAACACACATACAAATACACACGCGCGCGATTGATATTGCTGTTCCTTAGGTTTTGGCTTCTGTGTAATAATATTTACAAAATATATGCGCACCCCGTTAGAAAAAGTTGTGTAAGATTTTTAATGTTTTTTTTTACTAAATTATGTACATTTTTTTGTTTTTTTTTCTGTGTAAATTTTTATACAAATTTTCCTACACAACTACGATAGCTGCTCGGCAAGCACTCGACCTGCAACTAAACATTATTAGAGTAAGCTTTTCACAGCTGATTCGACGCCTACTTCATGGGGCTGCCACCCTACTGAATTCCCCGATCTGGCAGCTCGTTCTAATTTAAAGGTTGCCACCCTACAGAATTCTCCGATCTGCCAACTTGTTTTAATTTAGATTAAAATTAAATTTAGGTGCGCACCTACGAAAATTCACCAAAATTGGAATTTTTTTTTCAGATTATGTTTTGTAACTTCTCTTCCCGAGGGCTGACGAACTTCAAACCTTTATTAAAATTCTTACCATAATTTTATTGAATTTCGAATTTTAAATTCTCTTTCAATTGTTAATTAATTAACAAAGTTAAGGCAATTTGAAAATTTTGCAACAAATTTTTAAATTTTCACAGCTGATTCGCCGCCTACTTCGATTACTCTCTGTTATTGAGCCGATAAATTAATCGGCGCGTTTATTGTATTTCAAAACAAGATAGTACAAATATATATATATTTTACTATTGTTTGTATTAATATATGTGTGTACTTAATCTGTTAATCAAAAACGACATTTATACATATATATTTCTACCGCCTATGCAAAAATACACACGATTGTCTAGCACATTAACCCGAATCGTCCTGAGCAACTGATTTTCGAGTTTCTTCATGAAACTTTCAGGATTAATAGATGGTCGCTGAATCCGAAAAACACATTCACTTTGTTCGTCCTTGTCAGGATAATCGACAGGACCATTTTTTCGGCTGTTACCATATGGTAACGCTGGGAATTACAGGGTACAGGTTTTCTTAATGCTACAAAATACAAATGTTTGAGAAAAAGTCTAATAAACACAACTTAATCCAACAGGGGGGCTCTTCCTTGATATATAGGATTAAATTTGGTTCAAATCGGTGCAGTATATCGTATATATAACACAACTGTCATAGGAACAATCGGGGTCAAATTCACCTTTAGTATTTATAGTATTTCTATTCTGAGATATCTCAACCAAACTCTTAGAATATGTGTCTTATATGTTGCTACACATCCTGACCAAATTTGAAAATTAAAAGCGTAAATTTACCGAAAGAAAGTGTTTATTTTTCAAAATTTTTTTTACAAATATAAACAGCACTCTTTTTCCTTTCTAATAATGTGCATTGCATATAGTTTGGTACTTAAATTAGTTAAACGGTTTGAATTTACTTACGACGAATTGCCAAATGCCATTTTCTTGCACTACAGAATATAATGAGCAACTTAATCCTTTTTTTTGATCAGCTTACTTCGAGAGATTGTTTCAATCAACTTTTTATCAGTTAGAGACAACAATTTACTCTTAGAATATCAAACAAAAGTTAATCTAATGTTAATATGTTGTCTAAAAATTAAGTTTTAGTAAGTGCCTATTGCTTGTTACCATATGGTAACGCTGGGAAGATTCGGGTTAAGTGTACAGTATAAAATCAGTAGACCGGTTTCTTGATAAGCGGATCTTTTTGTTCAAGCTATACTCAGCTTTATGCGCATTTGAGATTCTCAGTAGCTTTGAGATGCACAAGTCGCTCTTTGTTTGCTGTAGTTTTCTACTGCTGTGGCTGTCCCTAGGAAGTGCCTATGAGGTGACAAAGGCCACGATTCAGGTCTTCTATCCCAAAGGATTTGAGGTATCTATACCGCATGAGGAAGGCATTACACTCTTCGCATTCCATGGCAAACTCAACGAGGAAATGGACGGTCTGGAAGCAGGCTTTTGGGCTCGTGACATTGTCACGATGAAAAATGGACGTTGGACTTTCCGGGATCGTGAGGCAAAGCTTAAACCAGGTGACATATTATACTATTGGACCTATGTTATCTACAACGGCTTAGGTTATCGCGAGGACGATGGCGTGTTCTCTGTAACTGCATACAATGGAAGCAATACGGCACCTAGTCCGGCCGTACTAGTGGACCCGAATCCCTCATCGGGCGGTGCAGATATTGATATTCGAATGGGAAATTGTGTACCACCAAAGACGGTAGCCAATGGAATTCCCACCCGTTGTGTTAACCAGCTTATCTTCTCCGACGACTTCAATGGGGGAAAATTGGACTCATCCAAGTGGCAGGTCGAGCATCGTTTCTCGGGCGCCCCCGACTACGAGTTCAACATATACGTGAATGATGCATCCCAAACACTAAGCGTTGCAGGTGGACACGTCGATCTGCAGCCCTACCCCACGAAACGGTTGTACAAACAGAACTTGGACTCCAAACTGGATCTGGGTCACGAATGCACCGGTGAAAAGAACACTGCAGACTGTGTCCGCGATGCCAGGAACAGGAACCGTCCTGATAAGTTGCCACCCCTTGTGTCCTCCAAGTTCTCCAGCAAGCAGAGCTTCGCCTTTAAATACGGACGTGTTGAAGTGCGCGCCAAGATGCCGAAAGCTAAGTATTTGGTACCCCAAATGTGGCTGGAACCCAAACTAAACACTTATGGCAAGAGTGACTATCAGTCGGGTCAACTTCGAATTGCCTATACTCGTCAATCACCCACAGGACAGTTGGATCTCTGGGCGGGTGCCGTGCTGAATGCCAAGGAGCCGCTTCGATCCAACAAACTGTGCCACAAGCTGGGCTCCAACGACAACACTGAGGATTGGGGTGACAGCTTCCACATTTATACTATGGAGTGGACGCCGCGGGAGATCAAGTGGCTTGTGGATGGAGAGGAGCTGTGCAAAAAGGGCAGCGATACTGGAGCATTTAGCGAAACGAGGGTAACCAATAAGCCATTGCCTAATGCTGATGAGCTGGAGAAGGGCAATGGAATCGCCCCATTTGACCAGGAGTTCTATTTGACCTTCGGCCTCAGCGTTGCTGGATTCAATGAGTTCTTCTACGACGAGAAACCATGGCATGAAGCGGAGCCCCGTGCAATGACTGATTTCTGGACGGATATTAAATCGCAGAAGGATCAGTGGTTAAGTGAGGGATTGCTTAAAATTGATTACGTCAAAGTGTATGCTCTATAAACGAAAAACCAACATTGAATAAAGTCTATCTAATTTTAACAATAATAATTTCAAAAAGCTCAATGTAATTTTGATAAAAAATATATTTGAATTTAAATATAGAATAAACCAACCTTGAATATAGTACATTTATTGCAATAATTATTATTATTTTAAATATTTCAATGAAAATAAAATACACGAAAATAATTAATTAATTTTAAAATTTAAAAATAAAATTTCTTCAAAATATCGTTTGCAGCAGTGTTTGATTAATTTTAAAACGAGGGTCACATTGCGCACATCGATAAGACTTTTACAAACAGCTGTGTGCCTATCGCCGACATATCGTGCTGATTTTCTCACCTCTAGTGCTCACATAACCTGCTGCGGCATTTGTCCATTGAAAAACATACAAAGGTAAAAGTTATAAAACATTTCAATTTAAGCCATTTTCTAACATAAAGCGTTATTAACAAATTCAGCTAAATACAAAATGCAAATCACACGGATCGTGCTGCGTCAACTTAGACGTCAAATCAATGTGCAACGCCAGTACAGCGCTGCTGCCCCCGCTGCCAGCGCCGGCGCCGCTGCAACTGAGAAACTCGTGCCACCAACACCAGAAGGTGCCGCAAAGCCGCCAAATCCCAAGCTGGACAGTATTGTGAACAATATAGCGTCTCTTAATCTGCTCGAGGTATCCGAACTAAGCACGCTGCTAAAGCAAAAACTTAATTTGCCAGAGACCGCATTTGCACCGCAATTTGCGATGGCAGGACCAGCGCGGGGAGCTGCAGGGGAAGATGAGGAGGAGGCGGCACCCAAGAAAGTACAAACGTCATTCAAGGTGAAGATGGTGAAGTTCGATGAGAAGCAGAAAGTGGCGCTAATCAAGGAGGTGAAGAATCTGCTCGAGGGCATGAACCTGGTGCAGGCCAAGAAGTTTGTGGAGAGTGCGCCAACCGTTGTCAAGGAGGACATACCAAAGGATGAGGCCGAGAAGCTGAAGGAGGCGCTGACCAAGGCGGGTGCTGTCATTGAAATTGAATAAGCTAATCTACTACTATTTGGCACTAATGTTAATTGTTATAATAAAATCGGTCGGTAACAGCATTTACATAGCTGTCCAACATACACATATGTCAACTGCTCTGTAAATTAACAGTAACAGAATGTCACACATGTTAAGAACTGTTATTTCTGATACTGGCGATATTGTTGCAACTTTCTACGGTTTCGCCCAGAAAACAATCCACTTTTACCTTCCTGAATGAGTTTAGACATTAATTAGTAACGGTACACACATGTACTATCTCTCTATCTGCTTGTGATTAGTGCAAGTCCGCTAATTAAAGTCGTGCGTAGTCTCTGCTGCCCAAAGCCGATAAATGCGGAGCGGAAGTGAGAACGCACGCGTACCGCGTTGCCAATGCAATGCAGAATGTACTGTTAAATTGCCGTTACATCATATGTAATAAAGCCGAGCTCCACTGTGAACTATAAATAAAATCAAATTGAGCGGAAAATGCTGTTAGAAATAAGAGATAAAGCAAATATTCCACACTTTCTACGATCTCCGATATCGAATCTGAATCCAACGATCAATGAGAGGAATCATTCGACGATTTATCCACGCGTGTTCCCAAATCAAATATGCGTGGTATGTATGTATGTATGTGTTTCACTTTGTAACACTTTCATCATTGGCATTTGTTTGCTGTCGTTTAAGATTGCTTTTACTACTCGTATCATTATCATTATCAGTAAATGTCTTTATGCGTGAATGCTCCAAATATTTGCAGGCGCCGAAATAAACTCCACACGACTTGGGCTGCATTCTCTTTCCAGCGTTGACCGGGAGAGAATGGGGCCTGATCAATGATCACTGGTCGCTGTCTTTCAATTAGCACCTGCGTCTCACCGTGACACAGTAAGCTCCAAAGGTTCGACCTGCCTCAGCTCAGTCTCAATCGGAACATAGACGCGAACACGACGTGCTCTCCTTCTCGTACCGATCGTTATTTTCGGGCCTCAAGTGAAAACCGAAAGTGATCAATCATTCATTACCACCAGCATCATCATCTTCTTCGTCATCATTATGTCTGGACGCACACATTCCACGCGTATTTTGGTCATTATCGCCATCTTCTTCAGCAGTTACATTGTCGGCATTTACAGTGCGGCACGTGCCAGCAGTCAACTGATCCATCTGGCGACATCTTCCCACAACGACAGTCGCATTCCCAACAATACACTGGATGGGCTCGACCATGAGTCGGGACTGGCGGCACATAGTGGCTCCAGAAATCCTCGCTGTAAGTAAAAGTCTGCTGGGTATTATCTTCGTTTTATTTTTGTAGTTGCTGTTGTTGTGGATTGGGTCTCATGTCTGAGTGCGATCCGTTTGTTTTGTCGTCGTTTTAATGTATGTATGTGGGTCACATTTCAATTATCACCCATTGCGCAGGTTCCGTGCTGGACTCTTTAGTCTTAGGCACGCTCGCTCTGTCACTGCTTGACAACGATTACATTCAAGCGGTCAGTTTGTAAATAGAATCCCATGGAAAATCAGAAAATTCTTCAGAGTGTCAACAGAGGTCGATTTACCGGAAATGTAATGATAATCGCAGTATAATGAAAACTCTTCAGTCAGTATTCCTTTCTCTATGGAGATACCGAATACCAAATATAACTTTAATATAAAAGTTAATATCCTGTAAATTTCCTAAAAGTTTTAAATTATTAAGGTGTGTATGATCACTTTATTCAGTATAATATCGGAGCATTGTTAGAATTAGAATTGGTTTTTTCCTTTATTCCAAATATTTCCATTTGAATATAGATTTTTCCACCTAAAAATTTTCGAGGTAATCCCATTAATTTCCTAATTGAGTGGTAATATTGTCCCCAGGGCTTTTGACGGATCGATTTCAGTTATAATCCTTAAGAGGATATTGGGATATACTAGTCTGTTCCAGTTTTCACATTTAATTAGGGCAGACTTAAATAAATTCACCAGCTTAAGAAATTCACTTTCGAAAAGTCGTGACGAAAGTGAAATTCTGTACTCCTCCTATACCTATAGATATCCCATGATCAATCTTAAAAGATTTGCACTTTAAGAGAACTTGATTTTATTTTTAGCGCTTACTTTAATTTATAATTTTATTTTCGTATCTCAATTAAAAATAGTTTGCATGCTAATTAATTACTTTCACTACTTTCGCAGGGTTTCCCTTCTACACCATCGGTCGTTTCTCCAATGACATTTGCCGTGGCAACAATCTTCTCATAGGAACGTGTCAAATTAACGGGGAATGCAAGGACAACAATGGCGTTGCTGCAGGAAGTTGTTCCAGCATCACAAACCAGGCCGTTTGCTGCATATGTAAGTGTTCTCATGGATTCCTTTAAAGACTTCTAGCTCAAATTATGTATACGTTTTACAGATCAGCGCACTTGTGGTGCAAGTACGTCCAACAACAATACGTACTTCTATAACAACAACTATCCGGCACCTTATGCCGGTGGCGGTCGTTGCTCGATTGTTATAACTCCGCCGGATTCATCGATTTGCCAGCTGCGCATTGATTTCTTGGCCATGTCACTGGCACCGCCAACAGGCGATGGACTCTGCAGCACGGATGCTTTGACGATAACCGGAGGTGCGTCCGCGGTACCGACCATTTGTGGCGAGAACGCCGGTCAGCATGTCTATGTGGACTTTAATGGCGTTAGTCCCATTACCATATCAGTAGCCACATCCGCTGGATACACGTTCAATCGCCAGTGGCAGTTCCAGATCCGAATGATCGGTTGTGTCTCTGCGACACTAGCTCCAGCTGGCTGTCTGCAGTATCACATGGATACGAGTGGAACAATTGCGAGCTTCAACTATGGGTCAGCTGCCTCCTCAGCGCTGAACTCGATCGGTGTGCCCGGCACACGGCAATTGGCGAGCATGCGTTATGGGATTTGCATACGAAAGGCCACCGGCATGTGCTCCATCACATACAGTCAGGTCAGCTCGGATGCGTATTCGTTTACGATGACGAATGACGTGGGTGCGGTGGATCCCACACTGCTGGCCACGGCGGCGGTGCAGAGTCAGGACTGCACCACAGATTACATCGTTATACCAGCTCCCACTCAGGGTGGCGTTAACATGCCCAGCGACAGGTTCTGCGGATTGGGCCTCGTTTCCACGACAAGTGCTGCGAAACCTTTTGTCGTCTACTCCGTAACGGACGCCAATGAGGAAATGGATATATCGAATCGAGGCTTCTATTTATCCTACTCGCAGAATGCATGTCCGGTGTTATAGATTAACAAGGATATCTTATTAACAAAACTGTAATTATGCTATGTACTAACAATAATAAAAGACTTACAAATATTCGAAATCATTAAGTAATACACATTAATTATACATTATTATTTATACAATTAATAACAAAACACTTAGTCCATTAGATAAATACATACACATGTCTAAAGATCTAGAAACCATTCGGATTTACTGTACATAATTTGGATAAGGAATCTTAAGATTACGCCGCCAAAGTCATAAGATTATCAATCTCAGCCTGTAGTTCTTTGATCTGAAATAGAAGATGGATTAAAATGTATAAAATTATGGTTTAATATTGGAAGCTCACCCGATTCTGAAAGTGCACTTTGGTAGCATTATCAGCCATCAGTTGGAAGGCCTCGTTATCAATGCGAAGTCGATACTTTTGCATTTCGTTAAGCAGCTTCTTTAGCTTCTTTTTGTTTTCCTTGACCATTTCCTCGCGTTTCGCTTCCGGCAAGGCAACATCATCGTTCAGGGAAATGCCAAAGGAACAAAGTGCACCCGCAGTTGAGAAGAAGTTCAACTTCTTCAAGAATTTCGAGTCCTCATTGAGCAGTTCCAGGTCCACACCCTGACAGCGAGTCAGCACAGCAATTTGACTGAGATGACGCCTTAAGATCTCCTCGGCTTCAGCATTTTGAGCAAATAGACAGAGCTTGGGACCATGACGTTTGCTGATTTGATTGCGACTCTTCACCTGCCGCACGGTGGTGCATATATTTACAATGTCGGCGACCTCAGCCTCTAGCTTGGCGTCATGGAATTGTGATAGCTTGAGCTCCAGGTTGAGCGGCACATGCTGCAGCAATTCCGAGGCAACAAACGGAGTAAACGGAGCCATGGCCTGCAATCCCCAGCTGAGACAGGCGGTCAATGTGGCGACATTCACATAGGCACTGTTGTTCTTCTTATTTATAGCCTCCTTGGTGGTTTCCTTCAGAATATAAAGAGCAGTTAAAGAGGGAAAGTACACGTATAGAAGAATGTAAATCTTACCAGATAAACATCACATAGATTTTGATAGAAGAAATTCTTTAGGGCCGCAGTGGCCATGTGGAAATTATAGTTAGTGTACGACTCCGAGCATATGGACAAGGTCTCGGCCAGACGTCCAATGATCCAGCGATCCCACATGCTCAATGTTACGCCCTCCATTGTCTCAAATTCGTGCAGCGTGATTCCCAGATTCTTAGCAGATCCCAGAGTGAATCGCATGGCCTGCCAGATCTTGTTGAGGAACAGTTTGTTTGTGTAGCAAGCGTCCACATCAAAGTTGATGAAATGATTCTTAATGTTATGGCTCAATAAGGTAAAACGCAGTGCATCCGTACCGCACTCCTGAATGCCCTTGGGAAACATCTTCGTCATGCCATCCGAGGATGTCTTGAGTTCGCTGGGTTTGATGATGCCTGCAGTGCAGGATTTCTGCAGCGCCGCCTTCAGACTCTCCAAGTTGGCGCCCTGCACCACTTGTTGTGGCGCCACAATGTTGCCAAGACTCTTGGACATCTTCCGGCCCTGGGCATCGCATACGATGCCATTGAGAAGAACGCGTCGGAAGGGAGCTTCGCCCGTTAGCTTCAAGCCCATCATCATCATGCGCGCCACCCAAAAGAAGAGTATATCATGGCCAGTTTGCATGATGTCCAAGGGATACTTTTCTTTATATTCCTCTTTGGGCCAGCCGGCTACGGAGAAGGGCAACAGCGAGGAAGAGAACCAGGTGTCCAGCACATCCGCATCACGCGTTAATTTCAGTTCCTGACTACCCAAAATAGTCGCTGCCTTCTCATGGGCACTATTTTCATCGAGAGCAGCCACCCAGCAGCTGTTTCCCTTGGAGTCGAAGGCCTGGTAGGCGGGCACTTGATGTCCCCACCACAGCTGACGGGAGATGCACCAGTCCCGTGTATCCGACAGCCAACGCTCCCATTCCGTCTCGTGGTTATTCGGCATGATTTGGAGTCGTCCGCTGTGCAGCTCCGACAACGCCGCCTTGGCCATGGACTTGGTGTTGAGGAACCATTGTGGCACCAGCATGTATTCAATAATGTCCTTGGAGCGGGAACAGACTGGCAGCTGCATTTGATGCGCTCGTACTTCACGCAACAGTTCCATCTCCTCCAGGCGTTCTATGATGAGATCGCGTGCCTCGAATCGTGATTTGCCCTGAAACTCGGAATAATCCGCCACGATGTTGCCGCTCTCACTGAAGACTTGCCGCAAGTCCAGGTTGTGGCGCGTGGCAAGCTCAAAATCGAATTTATCATGGGCTGGCGTTATCTTTACAGCTCCAGTGCCGAACTCCTTGTCCACGGAAATGTCAAAGACCAGAGGAATTGTATCCGATCGAAAGGGATGCTGTAGTCTGACCTGATCTCGGTTACGGTATTTGGTGAAGCGAGGATCTGCTGGATGCACAGCGACTGCCACATCTCCTAGAATGGTCTCTGGTCTCGTGGTAGACACAATAATCTCTTCCTGCGTGCCATTTGGCTGATCCTGATCAACTATGCGATAAGCAAAGTCAAAGATGCGACCAAAGAGTACTTTGTGCTCGTAGCCCGGCACTGACACCTCTGTGGGCTCCTTGATGTCCATGTTCTCCACCTCAATGTCGGATATGGCCGAACGCAGAGTACAGGACCAGTTGACCAGGGAATTACGGCGTTCAATGAGTCCCTCCTCAAAGAGTCGCTCGAAGGCCACATTCACAGCATGCGCCTGCTGCTTGTCCATGGTGAAGTACTCGCGTTCCCACTTCAAAGTGCATCCCAACTGCTCCAGATCCTGAATAATTCCTGCTCCCTTCTCTGCCTTCCATTTCCACACCTCATCCAGAAACGCAGCTCGTCCGATTTCCTGCCGCGTTACACCCTTTGTGGCAGCCAATGTGCGCTCCACGACCACTTGGGTGGCAATGCCGGCATGATCTGTGCCCGGTATCCACTCCACATTGTAACCCAACTTTCGATGCTGGCGTGCAATCACGTCCTGAATTGTGGCATTCAATGCATGTCCCAAATGCAGATTCCCAGTCACATTGGGAGGTGGCAACAACATGCGATAGTTTCCACGACTGCAACTCTTCCTCGGCTCATCTTTGCTCAGTTTCTCACGAGCCCAATATGATTCCTCCACTTGCTTCGGCTGATAACCCGGTGCAATCGCTAATTCGGCATCTATTGAATGCAACTGTTTAGCCGGTTGATAAATGAAAATACCATGGAACTCACCTTTGGATGTGCTGTAATGCAGCATGGATGTGACATTTTTCAATTTTTGATGGCATAAGTGCTTGTGCTTGACTAAATTACGGTTAACAACTTTAAGAATTTGCATTATTCCAATTCCGTGGCGATTTTGTTTTGTTTATTCACAGAACAAATTACTTTTGAATTATTTTTCTATGCTAGATATTTATTTATCTAGATATTTTTATCTAAGCTACCCGACAGGTTTGTCGCGGAGGGTTGCCCATCCCGAAAAAGTTTGCGATCTGGCTTGATTTTTTTGGCGCCGGCGAAAAAAAAAAAATCTGGCTTGATTTTGAACTTGGATACATTTTATTTTTGTATCTTTTTTTTTTTGATTTTCTAGAATTTTTTAAATTTTTGCATAATTTTTTTTAGATTTTTC
Organism: Drosophila phalerata; assembly: GCA_951394115.2. Taxonomy (NCBI): domain Eukaryota; kingdom Metazoa; phylum Arthropoda; class Insecta; order Diptera; family Drosophilidae; genus Drosophila; species Drosophila phalerata. The sequence continues at coordinate 16,674,309 of OX596004.2, forward strand.
TTGATTTTTTGATATAATCTTTTTTTTTCTCAGAATTAAATTTCCTATCTTCTCTTCCCGGGGACTTACGAACTTCAAATCTTCATTAAAATGTTAATTTTAATTTTGTCTAATTTCTAAATTTTAATTTTCATCAAATTTATTAATAAAAATAGCAAAAATTAGCGTCTAAAACAAACAAAATAAAATCAGCTGTTATCAGCTCAGTATCGATAAGTATTGTTTGCGTTATCGATAACTAAGCGACAACTATCGTTCTCAGTCTATCTATCAGCTGTCTATTTCGATATTCGGAATTAAATATTTGTGTACACACTGCCAAAATCAGTTGAATTTAAATTAAAATTATTTAATTAATTAATGCCATTTTTATTAATAAATTTGGTGAAAATTAAAATTTAGAAATTAGACAAAATTAAAATTAACATTTTAATGAAGATTTGAAGTTCGTAAGTCCCCGGGAAGAGAAGATAGGAAATTTAATTCTGAGAAAAAAAAAGATTATATCAAAAAATCAAGAAAAATCTAAAAAAAAATATGCAAAAATTTAAAAAATTCTAGAAAATCAAAAAAAAAAAAACGAAAAAAGATACAAAAATAAAATGTATCCAAGTTCAAAATCAAGCCAGATTTTTTTTTTTCGCCGGCGCCAAAAAAATCAAGCCAGATCGCAAACTTTTTTCGGGATGGGCAACCCTCGAGACGCCGTCCCAATAAACAGCTGACTTTATTTATTTTGTTTTAGTTTCTAAATTTTATTTGACAGCCCCCCCCCCCCCATATGACCCAAACAAATTGTATTTTCTGTGATATTTCAAGTGGCAAAAGTGACACGATTCTGGAAGTGGATACAGATGAATTTGCAATATTTAAAGACATATACGACCGGTATGCTATCGAGTTGCACAAAATCGGCGGGATAATTTATTTAATATTGCTTAGTGCCGTTTCTTGCGTATTTTTGTGTGTAAAAACGACCGAAGAGAAAGAGAAAAGACAACATGTAAGCAACTCCAGTGTAACTAAGCCATGGCTGATACTCGCACCTGCTGACAATGGCCTGAGTGCCCCAAACCAGGCCCAAAGCAAACTGCAACAGCTGCAGCCGGGTTAAATAGCGCTTCCACCAAAGATACGGGTGGAGACGAGGCCCCAAAGCACTCAGTGAATAATATCCGTACATTATGATGTGCACAAATGAATTCATCAGAGCAGGAATAAAAGCTGCAAGTGCAAATGTTAAAAGGAGTCTTTGGTAAAAAGTGTTTAACTTACTTGATCCTGTGGGAATCCACTTGACAACTATCCAGCAAATGACAAACATGCTGCTGTGATGATACAAATGCAGAAATGACAATTGCGACCACTTCTTGCGCAGTATAAAGAACGCTGTGTCGGCAAATTCCAGAATTTTCGAAATGTAGAACCACCAAAATGCAGTGGCAATCTGTTGAAGGATTGTTTAATTAACTGGGCAATTGAGGGGCAACTGAGGGGTAACTGTTGTCTATCAAATATGCCAACTTACTCGCATTTCGTGTGGATCATAGCTCACCCTGCAGGGTTGGCACTTGGCGCTATAGTTGAGAGCTCGGGATGCCGTGAAGAGCTCCAGGCAGATGTGGGCATTCAGCATGGACATCAGCAAATTGTAGACGAACAGTGGCAAACGCAGCTGCAACGGCTTCTGTCTACATTGAGGCATCGCGAATTAAGCAGAATTTCGTGATATTCGATGCGTGCTTTCACCCACCTGGCCATCCATTTGGGCCCAAAGTGGACCAGCAACAGATATAGGAAGAGTATAGCGGCTGCATTCCACGGCGAAGATACCAAGGGCCAGGATTGTGTGCGCTCATCCGCCAATTCAGCAAATGGATAACTGTCCAGCAGGCCAAAGCCAAAGCCAAAGCCAATCTTGCTGCTGTTATTGGCCATGGTTAAATCTAAGTGTGCAAGCAGTAACTAAACTGCTGACTCTTTTATATGTACACACTTTGTAAATCTGGCCATCAATGCATTGAGGCGGATCCGGTTCAATTGGCTGCGTTAATTGTTAACCTTGTCATCGATATGACCTGACCCCAAGACCTAGTCGAGCGTGGAGAACTTGAACTTAGTAATGGAATGGTCAAGAAATTTGGAAAAATCAGGTATCACTTTAAACTATTCAAACTATTCAGTTTAACCAGAAATATATAAACTTAACACAAATCAAATTTAATTCAGATGTGTTCTACAATTGTTAGTGTTCCTGAAAAGAAGAAACCAAGGCTTTCAATTACAAAAAAAAAATTAGAAATATTTGATGAAATTAAATATTTATTAAGTTGCATTACAATAGCATTAAATTGAATAAAAATGCAATAAAAAAAATGTTCGAAAATATTAAATTTCGGACATTTTAGAAACACCAACATTTTGAACGTTGGTTTCCAAAACCATTTCTCTTCAAAATCTCTAGAGATTTCTGGAGCACACCCGAATATAATCTGAATATCACATTCTTTAGTGTCTAATTACCAATTACAGCCGAACTTTCGTAACTCAAGCTTAATAACTTGAATTTTTTCTAACTCGAACAAAATTAAGAGGCAACAACGCTTACCGGGCAAACAATTCTGCTTCCATGACTCGAATGTCTCCACAAGTCGAACATTTTCTTTGGATAATGGTGATTGGAGTTAGGGAAGTTCGACTGTAATTATTCTATGCAACAAAAATGTATTTCATTGTAAAATCATTTGTCAAATCTGCATTCTATGTTCAGCACAATGTTGCATCAACTCTAGAAGCAACTCTGATAATTGACATGTCTTTGTTCAAAATTGCAGTACGCAATCTTAAACAGATTTCAATAGTTCAGTCCTTTAGAAAAGTTGGAGTTGGATGGAGTTAAATCTTTTCATTGTGCAGTTTTCATGCAGTTCGTATTTGACATTGAAAAGTGCATAAATAAAACGTGGAAAAGCCAAACGTGAGTGGAAAATTAAAAGCCAAAATGGTAAATAAACATTTGTCTAAGAAATACAATGGGAATTGCATTGCTAAAATGCGCTACACTAAAGCAGACTATTTATATTTTAAAAGGCATTCCGTTGTTGCCACAGTTTGTGGCATTGATCAACATTGAAGTGGAATTCATGTAGAGACTTTTGTGTTCGTTGTATTTGACCTGAAGTTGCTGCTGCCAAATCCTAATGCGATGTGAGGCTGTCGCTCTGACAGCTGTTGTACTTTTTCCGGCTCTTTGGCCATTTTCCCAGTTCCTTGTACTGACTTTTGCTTCCATTTTCTATTATTGTTTTCTTTATTTGTATTGCTGTACGTGTCTGCACCTAGGGCACTTTGTGTGCTTCCCCCTTCTGTGGCAGCAGTACACGAGCTGGAGCATCCCAAGTACGCTCTCTACATTTGGCGGACACTGGAGCAGCTGTGTCCAAAAGCTGTTAGTCAAAGGGTTAGAATCTGTCGGAGCCTGGCTAAAAGTGTGATACAACTGCAGCTCGGAGTGTGTTTTTTCTGAATGAGAAATGTGCCAGAAAGCAAGAGTCAATTTTCATTAAAATTATGTCCTAGTTGTCAGAGCCTCAAAATAGCATTTCAGCAATCCTTGCCCATTGCCCACACATACACACACACACACACATACGTATATAGTTTGCGGTTAACCGGTTTGCTTTTGCTTATCAGCAGGAAGAGGATGTACCACATATGCCTTCATGTCCTGCGGCGTAACTTGTCCCTCTGTGTGTGTGTGTGTGTGTGTGTGTCTATGTATGCGTATAATTAAGTTAGTGTGATTGTTGTAATAAGCACACTCAAATTTAAACTGGAAAGGGTTGAAAACGGAGTTGATTCTTGGTCTAGTTGACAAATTCAACATAAGCTCGAATTCTTAATATATTCTGAAAAGTTATCTTTACACATAAAAACATATATATATTTTTATGTTCTGCAGTTTTCAAGGACATGGACACTCATACCCTGGCATCTTTAAATAAATTATTGCGGGCATGACAAAATTTTTGATAGATTTGCTCGATGTACTCGATGATGTCATGCTGCAGCTGCTCCTTCCTTCCTTCCTTGCCATGTCCTCTCTCACTGACATGTTTATGAAGGGAGTCCTGGCTGAAGCTCATTCCGCTACGTTAGCTCTGTTGTGGTTAGGTGGAAGGAGGGTTGGGGGGGGGGATAGTCTAGGTGTCTAGAGGTGTGTCCAGGACATCGCACTGTCGGCAGTTCGAGTTTATCGCGCTGACATTGTCGCCCCGTGTGCTCCCTGTGAGTTATTAAATAGATTACAGTTTTGTGTTCGGGGGCTTTGCATATGTACAATGTGTCACCGAACATGTCCAGCAGTTTGTTGAGTACCCATACTCATACACTCATACACTCACATTCGTATTCCCATTCCCAATCCCAGTCAAACAATACTCGCCATACCACAGCATGCATGAGCGATTCATGAAATTGAGTTTCAGTTTGGTCAACTATCGCGCCTCCTGTCACACAGCTCAGTTCACGGCGTGGTCTATTGATGCGGGGTCATATTTCCGGGGACTTACCCAAAAAAGAGTAGACAAACAAATTAAAAAAATAACTCAAATAGAGTATGTGCAAATGATGTGGTGTATGTAAAAAATGTGAGTTTATATTCTGCAAAACCCAATCGCTTTATTTGTTTTAATTTATACAAACATTTCTGCTGAATTTAAAAAAGAAAAGAAAACATACTCTTGTTTTAAGATTAAATTATATATATGAAAGTTTAAGGCTTTTAAGCATACTACTAAATTTAAATAAAAATTGTCAGTTAAATTCCGCATAATTCAGTTGAGAATCAAGAGATATTAGTGTTCTTACTTTGTTGACCATGAGTGTACATATAGAGTCGTACTCGTATTGCCCGAGTTTTGCGTATATTTATGAACTTCCATAGCTTTAATACCAGTTACTTAAAAAATAAGTTAAAGGGTATATTGAAAAGGAGGCATCTCCGACCCCATATATATATATATATTCTGGATCAGCATCAACAGCCAAGTCGATATTGCCATGTGTGTTTGTCCGTCTGTCCATCTGTCTGTCCGCCTGTGTTAGCGTCTAGATCTCAGAGACTATAAGAGATACAGATACCACAGACACACGCACAGACTTTAAAGGCATTAGAGCAGGTCAAGTTCGTTTTAAACGTTTAACACGCCCCCTTCTGCGCCGGTAAATCGCGAAAAACTGTTCGTCTGTCTGTATAAACACAAGGATCTCAGAGACTATAAGAGCTAGAGTAACTAAATTTGGCACACAGATTTCCATATACCCCAAGCAGATCATGTTTGTTTCAAATATTAGCCACGCCCCCCTCTGCCCCGCAAATCGCGAAAACCACCACACTCACTGTTTCTAAGATAATACAGTTTTTATGGTAATTATTATCTTCTATCTTACTGAATCGCATCAAGATCGGACCAATAGAACGGCAGTTATGACGATTTAATTTTTTCAAAGTAATGAAAGTAATTTCTTTAAAGTACTTTAATATGTATTGAAGTAAGTAACGGGTAACCTATGGTCGAGATCTCGACTAAAGCCTTTCCCACTTATTTTTTTTTAAATTGCCAACAACTGGCTTATTTATAAACTTAACAGGTTTGTGTTTTTTCTTTTTTTGGGTTCTTTAATTTAATTTTTCTCATTACGTGGCATATCAATTTTCAGTCAGCAATTGCTGTCAGTGGCCATATCATAAAGCAAGTTGATGTCCTGCCAAAGTGGCATTGTCCTGACTATACTCCTTCCTTTTAATGGCTCCCCATGTCCATTTGCAGTTGTTGTTGTTGTTGTTGCTGCTGTTGGGATGCATTGAAAGTGGATACTGTGGCAGGTCAGTTGGTTGCACGGTCAATGGTCATCGAGTCTGACCATCGCACTTTCTGGTTAAGTTTCCTGCATTTCCTGCTCATGTCCGGACATCAAACTCAATGGAAATGTGACAAACTCTTTGGTTCTGTATTAAAGAAAGTATATCTGAAAACTGTCTGTAAGGGATTTATTATAACTATTGGTAGTTGTAGACCACTCCAAGTGCTAGACGAAGTTCACATAAATTGTATAACATGAGCACACAATGTTTGCTGTTGTTGGTCCAATCTACTTATTGGAGTCATTCCTTTTTATCAAACTTCCTCCTACTCCTTCTGCTCCTTAGCGTGCAGCATTCTATTTCAGGATGCAACTGTGCGTGGCAAAGTGTGCAACATATTTTATTTGTGTTTCCGTTTGTTGAGTTGTCTCTCCAGATCCGCTCCTAGTTCATTCCTTTACCTCTCTCACATCTGGGCTGCCATTGGCGTTGTCACAACACTTTGATACGCGTTATTTACAACACATTTGTCTTGGCTTCGGCAACGATTCGGTTCGGTTAGCTTGTGGATGCAACCAGCAGTTGCCGTTGCAGTTGCAGGTGCAACACAGCATCTTTATTACGTTCTGGTTTTATTGCTTACTCGAGTCGAATCGAGTCGAGTCTAGTCGATTTGATGGCGCTGCAAACAGCTAAAATAAATAAATGGAAACTCAACTTCAACTTAATCTTGCAACTTAAATGAACTCCATTTGGAAATATTGACGGTTGTATTGTTTAATTTATTTTCCAGTGACTTTGATTGTTTTACGTCATTTGCCAACTGCCAACAATTAGTTTAAGCAATTGGCAATTTGTCAGCTGCCATCTCGACCCCTTTTTCTGTTCAAGTCAACAAATTTCCGACAGCCATTCCCCCTTAAATTTGTGTAATAAATTTAATTAAGCTAAGAAAACGTCGAAAGCCTTAACAACAACAAGGTTGTGGCACAAATATTAATTGCATTTTAATGACTTTATTTTGTCGAATATTGCTATACAAAGCCATTAAACTGATTAGTTGTTACACAGCCATTGACACCTTGGGGCTCGACACAAGTAGAACGACTTGCTTGGGAAAAGACTTCTCTCTCTCTCTCTCTCTCTACCTCTCTGCCTTCTGTCTCTCTCTAAAGTCCTTTATTGCAATGTGTACTGCTTTCATATGGCATGCTTTGTTGGAAAAACTGGCACATTGGCAGTTGTGAGTCACTCTCGGTTTGATGGCATGAACAGAAAGTAAAAAAAAAATACAACAAGTAAACCGAACAATTGGCAGTTTCACAAAATAAGTTGAACGTTTGAACGTTGCCTGCGGCCAAAATAGCCGACACAGCATATATATGTATATATATATATTTAAGTAATTCTCAATACCCAGTTGGCAGCTGACCACTAGACAGCCAGTGAACTGACCACAAAACCAACAGCCCCACCAAAAGAGCCGACCCACGACCCACCAATGGACAATAAAACAAATCGCATAGAAAGTCACTTCATTTTCTGTAGCACTCGGCGACGTTGTTTTCCCATAAAAATGTCCGTAAAATGTGAAAGGAAAATCAGTGTTTAATTAAGTTATAAAAATGTTTGCCTCATTTGCGCTGCCATCACAGGGATTCTCTAGTCTTTAGTCTCAGTCTTTCTTTCTTCATTTGACCTCAATGTACTGAGTATATATTAATTGCTTATATTTGTGGCTAATAATTGGTAATAACCAGAGAGTATTACACAGGGCTTATCCTCTTTCAAAATATATTATTTAAGAATTGAGAGCAATGTCTTAATGTTCCTGAACTATTTTCATTCTGTGAACAAAGAGATTTAACCATTATTTGTTTAGACAACTGCAACTTTTGCCATACTTCAAGTTCTCAAAGTTAAAAAGTTTTCCATTTGTTTAAATTCAATATAAGACACAATGTACACATTTTGGGTATTAAGTTAGCTTTTTAGTTTTCCAATGGTTTTTAAATTATCTAATACAATACTTAAAGTCGATCGTCTTATATTTTACTAAGTTGTAGCAATGTCTTCAAAAAAGGAAACAATTGTTGCATTTAAATAATGTCTTACAATCACACCTTTCGGTTTTGTTGCTTTTATTGCAAAGTTATTTGTTTCTTTGCCAAAAAATATTTATGTGTTTTATTTTGTATAATTTACGAAATTCGCATGAGCTTGAGCAACTTATTTTACAACTTCTTTATCCGTTTCCTTATGCGAACTCGAATGCACAAGCTTACTATAAGTTGATTTTTTCTCAGAGGAAGAGAGAACGAGAGGGATACAAGCAAATAGAGAGAGAGGGAGATGGAGACACATATGGACTACTGAGTTGAGTTTAACTCGTTGGGCATAAGTTTCAAAGTCAGCCAGGACCAGAGCACAACGTCGTCGTCGTCGTCGTTGTCGTTGTCTGGCTGCAACGTGTTCTTGCAACATCGTCTTGCCACTGAAATTTATCTGAACACATCGTCTACTTTCATGTATTACGAATGCAAGCAAGCATTGTGCTCCCAAAGCGTCACTATGCGTAAGTGTGTGTGTGTGTTGTGTGTGTATTGGTTTATGTCCAGTCTGTTGTTTTGCGGCCAAAATGCAAGTGTGGCGCGTGTGGCATGAAAAATGCTTCGCCTGGGGCGCTGCGCTTGCACTTTGCAGCAATTTTTAAATGCCTTTCAAATGCAATTCTTCTAAAACTGCTGAGCAGGCCAGGACATTGACCGTGCTGGCATCCGCTCGTAAATCTCGACTCCTTATCGAAATACACATTACCCGAATATTATGCAAGTCCCCAGCGAGTTCCCATTATTGTAAACTCTCGCAATTTCGCCATGTTTGGCACGCAATCAAATCGAAAGGGAATAATCTTTTAGGAATACCCTGAACGGGGCAAAATACTCGCATTCCAAGTCCATTTCGTGGCTTAAATTGCATAATTACGACAAGCATGCCAAGTGTTTGATTGAAGGAATTGATCGCATCCAAATTCAAATTGAATTATGTTGCTGTCCACTTAAGATGATGATGATGTTGTCAGTGATGATTACAATACTGAACTGTGTTTCATTAAGGACCTTGATGATAAGTGCATGGGATGGGAGAGGACTGAGGTGTCGCCAGTTTTCGTGAGGGGCTCGTGAGGTGTGCAACTAATTGGCTTGCTCTTTGAAAATTAATTCAATGCTAATTATTGCCTAAAATGTACACAATAAACGCAATTCTATTTACGCAACTACAACAACAAGTACAACAACAAAGACGGCAATTAAAGTTGCATAATATGCAATCGAGTTTCGATTTGATATTCGATTTTCTACGTGTATTCGTAATTATTTGATTTTCATTTTTTCAAATATAATCTCAATTAAATTGCCCGTTCAATTAAAATTGACTGTTGCGTTAGTTGATTCAAGCCTATTGATTAGGGAGTGGGTCAATTCGGTAGCTGTTTAGTTATGCAAACTAAATTGTATTAAATTTGCAATCGAAATTTCATATTAGCATGAGGCAAAGCCGAAGCGCAGGCATTATTGTTAATTGAGTGCACAGCAATTGGTTAATTTCTGGCAATTTAACATTGTATACTAATTAGTTTCCGGTTTGAAGAGCCATGACATGATTAACTTGTTTGTTTGTATACAAATTGTTGCACAAATCCTAATAATGTAATTCCAACACTTTTCAATGACTTTGGACTCAAATATAAGCCATAAATACAAGAAGGAGGGGGAAACTCATACATAGTATATGAACTTGTGGCAATAATAAGCTGCTTATATAAACAATGATGATTAGGCAACAGCAGTTCAACTATGGGAATCAAAGCGCATTACACACAATGCGAACCGACCGACATGGACCAACTATATAACTTGGCCCTGCTTAGCAACAACAAACATTAGCTGGTCCCTTTCCCCAAACCGACAAAAGACGGCAGGCACACAAGCCCAGTAAATCACAAAAGAACTGGCAACATCCGTTTCCGCAGCTGCAAACAATGCAAACTGCAATCACAACTGTTTCCCAAACAATGGCAACAATGTAATTCACATTTCAAACGATCTGGTTACGCTGGCAATATCGACACCCACCACGACCACCGCAACGATAACGACACCGATCCCAACTCACTATGGGGAAATTGACCATTTTTTTTGGAATTAATTAACTCGAGAGCTTATGAAGTTTTTTTGGTTTAGTTTTTTGCATTGGGCATATAATATCAATACGCAAATGTCCTTGAAAAGTGGGCGGGGTGTCGCCTTTATTTTGGACTCTGCGATTTATTTCAAATTTTTTGTTTATCAGCATCAAATTTACAGGCTTGGTGTTTTATTAAACTACTACTAACTCTTTGGTCAAGTTTGATCCAAACGGACAACTGTATCATATAGAAAAAATTTAATTTTTTTCAATATTTTAATGCGAAACTTACCAGTTTCAAGAGTTTGTAAGTTTGTGGCATTTTAGTCAACCTTAGACTATCATATCTTATGGATCAGTGTAATGAAAAATTATGATTATTTTCTATTTAATTATTATATGTAACAGTTAACTTTGAGCTCATAAAATTCGTGTAAAATTCTTAAAATAACTGCTAGCAATCAAACCCTGCATTTTGAAATTTGAGGTTAAATGCTAAAAAGTTAATTTTCATAAAATATCGCAAAATATCGCAAATTGTAATTACATTGACATAACAAGAACTAATTTATCTACAATACGTCATAAATATTATGGTGGACATAGGTGAAATTTTTTTTTAATATTTCCATTTAAAGATGAGATTTCATTTCAGTTTTAAGCAAGTGAGATGGCTCTCTTTTTAATATAACTACGAGGTCATTACGACCAAATTGTACAATCCAAGCTTTTAAACACAAAGCTAAAACCTCTCCGAACAGATTGCATATCAAAGCTTTTCAATTTATTAACAATATCTATTAGTTTTCTGTATTTAAAGTTTGATGAAAAATGCAACTATTTTGACAGCACGTGCTTTTCAATTGAATAACCTCTGTTTGCATTGTTAAGACTTAACAGTGGCGAGTTCTGCTAAAATTTCTGGTATGCTGTTATTAAGAACGTATTTTAATAACTTTCAAAAATGGAATTTATTCAAAAAAATCGTGAAAATTCCCCATAGTGCAACTGCCTCATTGACGCCATGTTTTTTTCCTACATTGTTGATGTTTGACAAAAATTCATTGCATACTTTCGAGCGCAGCCCGAAAATGACAATTGTCAAATGGAAAGAGAGTTAGAGAGATACTTATTTGATTTTTGGGTTTTTGCTTTACGAGTTACGTCCCACACTTATCAAATTACATGGCTATGTTTTTGCTATCGCAGTTTTGTTGCCCTCCGTTTTCTCTTGGCTCTGTTCTGTGGAGAGTGCGTGTGGTAAAGTTTTTACCTTTGCCAGCGTCAACAGCACAATAAAAAACAACAACTTATTACCATTGCTTTTAGTAGTTTTTATAACTTTTACGACTTTTTAATAAAGTTGCAATGCATTTGCTTGTTGCTGATGGCGTTCTCCGTTGCTGCTGAGCTCAAGACAAAGTTTCAAAGCCCCAGGCAGCATGAGGTTGGCACTGCAGCTGGAGCTGGAACTGAAACTGGGACTGAGACTAAAGCTGCAACTGGAGTTGGAGTTGGGGTTGGGGTTGCAGCCAAGTAAGCGTTGTTTGCAATTTCACGCACACAAATATGTGGCAGGGACAAAGTGAAATATGCCATGTCACATATACGACACGTTTCTCGCTGCATTTAAGGCTTAAAGCGAACTCGCTGACGGTCTAAGCCGTGGCAACAATGGCAAACACCAAACAATAGCAGGCAGCTCAGTGACACAAGCCAATGATTGCATCCCAGCTTGCAACATTGCACTGGCTGAAATGCTAATTTGCCAGACAGTGCAGCAGTTGCTTCTGATTATCGAAACGAAAAACTCGAAAACTCGAAAGCTGGCCAAAAGTTTCCAGCGCATCCCCATACCAATAACAATAACAATAACAACTGAATGTTAAACTATACTCCTTGCCAAATGCACTTCCCATCACTTTATACTCCTTCGTTGTTGTTGTTGTTGTTGTCTGTGATCCGTTTGCTGTCGTAACTTTTAGCCACTTTGCCCACAAAATGTCAAACCGAAACCAAAAGTTATGTGCAAATTATATGCGTGTTTCTTCACATATGTATGTGTCTTGGGTCCATGTAAAACTTACAGACAAATGCATTTGACAGCTTAAAGTCAAGCGGTATACGCATAAACTTTACTTTTTTATAGGAATTCGTTTGGATTTTCGAGACTCACTATAGAACAGCGGGTGCATACTTTGATCTGTTGGTAAAAACTTTATTTTCTTTTTTTTTTACAGATAATTTTTTATCGCATGCTGTAAATTTTAATAAATTAGTTGCAAATTTATATGTTCTCGCTGCATTTATGAGAACTTTTATACTGCTGCTTAAGTATTTCCTTTTTTATAACAGAATTTAACAGATACTATCGTGTGCGTTTGTTCTTAAGCTATTTAACGATCTCTTCTTGTCACTCAGACTAAGTTTAAGTATGACAGAAAAGAGTTTTCTAAGAGCAAAATGTTTGTAATCGCTGAAATTATTAAACAAACTTGGATTATATGCATATATGCATTTTGTTTAATGTTATTAAGTTTTTATTAAAACTTTTGTTAGCTCATTTATTTAAAGTAATCATTATACTTGCGATTTCGCAGACAGAAATAGTTCTAGGCACACACACACTTGCTGCAGCTTATACTCGTAGGGAATGTGCGGTTTAAGGAGGCACTTAAGAGCGCACATCAGGATCAGCAGCGGTTGCATCGACAGCAGTGGCAGCTTCAGACTATGCCACATGCTAAACGCTTAAGGCTCAAGGCGTGACGCTGAAAACCGCTGCCGCATCAGTAAGAAGAAGAAGCAGCAGCAGTAGCAGCATCTGTAATAAGACAGCTCGTTTGCCAGCCTCTCTCTGTCTGTCTGTCAGTCTGTCTATGTGTCTCTCTGTCTGTCCTTGGCTGCTTGTTAACTTTTGCTCATTTGTGCAATGCGCCCTAAAATGCTGCTAAAGAGAGACAAGACGAGGAGGGAGAGGGATGGCATTACAGGTGCCTGGGAAGCTTCAACATGGCCATAAGTCAACTTGACAAGTGCCGGTAAAAGCGACTCGTTTGCCGCTTTTGTAGACAAAATAGGTAAGGGTCTTAGGGATGATAAGGGGACTACTATTAGATGCTAGGGATGTTTAACTCAAGCAGCGCAAAATGAAATTGAACAACAAATTGCAGTAAGTACAAGAGTAATATTAAGTAAATATTTAATTTGCAGCTGCAACAGACTGCAAACTTTGGTAATTAAAAAACTTTGCCACGGTCCAGATCACAGCAGAGTTCTCGATTGCTGCAATTAATTGAACAATTTAATGTGAATGCGCTTTAATGAACATTTAAGATAAACTCTGACATAGGGATCTGCATTTCGTTGGGTATTTCATATATCATGATTTCCTAGGAATATATATGTATACGAACCGTAACACGCTTAACTTGTTAACTGCCAACGATTATCGTTGCCAACTCTTTGATGTCGTTTAAATGTCGATACTCCGTGTATGCTTACAGCCAAGGGCGTTCCATAAAACGGCAAATGAAACAGATAAATAAATTGACATTATTGTATACTTTTTTGATCATTAAAAATTTAAATATTCCTTCTTAAAAATATACAAAAACTGAGCTTAAAGCTTGTTTTTCAGAACACACTCAAAGAACTGCTTGATATATGCATATCATTTTCCACAAATATGTACACAGTATATGTAAATTGGTAAATATGTGCGGCAAAGTGGCCGAGTGGCCGTTTAAATGGCCATGTAAGTGCATGTCAATCATGTTTTCCTGTCGCCAATGAAATGCAATTTCATTAAAAACCAAAAATTGAAGGCACAAAATGAACATTGTGCCATATTGCATGTTGTTGGCTGTTGTAAATGTTGCGAAATTGGCAAAATGTTGAAATTTCGACGCAACAATTTCAGTTAGCTGACAGTTTAGCATTGCGATTTGAATTAGTTAAATGCATGCAAATTTCCGTCAGCTGTTGCCAATTGTCGAAATGATTGCTGCAAATTGTCCACATCGAATGTCATCGATGAATGACAATCAAATATGGCACACAATTGGTCAACAGCATTCGATGCTTTCCGATTTGCGTGTGCCGGAAACACCCGAGGTCATATCCTGTGCAGGACAGCCAAGTCATGTGACCTCCAACTTCTGTCAATATAAAATAACAAGAAATGAGAATACTCTGCAATTGAAAGGATTCACATGCTTCAAATTGCTTCTTTAAATTCTGGATAAAAATAGTAAAACAAAAAAAAGCAACTATATAGTTAAACATTGCAAGCAATTCAAAATAGTTAAGAATTTAGCTATTTTACTATGTGAGACCATAATCAAATCGTTAATAAAATATATATCTTAACGTTACAATAGCTGTTACAGTTGAAACAAATAAGCGGAAACCCTTAAAAAGCAAACACATAATAGTTAGGTCAGAAAATAAAGTAAAACTCCTGCTAATAAAAGGGATAAGTTTGTGGGGCATTTTCCATGCACATTAAAGTGAAGTCTCCATATGGAATTATCGTTTATCGAACCATTCACAGATTGTCAATTAAATGGCTGCCTGACGCGATTCCGTGCCCTAAAGCTATCAAGCAAAAACAGAAAACTTCATTTATTGGGTTGCGTTCGATGTTCGGTCTAATGCCATTTGTGGATGCCACCAAACTCATTTGCAAAAATAACGGTGTCTCTCTTCGTTTCCTATGCAAAGTGCAAAGTGTGGGCATCAAAGCCATTCCGTTCCGTTTGCCTTCAAGTCGTCCTTGCTGATGCTCCTGTGTGTGTGTGTGTATGTGTGTGTGTCGCTGCCTCAATCAATTTCAATTTATCAATTTTTACAATCAACTGATTTTATCAATTTTATGGCGCATTTTAAGACCGCGCTCACTCACTACTCTACTCTGCATAGAGACACTTTGTGGAAGAGCCTTGGGGGTCCTGGAAAAAGGACATGCAAAAGGAAATTTGACTGCCAGGCGCACGTCCACATAGAGTAAGGGAATGAAGGACCTAGAAACATGTCAATAAAATCAACAAATGCCGCTAGTACTCGTGCTTGTACTTACTTCTCTCTACCCTCTTACCCTTTGCCCTTTTTGCTCGCATGTAAATAAGCATTTCCCACTGACTTCAATACCGATTCATTGTTATTGCCCTGTGCGTGCTAGTTGTGATTGCTCCTTATATAACCTACTTTTCTTTCCTTTTTTCGACCTTTTTTTCGTTTTATTTTATTTGTAATGCCTAAACAACTGAAGAGCTCACTTATTAATCATACGCCATGTGAATGTACAGAAAAATAATGCTACAAATCGCAGAATAATGCGATTATTAACTTGGCAACATTTTAATCTTCAAGCAACTTTATTAATATTTCTTATAATTTACTGATTTTTTTGTCCATTTATTTAGCCATGTCAGAGAATTTAATCAAATTGGTTGCTAATGAAATGTAATCCGATTAATTCGCCTGTTTTCTAAAATCCAATTTCAACGCAAATTGGTAATAAAATAGAATTACAATTGAAAAACATTATTAAGTTATTAAAAGTTATTATTTCGCGTAATTTGCAAGATTAATTGCGGATGATTTCACGAACATGACTTGAAAATCATCGTGGAAACATTTCGTATTTTGAAAGCCGCAATTAACAGATAATTTGTAGCCAAGGCTTCATAATCATCACATGGCTCGCCAGCCTCATTTGGTTCATATTCAAAAGAGCTGAATGAAGTGGGAAAGAGAGTCCGAAGACCGTTGCACTAATTAAAGTCAACACTTGTTACTATGACCTCATTACACGCAAATCTGCTGGCAGGTTACTAGCGCTAAAGTTACCAAGAGGCAGGAACTGTGGAAAGTAGAGGGTAAGAAGGGTAAGGAGGCAAAGAAGGGAGATAGCTGGCACCTGGTGATTGTCTTCAAGTTGTGTGCGGCTGTTTGGACTCACTTTGTCTTTGTGCACCCGATACTTTTTCAAGTTCATTAGGGTAATGAAGCAGCCACAGGCCCCTGGACCTCGGACCTGGAAACTGGCAACTGGCAACTGGCAAGTGGGAGCTGAAGAGTATCGCATGAAATAAGCACGAATAATATTCGAGTGGAGAGAATAGTGGAAAAGCGGGGAAAAAATAAAGTTGTGTATGCTTTACTTTTTATGGGCGCTATAACTATTCGCCTCGTTGCTGCTCTTCTATTTGGCTTTTTGCATAATGAATGGACATAAACAAGGCACAGCTCGACACACAAACTTTTTCACAGTTTTGTAGTCGACTCTCTCTTCCTCTCTCTCTCTCTCTCTCTCTCTCTCTCTCTCTCTCTTTCACTCCCACTCAATTCTTTAAGGCGCACATGGCTGTTACTCCCTTCCAATCCCACCTACAGGAAGTGTCCTGCACTGCTCGTTAAAGTAAACAGCAGGTTTTCTTTTTATAAGTGAGCGGGGTACTCAATTGGGTTCAGTTTAGTATCACATATACAATATACGACTATTTTCTCCTATCTCCTTGACGCAATTTGCTTAATTAATAATAAACTTTTCGAATCTTTCATAAGTGCTTTCCTTGTGAAGACTTTTATGAACTGTGAGCAAAGGAAAATTAGTTTTTTATTTCACTTGTCGTCTCTTATGAAATGTAATTGTTATCTCAAAGTAGTTGCTGACTTTTACATCATGATTTTCAGAAATTTTGAAAAGGGTTTTTAGATGGAATTCGAAAGTAAACGATTTAAAAAGGAAATTACCAAGAAGCACACAGTTTATTTTTCAACTTTCCTGGAATACTAGTTAGTTTACCAACAGCTTATTGTGATAGTTTTATTTTAAGAAAATAAGGACATGACCAAACGCAACTGTTTGCTTCTATTTTGAGGAATCTAACTGCATCATTACTCATTTGATTTATGATTATGGTTTCATACAAAATTCTTTAAATATAAAAATGTAAAATTTATTTTTGCTGACTTTTAAGACTGGTTATTTGTTGGCCTTGTTTATTTATGTGGGAATTTGAAAATTATGGGGAATGCATAACAGCTGGTTGCATTATTTTGCAGCTTTTAAATTTGAATAGAAATAATTTATAGTCTTAAATGATATAAGGCCGATTGTCAGTCATTGGGAAAATTAAAATTTCTCATTTGCCACTTGTTGATGCGATTGATGGAAGCATTTCATTTGGCAAATTTGCATTGCTACAAATGTGCATATTTATGAGACGCCAGCAAAATTCTATAGACAGATAGACAAGAGAAAGAGAGAGAAAGCGAGTGACACAGACAGACAGACAGACAGAAAATGAGGCAGACAGTTTGTGCCAAAAATAATTTTGTATTTCGCTTTCGACGGGTCGCATCAAATGCACACAACAGGATAGAATATTCAAGGACAGTTGTTGTGGTTCATGGTATTATTGTTATTGTTTGTTAGTATTGTTGCTTTTGTTGTTGTTATTGTTGTGCTGTTGGCTGCGTCATTACGTTGCATACTGTGTGCATTTGCATCAAAAGCTGCTTATGCATAACAAACCATATTGAAATAATTTATAAGCAGCTCAAAATTTATGGCATTTTGATTGTTTTCCTAATTATTTATACGCGGTGCAATGAAATTTTTCAATGAGGGAAAAAAATGAGAAAAAGATTTAATGGAAGACATTTGAGTAATGTTATTAAATGAATGTAATGCCAGTCTAAACAAGTTAAATGTTTTAATATCATTTGTTGATTTGTGTAAATTTAAAATTGTGTTTTTGGGTATAGGATTAACTTTATTGTCTTGGTATTCTGCTGGCAATTAGCTTTGGGGAATTAAATATAAATAACAACATGCTGACCCGTCTGGCACCTTGAAAACAAACAAAGACTTTGGCCAATCCAAATCTCTGCAGCTGCTTGAAGGAAACTTTGCTTTCCGTTCCTTTCCTTTCCTGCCGGCATTAAATATAAATTAGGGTGAGGTGGGAGTATGGAGGTCAAAGGTCAAAGGCAAGGGCTGAGCAAAAATAAGGTAAAGGAAATTCAAGTACAAAGCCTTGCATGCAAATGCCTTTTGTTATTCGTGTGCTGCTTTTCTTGTTGTTGTGCTTTTGACAGCCAAAAGGATAATAATATTGATTGCTAGAGAGAGGTGAACAGGGCATGTGTAGGTGTTGTTGTTGTAGTCCTAGCTGTTGTTCTGTTTACTGTTCTGTTGTTTGTTTGTCGGTCAAGTTGCCGGGGCAACGACATTGAAACCTGGCCTTTGTCTCCTATCCTGACTGTCCATGTCCGTGTGTTTATGCCTTGTTCTAATGGCTTTTTAATTAAAGCACAAAATTCAATGAATAAACAAGAGATACGAGTAGTTGGCTCAAAGGGCACAGTCCGGGAAATTACATTTTCTAATTGACTTAATCAACTTTTTTGCCATTTTTGAGAATGGGAAATATGCCATAGTTTCTATTGTTTGTAATTGCCTTGAAATCGATTAAATAGTTGAGATACATTTTGCAAATTTAATGATGTAACTAATATTAACATGAAATATTTTCATGTTATTAAATAACAAGGACTGTACAGAAAAGAAACTGCACACTTTGTTGCATTTATAATTCAGAAGTTATTTGTCAAAAGCAATTTTTAGCTCGATACCCAAAAAATGGGTATAGAGCCTATTAGATTCGTGTCGATTATGGTACAGAATTTTGAACACATATATCTCCGCAACTATAAAAGTAAGAGCAACCAAATTTGGTGACAGTACTCCTAGGATGTTGATCTATACTAAGTTTGTATTTAAATTTGACCCCGCCCACGTCCGCCCACGTAAATGATATAAAATCTAATAACAAGAGCACTATTAAAGCTACAGCATTGAGACTTGGCACACAGGATGGGGGGACGAGTCCTGAGGTGTGCTGAAAATTTCATTGAGATCGGTTTATAAACAGGGAAGTAGTTTGAGAAAATATGATATATGGAGAAAATATAATCACCTGGATCTCAGAGACTACAAGAGATAGAGATTCCAAATTTGGTGACAATACTGCTATGTTGCGCACGCAGATCAAGTTTATTTTAGAATTTTGCCACGCCCCCCAATTATCCTGTAATCGACAAAAAACTAAATTATCCAAATACAAGGCCAATTTAATAGGTACAGATGTCAAAATCTGCACACACACTAAACACAATTTTGATAATGCATCCTG
Source organism: Drosophila phalerata (assembly GCA_951394115.2). Taxonomy (NCBI): domain Eukaryota; kingdom Metazoa; phylum Arthropoda; class Insecta; order Diptera; family Drosophilidae; genus Drosophila; species Drosophila phalerata. The sequence continues at coordinate 16,693,569 of OX596004.2, forward strand.
AAAACTGCATTGCAATCGGATAACAAAAACAGAAGATATTAAATCAAAACTTCACATTTCTCATGCCTACGTGCAGTGGCCAGATTTTGGTACAAAACTTGCAGCAATGCATGCGATTTGTGGGTACATTAGACTCGGGATCAAAACAACTCTTTGTTTTGAACCAAATTATTTATTATTATTATTATTTTTATTTTTTTATTTTTTTTTCATTGCATTAAATTAATTACATATTAATTAATAATTACATACTTTTTAAATGAATACTTTACATACTTAATCAATAATTTTATGTGATGCACATTTTGCAATCAGTACCATGAATTAGCAGCAAAACGAATTTGGTTCTATAAATATGTATGTAGGGCTTCTCTTCTAACGAGCGAGACATAATTGAAACAAAAGAAACGTGCAAAACGTACAACGAAAAAAAATGATATACATTGATATTGCCACATGCAAATATAATGCTCCGATGGCTCTGATGATAGAGCCGTGTATTTCGAGGCGATGAGTCGAGAGTTCGAATCCCGTTTCAATCTTGCCCATGTGCAACTTTTTTTTTTTTTTTTTTGTCAACTATTTCCTTTTTTTTTATATATATTATTTATATATAATATAATCTGTATTTTATTATTCACGTATTGTATTATAGTTAGTATTAATACCAGTTCTGTCACAGACTAGCACCCCTAACTGTAGGCTATAGGATAGCATATAGTCTGTAGCATTTTATGTTGACCATATTTTATTGAAATTGAATTAATCGGTTGTGAACGTTTGGGTATCGAGCAAGTTACTGTCGAGTGCGCTCGACTGTAGACATACCACACCTCATCGCGAGCGAAGCGAGCCGGGGGTAGGCGAGCGAAGCGAGCAGGGGGCGGAGCCCCCTTGTTTCTTTATACAAATTAAATATAGATTCATGAACATTATAAATAAGCAAAAATATTTTGGGAAAAAGTCAAGCGACTATTTTTGCACGAATTTTTTGTGTGACCACCTTCATTATTTTCTGCACAACTTTTTTTTCGACTTTTCAACCTGCTGACTTGCCTTTATCCATTTCTTCATCATTTCATTCATGTTTTCATCAAGTTCACCATCCTTCCTTAAGTTTGTTTTAACAATAATTCAATAAGCTTTATGGATCGAGCTCTAGACAATTTTGTATTCTGTCCATTTTAAGCACAAAATAATTGCTTATTCGTTCAGGACTGCCTGGGCTGCTCGAACGTAGTTCCTGCGCGGTTGCAAGATCCGGCCAAAACAGTCAAGACACGATAAGTTTTTTATAAAATTTTATTAGGATTTTTTTTTAAGACTTTTTAAAGTGTGTTATCGTGTGATATGTGAAAAACAATTGTTTTAATTTAACAAGTGGTCTGTCAATGGTCAATAATCTGCCAAAACAGCACAGTTAAAACAAAATTTTTTATGCGAATGGTCAACACTAATGCTTTACCAATAATGAACCTCTCTAAAGTACAAAATTTTTACCAACCTTAAAGCGTTAGCTAATTTTCTGTACGAAAATCACAGCCAAACCGCTGAAGTTACATGTTTGAAATTTGGGCACAACAAGGTTATGACAATTTCATCGGGAGATAAGACGGCGTTTTGGAAAAGTTCACGTTCAAGTGCGTCAAAAACGAGGTCAAAGTTCGCATTTATTTTGATTTACATATAGCATATAGGTATTGCAGAGGATGGTGTGCTAGACCCAGGTGCGTGCAGGTGTACGATCAAACCCCAGCACAGGCTCTTGCCTTTATTTTTAATTCTTAATTTTTTTACTACTTCTTTCAATTCAACGATATTTTACAATGCGGTGAAAATCGAGTTACTGTATAATATATCTGGAACAATCGTGTTCACATTAAGCTTTAGTATAAAAAACATTTTTGTTTTTTGAGTTATCTCAACCAAATTCACCGATTTCTTTTTGCACGCCAAGTCTCGAATTTTCACGACAAATCTTGAATTTTCACGCCAAATCTGGATTTTTCCGCCAAATCTCGCGATTTTCCCAAAGATCCATTGCAGGAGCAAGCCTGAATATAATTAATCGTTTCTCTTTAAAAAAATTTTATATTATATACATTTGTTTCTACTTATAACATTCAGCAGGAAATTTCCACCAACAACCAACCAACCAACCTGATAATAATTGCTTAGTACGAACGGTGAAAATATTTAATCATTAAACAGTTACTGATTACTAATTAATCTGAAGTAAATAAGAGATTTCTGGTTAAAGAACCTGACGAATAAACACAATATTGAAAAAATGTCCCTTTGCTCTTAAATGACAGAAACTGCAGATGAAATGTTTTTTTTACTATTATACTTTTATTATATTCTTACATACAAACACGTTAATATGATTTGATTTTAGAATCAATAAATTTGTGTAGTGCCCGGGTTACAGAATATTTTATAGATAAAAATGAAGAGTCCGAAATATCCGGTTGTCCTAAACAAGTGTCCAAATTATTGAAATATAACAGTAGTTTATATATATATTTGAAAATAAGTTTTTTTAAGAATAATTTAAGAACTGCCCTCCAGCAGGGGGCGGACAATTTTGTTGTTAAATTTATCTAATATTTTTATTTGCTCCAAACTTTACTTTAAATTCTCAACATATGAATCGCTAATAGATTAAATATTAAACTCAATTTATTTGTTATTGAAAAATCAATCAATAGATAACTTCATTAACAAATAAATTAAGGTAGTTCATTTGAAATTGGAATATATATTTTTATTCAAAATTTAATGTTACCCTTTTCATAAATATGACACAGTGTAATTAGCTGACAAACAACTGTACAACTTGCTGCATAGGAAGCATTGGAAACACGCACATCTTTGGCGAATATCTGTGGTTGCACATGGAGCACGTGGTTGTTTGACAATGTGTGGCATGTGTGTGTGTGTGGTTGAGTTGGCAAACTTGCATTTTGTGGTTGCCAAATTTACATGCCATTCTCTGGGTGCCAAGAGATCTATCGATGTCCAAGCATCTTCAGTCAAATCAAATCAATAGCCAACCGCAGAGACAGCTCATTATTTGCAAGGTGAATGGATCAACTTAGAGTCCAACATCGCAGTTAAGGCGTATAAAATTATAAATTTAATTTTGGCTCAAAAGGAACAAGGCTACAAGTGTCTAAAACTTGGCCACGTTTTACCGTTCAATTATCGTGGCATTTATAATTAAAGTTGCGTATAACATGGCTGCCGATTTGTGGAACAGACTGCGTGACTTTTCCTCTTCCTCCCCTGCTCACTCTCTTGGTCATGTTGCTTTTCCTTCGTAGTTTTGTGGTCACCGAAATGTTGGCCTGGCTTTTGTGCCTGCCTCTTTTAATTTAAAATGTACGTGACTTGTTTTAATTAGGAACATAGAAAAAAAAAAACCACAAATTTATGGATATTTTTCTGTTCTTTTTGTTTTTGTTTTACTTTTGTACTGTGGTCTAGTCCTTGCCATGCAAATGTTGCATGTTTCCGCGTTGCGAACACATCTTGTGTGCTTTAAAAATACAGCCAAGAGGCAATTATGAGTAGAATACTTCAGAAACTTTGTACAGAAGCATACCTAAAATGAAATCAAGATCAAACAATCGATAAAGTAAATGCCTCAGTTAGGCAAGTTAATTATAAATCAGATTAGTTAAATGTGCATTCACTTGAGACTAATCTAAGTTTAACAAAACCATCAAAAGCAAAAACAATAACAATAACATAAAGAATAACAATGTTGTTGGCCTGGTCGAAAGTCGACTTATTATGCTCACAAATTTTCAAGTGCTTTGGCCAAGTTTTTCGATAAAACGTCAGAACATGCCACAACAAGTGGACGAACATTGTGCAACTTTCACTTTGGCCAGCTGTCGATAAAAAGGCTAAAAAGAGCGGCTAAGAAACTTGTTAAATAAGACTTCTAAATTCATTTGCTCGAAACGCAACTTAACACCAGGCACAGAGCCTAGGAAAGCGCATAAAAAACTTCTGCCACAAAAGACGATGAACAACTTCATCAAACGACGGCGACGGGCATTCTTTTAGTGTTTTTTGTTGCAACTTGCTTGTTGTTGCTACTGCTGTTGTTGGCCAAATGTTTTTTTGGCAATCTTAGAAGCATAAAGAAAAAAGTACAACTACAGCTCAAAAGTTGTACAAGCTGCTTCGGCAGCTTAAATAAACATCGCAGCTGCAAGCAATGTCCGTTTTCGTGTCCCGCCCTAAAAGTATGCAACACTTTCGACTTACAACACGCCTCAGCACGTCTCTCCTATTCTTATTTCATTTCGGTTTCTTAGTTTTCCCTCTATGTACGAGCACTTTCATTAAATATATGCATTGTGAATGTTCCCAGGGCCTTGTACTTATTCTTCATCTCTTTCCCTTCTTCATCTCCTCTGTGTTTTGCATATTTCAACTGCTTATAACGCCATGTAACGACCCGTTCCCCTTCTCCCATCAACGACTTTCTTATTTGTCTAGCAGCACATTGTGATAAGAGACTTTTCCTGGGTACAAAAACTACTTTTGTGTTGTCATCTTCATGTTCTTAGCGCTTGTCATTTGTTCGCGTTAAAGAATATCAAATTATTTGATTACCTTCTCATTTTGTTTAATAAAATGTAGAAGGGTAATTCACCTAAAAGAAGTTACAATTATTAGTTATTAACTAACTTTGTTGATAGTTGGATGAACCAATTTTATAACATGTTCTAGTATCCAATTTTATATATTCCTAGTCTGTTTATTTGTATTTAACACGCATTTTATTTATTTTTTATAGTGTATTATACGCTCAAGATCAAGTTATTCTTAGTATTGTCTTAAATTATTTATTATTTTCATGTATTATAAAAAAGATTAACTTTAGATTTATTTACCTTAAATCTATCTATTGAGCTTTAGACTCATTTTATTTCAATTTATTCTATAGAAATAGTTAAATTTTATTCTAAAGAAACTATAAATTAAGCTAATTGATAGATGGCAAGTGTTCTTAACTGGTTTGTTTATTGAACTCAACAGTCCTTAAAGAAAACTCAATCTTTGCATTTGCATTGTTGTTATTCCTCTTGTGCCTTTGATTGTCCTTTGCACTATGGTCCGGATGCCGATTTATTTGGAAAAAAGTCATTATTTAAAGTTGTTCAAATTAACAATATTTTGATGGCGATGCATTCAAAATACTTCCACCTCATATGTTGCATACCCAAAATTTTGATATTTTCCAACACTGTTTAGTAAACAGATGTGAAACAGTGTTGCTTTCAACAGATAGCACATGAAACAGATTTTCTCATTTTTAAGGTTAATTTGAATTATCTTACAACACTAATTGGATAGCTTATTTAACAAAATTTATCATGGATTGTATTCATTATGGTTTGTACTTTGTTTATATATTTGCTTTGTTGAAAATCAACGTGCATTGTATTGTATTTTTCAAATTAACAAACTTGCTTCGTTTAAAATTTTTTCGATTAAATTTTATCTTTGGAAGGAGATAACTAATTTTGCTAGCATATGCTAGCAATGCGACTATATGCATTTTGTAGAGTTATCAATTCTGAATTTGTACTATTAAGCTCAAGTTGCGCATTTTTGCGCATTTCTAAAAATTCCACTTTCTTTCAGCTAACCTCACGTTGAAAAATGCATAGTTGTCGACAACACATGAGACAAATTTACGAAAATTATGATTTTTAGGCATATTTTATTGTGCGCATTGGGGAAAATTACAAAAACTTATGTTTACTTATTGAATAAAAGTTAAATCTTTACAATCGACAAAAAATAAAAATTTCTTGTTTCATACAAAAAGTCAGTTCACGACCGATTTTTATAATATGAACAATATCATATTATAAATTATAGTATTCCGATCTGGATATCGGTTAGCCAGAATGTGAGGAGCCAATATCAAATATATACGTTCAGTTCGGTCAGATATTTTGAAAAAAATTTGAGTTTTTATGCAAAAAGTGACTTTTCGACTGATTATTCCTATTATATGTATATGATATAGTTGTCCGATTTGGATGAAATTTTGACAACACGTTATGGACATAGTAACACGCCTATCCTGTAAGTTTGGTGTTGATAGCTTGAAAAACAAAAAATTTACATATCGCAGAATTCAAAAAAAAGGCGGGACCATGCCCACTTTTCATGACCATTTGCGTGTTGATATTATAAGCCCAATGCAAAAAACTAGACCAAAAAAACTTAATTCGTTCTCGAGTTATTAATTTATTCCTAAAAAATCGTCATCCGGACCATAGTGCTTTGGGCTGTCATTTGCTTCATTGTCAATTGTCTTCTCTTTTTATGACTTTTATTCGCAACACTTTTATTACCCCAGACGCGACCACGCCTCCACATCCACCCCCGCCTTAAAAAAGATGAAGAGACAGAGAGAAAGAGATAGAGAGAGAGAGAGACGAACAATGGCCGAGTCGAGTGTTTTTACAACTTAATTTGCAGTTTGTGTCGAGAAACTGTAGAATGCTTTTAGGTGTGGCCTGCCTTGACTTTTGTTCAGCTATTTCTGTTATTATTGTTACTATTATTGTTATTGTTGTTTTAGTTGTTGTTGATATTGTATTTACTCTGGTACTGTTGCTGGCTTTGCTTTCAACGCGCTTAATTGGTATATGAAGTGGAAGTCGAGCTGAATTCATTTGTATATATTATTACTATTATTATAAATAAGTAACGCGAGTGGTAGGTAGGCCAATTAAAAGCCATTAGTGAAAACTGTATAAATATGTCTGTGCACATCCAGTTTCATTCGAATACGAATTAAAGCAAGTTATTCTCTCTCTCATTCTGGGATCTGGACAGTCTGTCGCTTTACGTTAGCAACGTTTGGCTAACTATGAGCTTTTAATTAGCATTAAATAACTTTTATTTACATGCCAATGCCCCAGGACAGTATGTCCCACCTTAATTGGAAACTCCATTTGTGTGGCAGTTAGATTGCCTTTGGACTGCCAGCGTTGACCTTTCGCCCATAGTCTCCGGGGGAGCAGCAATGATGAGTGATGTGATCCTAAGAAGCTTTACACCAGGGGAAATGCCAGTTTCTACATTCCCTTATATTAAATAATATAAGTAGTGATAAATGTGCTTTCAGATAAATGTGCAAACAGACTCATATTGACCCACAAGGTTCGGTCCGTTGCTTATTCTGACTTTTTTCTAACATACGCTTTTTTTTACTAATTAAATGTATAGCGCCTTATCACATATCTGAAGCACATGGTCGACTTTTATGGGTAATATCTAAAAATTAATAGCCAATTAAAAAGAGGCACAAGTTGTTGCCAATGAAAACGTGTATTTGTATAGGGCATTGCGGCGTATGCGTAACATTTTAACTGCATAACTGCAAATTAAATTAATCACTTTGAGCTGCAGACAAGCGGATTAAAATGTCAAACTAACAAACTAATATAAACAGCCCAAACACAAGTCAACACTTACACACACACACACACACATATATATATACATATACTAACAGAAATTCGCCGTTTTTAATTAACGGCTCACAGAACTAAATTGAAAAATTTGATTAAAAACTTTTTATGCTGTTACGAAATGGCAAGAAATGAGATTTTCAAGTGCAACTGAGTGTGAGTGTGAGTTTGAGTAAAAGTGTGACTGTGTGTGTGTATATGACTTTGTGTGTGTGTGAAGTGTTAGTTAGGAAGCTGTGTTGGCTAGCAAAGTTTCAGTTAGTTTGGCTGCACAAATGTTTTAACATTATTTTATTTGCAAAAAGCAAAACCGCTCGGCACTTGCAGCTTGCGGATGTTATTTATATATGTATTTTAGCATGTCTATGCTTATGTGGTTGTGTGTGTGTGTGTGTGGTGAATTGTGGGCGAGGGGATGTGTATGGGTGTGGCGCATTAACACTTGTCGTGTCAGTGTCGCATGTCGTCGCTTGCAAGCTGTTAAACTAAATACACGCTGTCTGGCCTTCTGCATGAACTCATACATGAATGTTTCCCGGCTCAAATACATGTGTATGTTGCTGTGTGTGTGTGTGTGTGTGAGTGTGTCAGTGAATGCAGCGAAGCAGAAGCGAGCTGCGCTCACGGTTGCCTGCTCCACACACAGTACAGTATATTATACTATATGCACTCTTCAACACGAGATCTATGGGCGTGGCAGCGCGCCCTGCAATTAGACCTTCTTCGTTATTTCCAATTTCAGTTTCCGGCTAATGCTTAAATATGTTCTTCTTTAATTTAAAATCCTTATTGCTTCCTGCGCTGGTTCCGCTTATCTAATATATTATTAAAAGCAAATTAAAATAAAAGAAATCCACTTAGTGGGAAATTAAATCGCCTTAAATTGTATTTTCGTAAAAATGATTCACTGCATTCTTTATGCTACTTGTAAATATTAAAGCTGCAGAGAAGAAAGGAATATTAAACTTTGAAATTTGAATTCTTTTTGAGAATTGAATAGGCATTTTCCTCAAGAAGTCAGACAGATAAAAAGGCACATAATGTAAGAGAGAAGAAAGTATATAAGGGATCGACTTTAACTGATACTGACTAAGCAATAAGAAAGAATTATGCTCATGAAAAAGATTGACGGAGTTACTTACCTCACCTGTCAAAGGACGTGTACTCCTTTGAAAGGATTGTTCCATATGGCAGTTGAGGTTAGATGAATAAAATTCAATATATCAATCAGTTTATATTGTATTTTCTATTGGCCAACATCTGAGTATTTGAATGGCAATTAATTATTGGTTAATTGAGCTTAAATATTTTAATTGCCTTGACAAGAATGTGGTCATAATTATTATTATAATTGGTGGCATTGATGAGTGATGGAGTTGACATTGTATCAATAGGGGGTACAAGTAATGATTTAATGTTTACCTGTTCAACAGACATCAAAGTAACTGTCAAATAGGGGTAAATCCCTTCTCTTTGTCAGCTTGTCTGTGTGTCAGTTTGTCTATGTGTTTGTCTGTTTGTCAGGTGGCGATGTTGATGACAAATCAATGTGGAATTGATGAATGTTTGCCCATCCGACAGTGCAAAGCTACATGAGGTCACGTGCGATTGTTTAGCATGCTTATTGGCACATTTTGGGGGCAAGTTGCAAGCTGCAGTTGCAGCTGTTGGAGTTGCATGAAATTTGCATTTACGAATGTCATGCAAATTACCAGTGCATGATCTATGTATGTGTCTGTGAAAGACAGTGGGTATATGCATGCAAATGAAAAGCGGAAGTACATGCGGAAATACTGCGGAATTGAACAGAATTCGCTGCTTTTCACAATTTTCGCGGTCGTTTTTATGCCAAAAGTCAAAATGGAAGTCTCTGAGGCGACTGCAATTTCGTTCTCGTCGCACATTTATTACGCATGCAAAGAATGTTCGACTGAGAGGGCAATAAGTATGTGAAAGAGAGACAGAATGACTCACTGTTTGGCTGTTTTGCGGGTTTGTGGGTTTGTTTGTGGGGTCCTGTTTGAAATTCATGACTGTTTAGCACACATGCCGCATAATGTTGCATACATTTGCAGGCGCGAGTATTGCAGTTGCCGCGAGCGATGCGACTGTTGTTCCTCTGTTGCACTTACTGTTGTACTTGTTGTTGTTGCTGTTGTTGCTGTTGTTGTCTCTAAATAAGAAGCGCAAATATGCAAACAGTGTGTGTATGAGTGGCAATATTTATGCATTCTCACATACACATGCATGAATGCAATGTGTGTGCTTGTGTGTGTAAGCTGTGCATTTATAGCTTCGACTTGTTTTGCATGCTAATTGCCTTTTCTACAATATATACACAGCCCCTTTGGCCTGATTGTATCCTGATTGTAAGTGCGAGTGTGTGTGTGTAAGTGTGTATGTGTGTTTGTGTATGTTGGTTGTGGGTTGCCGCCTTCAATTTGCCGCATGCACTTCATTAAATGCAAAAATATGCATCTATTCATTGGCACTATTTAATGTGTTACATTTTATTAAGTGTTGCATTTGCCTCCAAAATTTCGACCAAAATAATTGACAAATTTGAAATTACTATGTATATAAAATTAAACTGATAATGGAAATTTCCATGCTTATATTTTGAATCCATTAAAAAGATCAAACAACTATAAATGAAAAGTTCATATGATTCTTTTTAGCAGTTAATTTATGTCTATTCACGGTTCTGTATTATTTCAAATCATAGCAGGAAATATTGAACATTTATAAACAACAAAAAATATATACAAAACGAATTTATCAAATGCTTCATTGCAATTGCAAATGATGAGTGAAATTCATTACTTAACAGGTTAATTTTTAGATGAGCGGATATTAGGATAAAGTAATTGAATTAACAAAAGAATTTAAGGAACTTGTTCATTTCATTGAAATTCACAGAAAATTGTTAAAGTAACTAAATTACACTTAAATATTTTGAAATCAAATATATTGATTTTATATTGAAACTCATGATATTATTTGTACATTTTTTTCATTGCATAATAACTATAACACTTTAACTAAGTGAGTGCTACAAAAATTCCAATGGGAAACTAGTACACTATCGATGTGAGAGCTTTTCTATTTGATTATTGCAATTTATTGATTATTTTCAGACTAAAGTCTAAACTGAAATTAAACTGCTATTCGATGTATTATATAATCCAAAGCCAAACTTGCAAAGCAACACAAAGTTTTCACATCAATGAACTATTTTAGCTTTCAGGAAAGCAAATGAAATTTGTACATTGAATGCAATTTACATTTATTTAACAATTTTAGCAACTCTTATTAAATAGCGCTACAGAAGTTTGTTTTGTCGTAAAGTTCAACAAAATTGCGTGCACACACGGCGTATGCGTATTGTAATCATACTGATCTGGCATTAGGACCACGCCCATCTGCCACCTGCCACCTGCCGCCTATTGCTGCCTAATGGCATTGTGCATATTTCATTACATTAAGTGGCAAAACAACGCATAATCAACTTGTGCTCGGCCCTGTTTTTGACACTTTGCACAGCGGGGGCGTGGCATTTATCCGCAGTTTCTGTCCCAGTAATCGCTACTATTAGGCAGATGCGTGCAACAAAGGGTGGCAAGTTAGCTAGGGAAAGTAGAGTCGTGAATGAGGTAAATATCGAATTTTTGTTGCCATTGATTGGTTTCCCGCTGCTTGCGCTAATTGTATAGCCAACCTTTTGGAATTTGCCGCGCTTGTTTATTCAACTTAGCGAACTGCGGAAAGTTGCTTAAAATTGAGGGAGAATTGGTTAGAGAATGCGGTGGAAAATTCAGCAAATTTGTTGCATAAACAACAAGCATTGCATTTGCATCTCAAAATCTCTCGGCATTTCAGACATCCCGTCATCTCGGATTGCGTAGGAGCAATTGATTTATATACAACTATGAAATGGTCTGAAATCAGACAACGAGTTTGATTCAGCATTGTCGGTTAATGCTGACACTGTAAATTTTGACACGCGCTCTAAATGCGATGATGATCATAATGATGATGTTAGTCACCAATGTGGTGGTTTTATGGTGGTTGTCTAGTCTGACTGTATTCTAGATTTATTTGCAATATAAACTGTGAACAACACAGCAGGTTGGCAAATATATAAACAAATGTGCTTGGTAAATTATTTGCAATCTTTATACATTCAAAGAGAGTGCAGCAGGGCGAGCTGTGAATACTTTAAGATACGAATCCAAATAAATTTTGCAAATAAACCAAAAATAGAACCCTGGATGCTATTTAAGAACCGATGAAATTTGCAAAATTGCAAGAACTAATATTATAAGAATTAAAAAGGTTATTTTTTACAGCGTAATATGCTCAACTTTAAGTTTCTTCATAAAAAATTTAAGAAAATTTAATCAATCAATCAAATTTATTTATTTCCGATGACAGTTTTTGCAACATGGAAGTCAGTTACTCTTTGCTGATAGTATTTCTCGGTATTATATTTATTATAAGTTTGTTATTTTTATTTAGTGACTATAATGCACTATATTCTATAATAATATAAAAACCGCATGCTGTCATCATTGACAGAAATATCTTTGAGTAACAGTTTTAAGTCTCTTTTAATGCAAATTTTCATAATTTATATTTTTAAAGTTTGAACGGTCAACTGGATCTTGTAATTGCTGTTTGTAAATATATTTCTTCTTTTCTTTCAGTTTTTGCTTCTACTCTCGAAATGGGTTGCCTTTGTGACTTTTTCGAGTATCATACTTATTCGTTCACATGCTTTTCATTTTTGTCATTCCTGTGAAAAACCCCTTTGGATTAGCACATACCATAAATTCATTTAAGTCTGCCTAATCCTGGTTCTCACACACGCCACACATACATTCTAATATTAGTTTGAGAATTGCCCAGGACCAGGAATCCCGAACCCGGAGAGAGGCAAGAGGAAAGTGTATTTGCTTTAAAAATTTGCATGCAATGCTCTTGTAAATTTATTTATGACTTTTGCATTGCACATGGAACATTTTGCAGTGTGTTTGGAATTCTGAATTTCGTACAAAGTATTTCCATTGTCTTTGGGTAAAATGATATCTTTCTTATGCGTATTTCAATCTACAACCTTAACCTTTGTATTTGAAATCCCACATCAGACAGAGATTTCCATGGAATGTCTAAACCTATATTGAAGGGGAAAGAAATGTGTGTATCAAAATTGAATTCAAACAAGAATTTTCTAAAATGAAATTAAACACAAAGTGTGCATTTTTAAATCAACAAATAATCAATAAAAATTTGATTGTTTTGAGAAGCATTGTTAATAAGTTTATCTTGCCAGATGTCGTTGCTTCGCGTGTGGCATGGAGTGACGCACTTTCATATTTAAGATACTTTCAGCACTTAAATTTCTAAATTCGCGTGTGTTTACAGAACTCGGAACGCAGCGATAGATAAATATTCATGATTTAAATGGTTGCTATTTTTGGGCGCGAATTGAAGACAAACAAAAACAATGCAAAAATAACTAAACATTTCAATGCGGGACAATGGAGAAAAATCCCCCAAATATTTCAAGTACAAGAGCATTAATAAAAATATAAAAAATAATTACCTGACTCGTAGTATTTATAATCATTATAATGGTCAGATATCAAAGGCAATCATATAAGTCAAATTTAATCCATGTTTTTTAAATGTTTCATAAGTTTTTCGTTCTCGTTTGAAGTTTAGCACACACTCATAGCTATTCATAATCTTATGAGTACTTTGAAAAGTGAATGATGAAGCAAATTGAGCAGAGGGCACTAAGTGCCATTTGCTTGAAGAGATATCATTGAATATGAAAAGGGAAAGTCATCACACGCTCTCTCTTTCTCACACACTCTTGCTCCGTTGCTCTTCTACTCTCACTCTCTAGAACTCTCCCTCTCTTACTCGCTCTCTCTCTCTCTCTCTCTAATTGCAACTGCTGCGACGTGGCCTGCTTATAAAGAGCGATATTACTTATACAATTATTATTCTATTTCATATCATATTTGATAAAAACAAAAATATATTTTGTTGACTTTGTTATCGCTGCACTGCGTCTCCCTCTGATATATGGAAAAACATTAAGCGTAACACTCATGAGTGCACGGCATCAGAATTGCGTTCGGACTGTGAATCGGTTTCGAGATTTGTTTTGGGTTTGCTCGTTTAAATGTCGGCACGACTGATCAGTCTTTGGGACGCGTGTTCAGCGTTCAGATCGCGGGTCGAGAACTTCGGAAAGAATTCTACAAACTGAATCTGACGCACAGATTTCAACGGTAATTTTAAAGTGAAACGCCAAACATAAATATTCTATATTAAATAGTGAATTTAAAAGGCTTAAAAAGTTTAATTGCTAAAAAAACGACATAATTCCATTTAATCAGTTTATGATTCTTGCATAAAGTAATATAATTATGCGGTTATTTTTTTTGATATTTAATCCTGTGATGAAATAAATTTTCTGATAGTTCAGCTAATATTATGAGCTCGCATATTATAGCATTTAAATTTAATAAAATCAAAAAAAAAAAGAACTTCGCATGCAAATTAAAAGCCAATTTAAATTTTAAAGTTTTGTTAGTCTTTGTGCTTTGTGACTTTGGGTGTTGTTGTTTGTGTTGTTCATTGTGGTGCGAATTGGTATAAAAAAGGTTTCAATTTAGTCCCATGAAAGATTTCAGCATATATCAGATGCGAGGCGTGAAACGTGTTTGAGAATCAGATCAGCTGATTTTTATTTATATTTGTATTTGCTTTCAATTTCATTAGTTTCGACCGCAGAGTTCATTAGCCCAGAGACGATGCTCAATTTGATGCTCTTATACTTTCCTCTCTTTTGCATAAATACACAAAAACATGTCATACATATTCATGAATATGTACATAATAAGCATGAGTATATGAGTTGTTATTCAGTTTATTGTGTTTTGGTTTCATTGCCTCATTTTTTGCTCTTTTTCGTCGCGTCAGCTTTTCTTGTTTTTCCAAACGCAACTCAATCGGACATTTATATTGAATATTAAAATTACTTCAACTTTGGCTTCGGCTTTTTTATCAGAAATTAATTTAAAACAAACATCGAGAAGCGATAAAAATCAATTTAAATTATTGCGTTCTTTCTAAAATGTATATTTTAATAGCTTTAGGCTCAATTCACCGTGCATTTAACCGCAGTTCACCGTGCGCATTAGTTATTCCATATTAAATATAAACAATTATACTATGCATAATGTTACGCAATTTCAATGCAACTTATTTTAATAGCTTTTTATTGTTCTTTTACTATTGCTGACCTCAGGCTGATTGCAAATATACCATTTATATTGCTTTAAAAGTTCACAATCTAATCGTTCGATGTGTTGTATTAAAAGAATGAATATATTTTTACTTCTTATTTGAGTTATGAGAAAACAACAGTTGTTACTAGCTCAAAGCACCTATTAGTTTATTAGGTTTCTATTGTTAAAATTTCATGTTTACTGAAACAATTTACAAGTTGTCACTCAGTGCAATCGTACAATAACTAAAACTAAGCAATAATCAATATTTTAAAATGATTTGCAATTTCTGAGAGGTAATGACAGACGAACTCAATTATAGAAATGAATTAGATGATTAATTGATTGTAAAAGAATGTGTTGTGTAATTTACACTCTATTTATTATAATAAATTGACAAAATGTATATATCTTAAAACAATAAAACAATAGTTATAGAATGACATCAGTCTATGGGCCAAGTCGTTGCATTGTAGACCCTCATTTTGATAGGCAACCCCAAGAAATTAGATTCATGCGAGTTGATATTTGCCGAAAAATTCTTGGACTTCAACGGAATCAATAAAAAAATGAGTAAGAAAATATATTTTGAAGAAAAAACTTACCGAATGTCCGGGTGAGGAACTGTAATCATTTTCAGCTTTTAGAAAAGCGTAGATACTGTCGTTCACTTCGGTTTTGTTTTTTGTACTAAAGTGTCGATCAATGTCCTCACTCATCAATTCCTGAGCTGTTAATTCTGATGTCGATCTTCTTCCCTTCTTGTGTTTAAAGTAATAAGAGTCTTTGTCTCTTTCGGAAGGTCTTTTCGAGCGATCTCTGCTATTATCATGTCGAGTATTTCTGTTTTTACGACGTCTTGAGCTTAGCTCGCTTTCATCCCGATCTGTGGGACATTTTTTGTGTATTTCCTCACGTTCGTAATCGATGCGCATTTTTATAGCTTCCAGCATTGTGATGGGATCAATGGGATTTGGTTCGTTTGGTATCTTATCCCCAAAGGCAATTTGAAAGGCATACTCATTAAAGTTTTCGCGACCATCAAGAGATTCTTGAATAATGCCCGGACAAGTGCGATCCAAGACTAAGGATTCGAAGAATACTGTTTGGGCGTGTTGAACATAAAGTTCTTCACCTGAAAATTGGATAGTTGGGTAGTTAGGAAGTAAAATATACAATTCACTTTTAAATGGATAACTTACGCGTCATATAATTAATAGGAGTCGTAGGTCTTTTTAGTTTGTCTTGATTTGTGCTATCTTGACAACTTGTATTTGATTTCGTCAAATTGATGGTTATTGGTACGCCACCTTGGTTGACGTTGCTCTGGTTCAAACCAGAATCGATTCCAGTAGGTGCCTGATAACGAGATCCTTGATTCATGCTCAAATCTGACTGATATCCTGTGCCAGCAGGATAATCAATTGTATTGCGAGTTGTCTGGCGTGTTGACAAATTCTGCTCATCCCGAAATGAAACCTGTGGCTGTGGTATGCATATAGATATAAAAATAAATATACCCCCGAGACCTCTTGAGGTTTTACTCACACTTGCTGACTTCTGCATTCCCTGATGCCCCTGCAATTGCTGAGGAAGTACCAAGTAGCTCGTCTCATTGTACGAATGATCAAAGTCATGCTAGTATTTAATTGAGAATAATAGTCATGTGTTGAAAAAATAAAGGTAAAGCTTATTTACCTGTCCTTGACACTGCAAATCCGGATACTGCATCCTTTGCTGGGATGAGTATTGTCCGTGGCTAGTCGCTGACGTTGGCTGAGGACTTAACATAAATGATTTCTTTTGCTTTTAAGTTGCCATTGCTTACCTGTTGTGGCATGCAACGTGCTCCATATGCTTGACTCTGATTCTGTCCATGTTGTGATCTGTAAGATGCCTGCAGTTGTTGTTGTTGTTGCTGCAGCTGCTGAGGTTGCTGTTGTTGTGTGGTACACTGCATAGGACGACCTGCATTGCCTTGATAATCCTGATCAATCATCGTGCTATTCAAAGCAGGTTCCTAATCAGAAAATGCATTAAGTTTATGAGGGCTTCTTTTGTAGAAAAGTAGCTCACAAAATCATCAATTGAATGTTCGTTTTTGAGGCATCTCGAACTCTGTGCCCATTGTTGCTGTTGCTGCTGTGGCTGTTGTTGGTGTTGTTGGTATTGCTGCGGCTGTTGTTGGTATTGCTGTTGCTGTTGTTGGTATTGCTGTTGCTGTTGCTGTTGCTGCTGTTGTTGGTACCATTGGTCATAGTTCATGCCAACGCAACTGCTGGCGTCCATGTGTCCAGTAGATTCCTGTCGCTCAGCCTCAAAAGTCATGTTGCCGACTTTATAGGAGCTGTTGCCTGAATCTGTACCGCAGCACTAAAAGTATAAGAAATAAAAGTTCCTTTAACTACTTATACCATTCTAAACTAAATAAATTTAAACTTAAGACAATAGTAGTAGAATATTGTACCTCTTAAAAGTACTTACAGTTGAGCAATGAAGAACTTTTGGCTGTGGCCGTTGACTTGAATCTGTCGTTTGAGCATGCTGTTGTTTCTGTAAAGTACTAGATTATTATGGTTGTATAAATAAAATAATCTCTTTATGATAGCATAACATACATTCAATTTTGAAGGTTGCAAGCCCAAGATATTATGTGGTTGTTGTTGAGGAGTATGGCACTGTAATAGAAGAGACTCATGACAATCAGTTTTATAAATTTGATATGGAAATAAACTTACAAATTTATCAGCACCTCTTTGACAATCACGTGAACTTTGTGCTGGAGCACTCAGAGATCGACGACGTGAGAGATTCCGAGAGTGTTGATGATCCCGTGTCTGTAGCACAGGATCGTAGGGTTTGGGATGTAACTGCATTGAATTCCATACTGGTTGAGGATTAAATTGTTGCTGCATAGATACTTAATTGACATGTTGGATTATAAATATTGCTTATGCTCACCCTGGCATCCTGTGAGTTACCCTGTGGCATCAATTGTTGTGCCGTCAATGGTGACTTTGGTATGGCACCCAACGTTGACTCAGCTGCTGTTCCTTTGATGGGATTTGAACGCATCGTAGCCTCGCAGTTGCACAGAACTTCATCCGAGTCAGTTTCAACTCTGACTTGACGTCTGGCAGTTGCGCTCTGATCCTGCTGAGCGTCCAGGTAACGACTTAGCGCGATGAGCAGTGCATCGGGCACCACAACAGAATTTCTAAGAGAATACCAGTAGATAAAAATTAACAAATACCTTATCTCTCAGTACTTACATGCACTCTATTTTAATTTATTTTATGGCTAACAAAAAAAATTCGAATGTATAAAAATATCAAAATATAGCAAGGTTGAATGGAAAATGTGGTTTGCCTAACCCTGGCAAACGCTTATCCACATTTTTATCAAAAAGAAAATTAGAAAAACACACAATTTATGGATTTTGATATTTAAACTTTTTATAAATATAAAGACACAATAAGCAAAGCTGTCTAATAGTGTTGAAATGACGTTGATTGGCTTACATTTTTTATTTCAAATCAATCTTGATATTATGATCAAGCAAACAAGTTGTTTAGTTGATTGTTCAAGTAGATCGCAGCTAATAATCTGCATAATTTTATTTGAGTTTTGTAGGAATTTTGACAAAATAAAGGTCGGAATCCTGATTATTACATCCATCTCCTAGTTTTTTGAAAATAAGTCGTGTAATAAAACAATGTTTAAATGTGAAGATATTCAAAAAAATTAATCAACGTATGGAAATCAGTTAAATTTTGACAATGATAGCTGAAAGTCTAAGAAAAGGCAATAAATGAAAGCTTTGGATTATTTTGTTATTATAATAATTTAATTTCTTTGCTGACATAAAAATTTGTCTTATGGTATCTATGAGATTCTTAATCCATTATATGCATTAAAGTAAATACTCGTATGTTTGCTTTTATTTAATCCCGACTGCAGTCCTTGATAAAATTGATATCCTGCAGTCGCAATTCTCTCTGTTTATTATCATTGTGTCTTTTCATTAGCCAAATGTTTCAATTCAAAGTCCACAAAGGCCAAATCATTGCTGTTGACATTTGTATGCTGGTTCTCCTTTGACACTCGTGGCCTGGGGCAACCATCGTGCCACACAGCGACCTGACTAGGTTGCCCCAACTTGCAGCTTCCGCTGAACAAGAAATACTCATCGAGTTGGGCTAGGAATGTGGGCGTGGCATGCACATTACGCGTAAAATCCAATTCATGCAAACTCGCCGCCTGACTGACAATGAAGTGGAGAATATCACGCGCCACTTGCGGCTGCTGTGGCAGCCACTTGATGCTACCATCCGTCGCGTCATAGTGCACCATCAACTGTGAGTGCCACGCAAAGCGATGCAGTTGCAGCACTCCCAAATGGCCTTGCAACATCCGAAGCAGGCTGCCATCCAGTTGACATTGCAAATTCAATGCCACAATTTGACAGGCGTTCAACGCCGTGAGGCAAGCGGAAATGGTCGCGGTGGCCACAGCGCCAGCATTTGCCTTCTTCCCTTTGTCATCGTCAATGTCGCGGCTGCAACAAAGGAAGCCTGTCAATTGCCGCAGCTGTGGCAGTCGAGCAATTTGCACGGCCGCTGCACGCAACGCACACGATGGCAATTTCAGGGAGTGCAATGTCTGGCAATATTCCATCTTGGCCAAGACTGAGACATCCCCGTTGCAGATGCAACCACTGTTCCTGCCACCTGGCAGCAGCTCAAACACCCTCAAGTGCGTCAGTTGGCCAAAAAGCGTGACAAGATCCGCGGATGTTACATCCAAGCATGCTCCAAGTTGCAGGTGGACAATGCTGTGGCAGATTCCAGACAATTGTTGCAACAATCTCGAGCTACATTCCGTAAAGCTTATCCTTTGCATGTCGGTCAAGCGTTGCCATTTCGCTTCCTCTGTTAGCCAGGTCAACAGTGCCTCCTCGCTGGCATCCAGATTAAGCAGCGCCTTCGTCCTTCTGGCCATGTGTCCGAGCAGTTGACTCTGCTCGTTGGCGCTTAGCAACTTTAATTGCGGCTCCAGTTGCCAATCGAACTCATCGGCATATTTGCGACCCCAAATATGCAACACGAGCTGTCGAAGGCGGCCTCCCAATTGCAGCAGCATGAATTGGTCTCTAATTGGAATTTGGCCACAGATCAGCAACAGACAATCATCATTGAGCGCTGTGAGCGTAACAGGAGCTGCAGAAACAAGCATTAGAATGCAATTATCATTGGGGCAATGTTTGTTTGCTTCGGGTTATAGGTGTATGTGTATGTCTTACCTTGCCGCCTTAGCTGCATTCTGGGTGTGTGTGTGTGTGCTCTCTCGTCAAGTCAGCGTAGTCAACTGACTTGGCAGGCACAATCCGCACCCTTGTTTTGAATCACTGTCCCAGTCAGCTGCAGTCTCTCGCACAGCAACAACCACAATAACAACTCAAAGCAGTTGTCGCTCCAGATGTGAGTGCGATGAGTTCGACAACGACATCGACACCACCAACAAATATCGCACAGTGGCATGTGTTTCATGCCACTGTGATTAAATTAAAAATGATAAAATTAAAGACAGACAATTGTCTACTAGGTAAAATAATTGAATTTTTCAAAATACATTTATATAACATATTTTAATTAAAATAAAGGAATTCAAATAATGTTATTGATGCTCCATAAAAAAACAGATAAGGAAATTGCGAAAAATTATTAAATATAATTATTATTTTCAAAATTCTATCAATACCATTTATTAGCTTACAATTATTTTATATTTTATATTCTCTAACGAATATATTTAATAGAAATTTGAACAAGAATATTAACAGATAACAAGAAAAAAGAATATCAAAAAAAATAAACTAAATAAAATAATAAAACAAAAAAAAAATAATTGAATTTTTATTTTATTCGTGTTATAATTTTACTGCGTATTATTCGATTTATTTATTATTATTATCGTATTATTTTTTATATCGAATAATAGGTACTTTCTTAATACGCATTTCTTTTAAAAGTAAACAATAAATATTAAAAAAAAAAAAATAACTTAAGCAACAAGAAAAAAATATCAACGAAAAAATGATAAATTTCCTTCAATATAATATTTTAAATTCATATACGAAATCATGACACGCGTTCCACTGTATCGCCGTTGGTGGTGGTCACAGTGGTGCGTGGCGGCGCAACGAAAATAAATGCAACCCCTGCAGGGCCCTGGTTGGGCAAACGCCCGCTCAAAGTGCGGTACTCCGAGCGGGATATGGGTCGTTCCTCCGTCTCTGCTCTTCTGCCCTTTCTCTATCTTTAATCATGCTTTATATGGCAGGCTATAGCTGGCACTGCGATTGTCTTTTATCGCTGGTAAAGTGCAGAGTTCTGTGTTCTATTTATAAAGCCGGCAGCAGAACCAAAATAAAATGATAAGTACATATGGCAACAATGAGAAATTCTATGGATTTGAAGACGCTCTCTCAGCCGAAGGTGCAGGAGTCAAAAAAAGACTTCAGACTTTATCCAAATAAATCACAGATCCCATTCCCAAAGCATGTGGCTTTTCATCTGTCAGCTCAGCTTCGGCTTTAGTCAGTCAGGTATTGTGTTTAGCACAAAAATGTTATAAGAAATTTTCAAAAAATATATATTCGATAATTTCGGTTGATCAAAATTATTTGGCGATGGCAACCCGCAGTGAGCAGTTGCAGAATAGCAAAGATGTCTTCAAGTATCCGCTGCGCGATATGTCCCAGGGTGCGGGAAACTTGTCCCCGCGGAATGCAAACAACGAGGAGGAGCAAAGGGACAGGGAACGGTATCGTGATCGTGCCTCCAAATATAGCACGGTCTGCTGGCATCTCAGTCTTGTCATGCTGGTGACAACGATTGTCATTGCCCTGATGTGGACGGTATATCTGAGTTTCGATTATTATAATTGCTCTCCAGAACAGAGATTTGCCAATATGCGCAAGGACTTTCAGGTTAAGGAGCGACGACGTCGTCTAGGTGGTAAATTGAAATTAAGTCCTCTTGAGGAGTTGGCAAATGATCGTCTGCTGGCAATTAAGAAGATTGACGAGGACATGCATCACATATGGGATGAGTATCAGCCACGTCCTCATTATCTTAAAGACTACAAGATCAATGAGACGGATCTATATAGTGTACTACGAAATATGCCCAAAGGCGGTCTTCTTCATGTCCACGATTTGGGCATGTATAGGACTGATCTGCTTATTAATCATACCTATCAACCTGATCTGTGGACTTGCATTGCTGTCAATGGTGTCCTTGAAGACTTTCGCTTCTCTCGGCGTCGACCGACCATTGAGCCCAATGGCGATTACAAATGCCAATGGGTTTTGATGAATGAGTTGCGGACTTTAGAGAAATCTTCCTTTGAGCACAAGTTACGCAAGAGTCTCACAATCGATGCCCATAGCTTTAAGAATTCCACTCACTTGGCCAATCACTTGAGACGAGCTAATCGTCTAATCGAAGGATTGGTCAGTTATCGGCCATTCTTCCCATCATTCCTCATGACCATGCTTGAGGATTTCTATGCAGATGGTGTGAATTATGTAGAGATTCGCTCTTCTCTTCCAATTGTGAGTAGCAAATGTGTGTTGGAAAATAGTTACAGCAATAATACTATAGTATATGTTTTAGCTGTACGATTTGGATGATTCGAACTATACCATCTGGGATACGGCTTATGCATTCCTTGTCACCTCTGACATATTTCGTACTTCCCATGAGGACTTTATCGGTCTAAAGTTGATCTATGCTCCAGAGCGGGATAATAATGACAGCAAGTTGAGATCTTATATATCGAATGCACGTTTTCTGAAGGTATTGTTAAGTTAATCTTTTTAGTCAATGATTGACAAATTTATTTCCTTAGTCCCAATTTCCCAATTTTGTCGTTGGCTTTGACCTGGTTAACTTTGGTGATGAGTGTCAACAGTTGCCTCTGGGAACCGCCGTTCATTTACTGCACGTCAGCAAGGAATTGGACTTTTACTTTCATGCGGGAGAATCACGCTGTCGGGGAAATACGCCACATGCAAATCTCATTGATGCACTGCTTCTGGGCAGTAAGCGCATTGGCAATCCAATCAATTTGCCGCAACATCCGGAAGTCATCAGGGTCACCAAGATACTAAAGATTGCAGCGGAAGTGTGTCCACTGTCCAACTATTATCTTCAATCGGTCAATGATTTCGGGCAACATCCTGCGGCGTCTCTTATTGCCGCTGGACATCCCATTGTTGTGGGCTCGGATTATCCCAGCTTTTGGAATGCATCTCCTCTCACCGATGATTTCTATATAACTTTTGTGGGCATTGCCAATGGTCAGGCCAATCTGCGTCTGCTCAAGCAGCTGGCCATGAACTCCTTTCAGTTCAGTGCAATGAATGAGGATGAAAAACAAAAAGCCCTCCATCAATGGCAATGTAATTGGAACCATTGGGTGGAAACCTTTATGGGACAAAGTTAAAATGGTTTCATACAGTTATTTGGAAGTCTGTGCTGCGAATTTAATATGGAAATAACTTTTGTTTCTTAAAATATTTATGGAATTTATATACCTGCATTATCATCTTATACTACATAACTTGACTTTGCTTTGATCCTTGTTGTACCGAGAAGCTTTGCTGCATTATTTATAGTCTTAAGATAGAATGAATTTCATTTACAGTTTACCCCATTTTATTCCATCTCCGTACTTTATCGTTTCTTGACCCGACTATCGGTCGAGTGAACATTTTTTATGATTTTTACAGCATGTTGAAATATGATTAACATAGATTCACTACTTAAGATAGTTTTTCATAGAATGGGCAATAAATCTGTCCATTCCGAGGTAATCCGAAATATTCCAATCTCTAAATTGATAAGTAATTAAACGATTTTGTGAAATTGATTATGTTTTTCGATAATTTTGATAACTTGTTGAGATGCGGATAATGTACATGTTAGTAAATCGTCATCACTAGGCAATAAACTAAGTTGAACTACAGTAGGATTATTTGTAATCTAATCTGTGGCATTCATAAATCAAGATTTCTGTCATGATTAGAACCAGTCGCCATGTAAGAGATCTGAATGGGCGCACAAAATATTTTGTTCAATCAGATTTTTTAGCTGCTACCAACGACAAATGTTTGAAGAAGCACGTGTTAAATCAGAGATAATGCCAATCCACTTCAGAAGTATATATTTTTTATTCTTGTAGATAAGAGTGCACGGCACGCGAAACTGGACAACAAAATTAGACATTGGGCAGTGCCACGGCGTCAGTTGCTTTACGGACATTGACGTGAACGGAACATCCAATAAAACATACATGCTGATCTGGAATATGGAGAGACGTTGCAATCTAATCGCTCTGCTGAGCCTCTGCCTGTGTCTTGGCATGGTTGAGTCACGCACGAGCCTTAATGGCCTGTCTGTTACCAAATTTGTGTCGCTTCAAGGCAGCACATCGCACGTTGAGGCCTTGCTGGGCAATACTCGACCCAGTTCAGATACCTACAAGACGGTTAGAAATGCCTTCATGAACTATGAGGGTTCCAGATCATTAGGCAGCGATCTGGAGTTGACCTCACGAGAGCTCCAGGCCAATGAGACCATTATGAAGGCCAAATTAACTGAGTTCTCAGAGGGAGAAATCACGCCGCATCTCTTCAAGCCGTCACAGCATATCTTTAATGTGCTGGATGCCATCAATAAAACGGAGCTCTTCCAGATAGTAAAGCGTATGCCTAAAGGCGCTGTCTTACATGCCCATGACACGGCTCTCTGCAGTACCGAAGCCATCATCGAGCTGACATATCGTGATCATCTTTGGGTTTGCCAGCAACCTGGAGACCTCAGTGCCTCAGCTCTGCGTTTCTCCAAGGAGAAGCCAGCTGCGTTGACGGAACCGAACTGCGATTGGAGTTTGCTCTCCGATGTGCGTCAGAAATATGGTGTTGACAAGGTGGATAAATATCTATCCGAACGCTTGACTCTCTATCCCACGACGGACTTTCAAGATATTAACGATGCCTGGTCGACATTTATGGAAATTTTCGGACTCCTCGATGGATTACTGATGTATGCGCCAGTTTGGGGAGAATATTACTACAAAGCGCTGCAAGAATTTCTAGCCGATGGAGTACAATATCTGGAGTTCCGCAGCCTGCTGCCCACGGTGAGTAAAGAAGCAATAATAAGGAAATCATCATACTCTTAATATCTCGATCTTCACACAGTTATACGACTTGGACGGCACTGTCTACACTCCGTTGGACACCGTTCGTAT
Organism: Drosophila phalerata; assembly: GCA_951394115.2. Lineage (NCBI taxonomy): Eukaryota > Metazoa > Arthropoda > Insecta > Diptera > Drosophilidae > Drosophila > Drosophila phalerata. Next base: position 16,718,707 of record OX596004.2, read on the forward strand.
CTATGTGGAGACACTGCAAAGATTTAAGGAGCAGCCTGAACACAAGGACTTTATAGGATCGCGCATGATCTATGCTCCATTGCGAAACACAAGTCCCGAAGGCGTCCTGGGTTACATTGAGACACTTAAGCAGATTAAGGTAAGGATTTAAATTGGGAGTATTAACACTTTGATGCAAATTAACGAGAGTTTGTTTTACAGGCGAAATATCCGGATTTCTTGGCTGGCTTTGATTTGGTAGGACAGGAGGATCTGGGCAAACCGCTTAGCAACTTTATTGATCAACTGTTGGAGGTACCAGACGACATCGATTTTTATTTCCATGCGGGAGAGACAAACTGGTTTGGTGCCACAGTCGATGAGAATCTTGTTGATGCTTTGTTGCTGGGCACCAAGCGTATTGGCCATGGTTTTGGCCTGGTTAAGCATCCTGTGGTGCTGGACATGGTTAAGAAGCTGAATGTGGCCATTGAAGTCAGTCCCGTGTCCAATCAGGTGCTGAAATTGGTCAGCGATTTCCGCAATCATCCCTGCTCTCAGTTCTTTGCCGATGGTTATCCAGTTGTCATCTCATCCGATGACCCATCATTCTGGAAAGCCACGCCTCTGTCCCACGACTTTTACATTGCTTTCCTGGGCATCGCATCGCAACATTCGGATCTACGACTGTTAAAGAAACTGGCACTCAATTCAATTAACTACAGTTCCCTCAGCGCCGACCAGAAGAACGAGGCACTCGCCAAATGGCAGGTCAAGTGGGATGAGTTCCTGGATTATGTAAACAAAGTCCCACCAAATGGAGCGGCATCCAGTCATAACCTCGATTGACTAGCACGGGTGGTGGCAGCTCTCCTGGTCGCGTTCTCCCTCCTCAACGCCTCCCTGTAGTGCTAGTCTGTTAACCTCCTCTTTAATCATTAATCCTACCTAGCTAATATCTGTGTATTATGCCCTAACATCAAAGCAGATCCCTCTGTTTGTCCGCATTGTCATCCGTATCCATATTGTTGTAGGCTAATTAATAACTGATTAGTTTTTATCGTTTATCTATTGCATTAGGTTCAATTTCATACTCGACACACACAAGCACAAACACACACACACTCTGTTTCACGATTATCCCATTCTATGTACATAAGAGATTTTACAATTTAAATAGTTAATCGATATTTGTATGATGAGAAATGAACAGCATTTGTACTAAAATCTAATTGAATAAAGAGCTCGGCTTACTCCTTACTCCTCGCTTTTAATTGTCTCTTATTTCTAGCCACTATTCATGTATGAATAGTTGGTCATTCAAGTTGCTATATGTTAAGCCTAAGCATAATGCAAAATGCAGCCAAGCGAGAGGTTTGCAACTCTTCAGAGATGACCATCTGATGAAATAAATAACTGAAATGGGATATTGAACTCAACTTCGATTGCAACTTTTGATAGTAAGAATGGGAATAATTTTAAAGTCTTTAGTTTTTGAATTTCCCAAATTGAGTCTACAAATTCAAAACAAGTGAGAAAGGCTATAGTCGAAATCGCAACCATAAAATACCCGTTACTTATTTCATTTAAAGTATATAAAAGTACTTTAAAGAAATTGCTACATAATGATTGGATGGAAAAAAAAACTTTATTAATGTTTTTGTTTAGCTAATACTCCCGTTATACTTATTCGATCTTGCTGCGGTTAAGTGAGATTAAAGAATAATAATAATAATAGATCACGTCATTTACCTTAAAAAGTGTATTTTCTAAAAATCTGTGGGTGTGGTGGTTTTTCGCGATTTCAGGGGGTGTAGAGGGGCGTGACTTAAATTTGAAACAAACTTTTTCTGCGTGGGGTCTATAGAAATCTCTGTGCCAAATTTGGTTGCTGTACCTCTTATAGTCTCTGAGATCCTTTTGTTCATACAGACGTACGGACGAACAGACAGACGCTCATGGCTATATCGACTCGTCTGTTGATGCTGATCAAGAATATATATACTTTATAACGTCGGAGATACCTCCTTCTCCCTGTTAGATACATTCCAACAATCACAGTATACCCTTTTACTTATCTTTTAAGTAACGGATATAAAAAACTAAAGATTTGGGAAAAATCAAAGAAAATTAATAATGAAAATATGATATCGAAATTTATTTAGATTGCAACTTTTGGTACTGAAAATGGAATAAATGACATCTTAAATTTTTTGAATATCTTTCATTTTGGGTTTCCTAAATCATATGTACATTTAATAAAAAATCTAACGATTTAATAAAATTTAAGGAAAATTAATCTATTTTAAATATCTGTTTTGGCACTGCGAAGACGGCTTTTCTGTTACGTATTTGTGTAAAAGCCTTCCTTTTACCAATGTGACCGACACATTTGCATCTCTTAGTGAAAGCACATGCATTTGGTTTTGTCAGTGAGACTGACATACGACCTGGTCATAAATCTCTTAGCCTCTATGATGATGCTGAGTGCACAGAAAAGTGGTCGATGTTTAATGAATGAATAATGCCTGGTTGCAAATCCCCGCCTACTCTGCCTGCTTCCCCTCTTCCCTTTGCACCACCTATTCGAATGTCTGCCTTTTGAGAAGTGCTTCACATGTATCAATTTTACGTGCTGCTGCTTAGTGGTATCTGCGGATCTGTGGCCATCGTTCGATTTTGATTTGGCGCCCGTAATGAGCAGAGTTTTATGGGCCGGCGTAAAATGCATTCTGAGCCGATATCAGGGCGAAGAGAGGTTTACGCCTGTGCGAATATGTATGAGCCCATAAAATTGATGGGAGTAATCGCATGTATGCGTGTGCGTGTGCGTGTGTGTGTGTGTGAATGTGTGTGTAAAGGGCGCAAAATGGCGGCACATTCAGTGGCAGCATCATCAATTTGATGTTGGGCATAAAAAAAAACAGTGCACAGTCCACATAAATAACTAATAAAGGCCACAGAACGAGCATAGTTGCCACCGAATGTGGTGCGTGAAACATGTTCTCGAATTCGTGTTAAAGCTCATTGACAAATGAACAAATGTTAAACAAATTGCAACTTCACAGTGTAATTCAAATGTCTAGTAGAAGCCAAATTTCAAATTGTTCTCTTGACATCGATGTTGAAACTGCAACAGAGCTGGGAAATGTTGCGCTCAATGTCCAAGTGTGCGAGGAAGAAATACGAAGAGATAATACGCCGGATGTCTATGCAATTATGCGGGAAGCAATGATTAAATTGGAGCGACAATACACATTGGGCAGTCGAGTCCAGTTGACAGAGATGGAACAGGCAGCCAATGATGTAATCATGAAAGAGAATAAACTGGAGTTTAACAAAGGATTGCTCGATCCTGGCAAGTTTGTTTCCGTCCGTCGTGTCTTTCAGGTGCTTAAAAAGATCAAGGAGTCCCAATTATTTGGCATGCTGATTGCAGAAGATGCCAAAGGAAGAAATTCTACATGCTCATGATATTTGGGTAAACTCACATACCGTGAGCATCTGTGGATTTGTACATAAGATCAGGGATGCAGAGCAATTGCATTTCGCTTCTCCAAGGGGAAACCTACTATGAATGCCATGGGTTATTTCAACTGGGAACCCATGGAAGAGTATCGTGAACGTCGTGGAGAAGAGAATGTGAGAAAGTATCTATTGCGACGCTTCAGCATGTATCCTGTGGCCAATTACCAAACGAACAATGCAGCTTGGAATGACTTTATAAACATTTTCATCCTGCTTGAGGGACTGTTGCTATATGTTCCCGTCTGGCGAGATTACTAATACAATGCCCTGGAGGAACTGTATGCAGATGGTGTACAGTAATTAGAGCTAAGATCCTTATTATCCAAATTAATCTATGCTTCGATACAAAATTATGTGAAGAATATGTCCAAAAGTGCACAGCATTAATGGTATATATAAATATTTATGATCTCGTTAGATAATATCATTCTATTTACAGCAAGAATTTCCCACATTCTTGGCAGGCTTCGATTTAGTTGGCCAAGAGGAACTTGGCCGTCCGTTAATTGACTTTGTGGAACCGTTCGTTAAGCTACCACAGGATATTAACTTCTATTTTCAGCATATGAATATTGCTGTGGAGGTATATCCAGTATCCAATCAGGTGCTGCAACTTGGCCAGGATTATCGCACCTAGATCGAGGATTTGGCCAGTTAAGCAACAGGAAATAAACAAATTAATTACAGTTTATTATTTATTATTATTTATTTATTACTGCACATAATTCCCTCAGCTAAGATTTTAGTATATGTACTTGTAAGTAACTTACATGGATACAATTGATATGGGTTATGAGTATGCACAAGCTTGGTGTTTTCTTTCTTCGAATATTCATTAAATTATATTCATACAAGTTTAAGATATTTCTTGGGATATGTTTGGAGAGCAATCAAGCTTTTTCTTATTCACAGTTGGCCTATGTAATTGTTCGTCTTTCTAGATATGCTTTAATTAAATTCCAGTTCATAATTGGATTGTGTGTTTTTAATTTGTTTTGTGAACGGTTACATGTAACTTATTTGTTTGTCCAAGCAGAGAGTCTAAAATACAATTAGGCATGTGAATATAAGCGAGTATATAGCACAATTACAAATATATTTATCGAACATACATACAATTGAGAACTCTTTGAATGAGATTGTGTTTTTAGATCAAGTTACGCTTTATCTTCCACCACAAAGCATTATTACGTAAGCCATTTATTGTACATCTAAATATTAATTATTTCTTTTATTTTTACTCATTTTTCTTTTTATTTTTATTTTTTTGCCAAAATCTTTATTAATTGAAATTTTGTGAAATATTTTACTTGTATTGTAAGCATTAATTCTGTATATGTGCTCGCAAAAATATTAATACCATATATTGTGTTCATTTGCAAGAAGAGTTACAAAATACATTGCCCAGTAATTACCATCTGTTGTCGTTAGGTATTTTAGATTTATTTTTTTGTATGTGTATCCGTTACTGATTGGCTTTGTTTTAATTACTTACCTTAACCATTTCCAATGCCTCTTTAATTTAATTTAGTTATCATTTTTACAAGCTTACTTAATTAATCAACTCTCCAGCTGATACCAGTTATCTTTTCATCGTTCACAATACATTTATATATCGCTATGCTGTACAAATCTTAATTTCTACTCAATTATCTCAACACTAATCCATTTTTATCGCATGCGAGAGAAAAGTTTAAGTCTCAGTTTACGCTATGTGCGCTTCCATCGCTCTTGTTGTTGTAGTTGTTGTAGTTCTTGTAGTTCTTGTTGTTGTTGCTGTTGATGTTTCTTTTGTCTTTGCAGTTTTTCGGCTTTCCAGCTGGTTTCCCCCACACTGAGAGGATAGGGTATAATATCGGGCTGTTGCTCTGAAGACGAGTTGTCATCGTTGCTGTTATTAATGGCATTAACTATATCTTCATTTCTGACATCCTGAACATCCTCGTGCTCCTCGTCATGCATTCCTCTATTCCTCTGGCCATTCTCCACTTCTAGCCTATAGTCAATAGCATCATGTGTTAACGTTAGTTCCTTCTCATTATAATGTGTCTTTTGTTGCTGTTGTGCATGCTGCAAATTATGCATGTTTTTGTTTCTGTTGTTGTGGTTGTTGCCGCTGTCAGAACTGCAATACTGTATGTCAAAAAAGAGAAGGAGAAAATTACTATAAATGAAAATGCATGCATAATAAATTCGCAAATATTCCTGCATTTAATTAAATTTTGAAATTAATTCAATTAAAATGGCATTTTTGTGGAGAGCTAAGCATTGGTTTTAGTTAATTTTATGCATAATGTGTGGGCATCCTCTGATAAACAATTACAGCAGATAAGAGCCTTATATAACTTATACAATTTATTGTGGTTATATGCCTCAATTAATTGCTATAAATGCATTGCAAAATATTGCTTAAATGCACACAAATAAAAACGTCGCTGATAAGATTGAAACCGCAGATTCCCCATACGTCAAAAGGGGGCTGGCAAAGGGGCGGGGAATGATAAGGTTTAAAACCACAGCAATATCAACGAGAAAAGACAAAATTACAAAATATGGTTCACTACTTTTTGTTGCCATTTGTCTTAAATTAATGTTTTGAGTACTTAACTTGGCTAAGATAAGCGATAACCGAAACGGGATAAGAACTATAAAAATATAGAACTAGAGTGCGATAAGCGTGAAACGTTGCCAGCTAAGTCAAGGTAAAGTTCAGCGAATTTAATTGATTAAATTGATTTCAAGTGAAAACTTTTCTAATATACATTAGAGTGCTAATGGAGAAGAAAATTGTTATTCAATAATAATTGATACTTGTAGAACTGAGAACTTAACTATGCAGCAAACACTAAACGTTTTATTAAATTAAGATATTGTTTTAATTTAATTATGGCTTGGAAGCAATCAAGACGTCATTGAATTTCCAGTGAATATTGTATCAAACAGTTAATAACATAACATTTAACTTAGATAGGCAAATCAAGCATTGTTTTGAACTTTGTTTATTAGCTATAAATACAAACCGCAAACTATTATCTTGTTCACATAGCAACAACAACTATGTATATATTATTAATAGCAAAAAGATTTATAACTTTTTGAAATACCGAGAAATAAATACGCTCTCCTATGATATTTGTTAGATTAAAAATAATAAAAATAAAAATAATTTTTAAGCATTTTGGCAGCGTTACATAACTTATAATATATTTATAATGCCCACTTCAAGTGTATAATACTAATAAAAAAAAAAACTACTTAGCTAACAATAACAAAGCAACCCTTTATCAGTATTTGAGTATAATATTATTAAATGTAGTCAAGGTCAATAAAGCCAAACAGTTGATTCGAACTAAAATATATGTCACTTTAATTTATTATAATTACTCGTATTTTCACATATGATTTATAGCACAAAATATATGTACATAATATACATTTAAGGCATAGTTTGCTTTATGGTGCGTTCTCACTGGCTCGCAAAGCTTCGCAAAGCAGTGTCACAACGTCACAAAGCAATGTGAACGTCAAAATCTTTGCGATAACAATTTGGACTCACAAAATTGTGACGCTCCAATGTGAACACCAGTGTCACATGGCGTCGCAAATTTTTTGTGACCGCAGCTCTCGCAATTTTGATAAACATTGTTTGAACAGCTGTTTCAGTTGAATTAGCTCAGATGAACCCAATCCAATTGTGACAAGCACATCGAGCAAGTCGGTTTTTCTTCGCAATTGTGAAGCAATTTCGAGGCAATTTCGGAAACTTCTATTGTGCCTTTATATTTTCGATTTAAAATATGAACGATCACGAGGAAGCAGAACTTCTTGCATGTGCAGCTATTGGGCTGTGGCTGCTAGAAGAGGAGGAGGATGAACCCAGGCCAAAGTGCAGATGCTGGGTGGGCAAATTAAATTTGTCTCGTGGGACCGAGGGAATGACGCCCAGCTGCTCAGAAATTTTGCCCCAGCCAGCCTCTTTAGAATCGAGGTTTATATATTCCGCGCTGCACATATTCCAGAGGCATTCCGTCTCCTCCAAGGCTTCAATAAGCTTAATGATAGTTTCGGAATGCCACTGAATATTAATTCGGCGACCACGGCTTGGAACAGTAGGAACCTCCATTGAAATTTAATTTGATATTGCAATGCCTCTTTGCTCAGAACAAACATGTGCAATGGCAATTGTTTGTTTTGATTCAATTTGAGGAATTTGTTCATTGCCCATGAGTTTGTTCAATGTTCAATTTTGTGAACATTGTGAACTACTGGGAGGTTTTGCGACGTTTTGCGAAGCTGTGTCACAATGGCTAGTAGTGTTCACATTGAAGGGTAAAATATTGCGTCTCACAACAGTGTGACGTCAAATTTTTGTGACGCCAATGTGAACACTTTTGACAGGTATCGCAAAGCATCGCAAATCGTCAAAATTATGATATCACATTATGAAGCAGTGAGAACGCACCATTACTTTGATAGTAAGTCCAATTTTAAATTGAAATATATTTAAAAATTACACTCAATTAAGAATAGAATATATGCTAACAATTTTTATCAATAACTTACAATTTTCAAATCGATTTTTATAGTTGACATATATAATAATAGCCAATTCATTGATCTTTAATTACATAATGCTGACCATCAAACAATGTGCAATTATCACAAAGCAATTTAAGCAACATAAATGATGCTGAGAGAGGGAAATATAGAGAGAGAATAAAAGTTGTTCAATAAAACAAGATTGAGCTAAGCTTTCAATAGATTATAAAACTGAATATTCTCGCTGTTTGCATCAGTCGCAAATAAATCGTTGAATTGAAATAAAGTCGCCAAGCGGTTATTTCTAGAATCTGGAATCATGAGTAACTCATCCGATCGCAAATCAAAGCAAACAGCTCGCATTGTTATCATTGGAGCAGGTGCATCTGGAATTGCAGCTGCCACTCGACTCCTTGAGCAGGGATTTAGGAATGTCAACATTTTGGAGGCGGAAAATCGCATTGGAGGACGCATTAATACGGTTCCATTTGGCGATAGTGTGGTTGATAAGGGAGCACAGTGGTGTCATGGCGAGAATGGCAATGTAGTCTATCAAAGTGTGAAGGATTTAGATATGTTGGACAGAACAGGGGATGCCTTAAAGGCTGTGTCCTTTGTGCGCTCCAACAAGGAAGTGTTGCCCTTTGAAACCGCATATCTGCTTGGAGCTGCTGTGGAAAGTTCTCTTCCTACTCCTCCCCATGAGGCAAATGGTTCGCTTGGAGATCATTTAACGGATAACTATTGGCGTGCTCTCAGCAAGTCTCCTCCAGTAGACAAGAAGATAGCCAAAGAATTGCTGGAAACTGTGAAGAAGTTCAGATGCTCCTTTACTGCCTCGGATCATCTGTTTGAAGTGTCTCCACGTGCTCACTTGGAGTTTGCCAACAGCGATGGAGAATTCCTGCTGAACTGGCGCGACAAGGGATACAAGAGTTTCCTCAAAGTGCTGATGAATGCAAAACCCGATCAAGCTGAAGATCTTGGAGTGCTCAATGGACGCGTTAGGCTGAGCAAACGTCTGGATGAGATCAATTGGGAAGGTGCCAACCAGGTGCGTCTACGTTGTTGGGATGGAGAAGTCTTCACTGCGGATCATGTCATTTGCACGGTGTCCTTGGGAGTCCTGAAGGAACAGCACGAGAAGCTCTTTGTGCCTGCTCTTCCCGCATCCAAAGTGCGAGCTATCAAGGGACTCAAACTGGGTACGGTGAATAAATTCTATTTGGAGTACGCTGCTCAACCTTTTCCTGTGGATTGGATTGGCACGAACTTCCTTTGGATAGAGGAAGATCTTGATGAGCTGCGTGGCAGCGAACGCTTCTGGCTGGAAGGCGTCTTTGGATTCCATCGTGTTCTCCATCAGCCACGTCTGCTGCAGGGTTGGATCATCGGTGAACATGCTCGCCACATGGAAACACTCACCGAGGAGGAAGTGGTCGACGGATTGCAGTGGCTTTTCCGCAAGTTCCTGCCCTTTAATATGCCCCAACCTCAGCGCTTCCTTCGCACACAATGGCACTCAAATCCCCACTTCCGTGGCAGCTATAGCTCCAGGACCAACTACACCGATGAACTTCGCACCGGTCCCTGGGATCTGGCGACCCCTCTTCTTGATTTTGGTGGCAGACCCAAGGTTCAATTTGCTGGAGAGGCTTCAAGCAAAACCCACTTCGCCTCAGTTCATGGTGCTGTGGAAACCGGTTGGCGTGAGGCAGATCGACTCAATGAATATTACAGCTGTCGCATATAATTGGAAGTTGGGCGTATCCAGATGATTACCCGATACAACAAGTTATTCCATATTGTGAGAGTCTACATTATTGCTATTTGAAACCACTTTAGACTCCAATTATACTTTCCAATTTGCCACCAAATTTATGTAATAATAGATGCTTAGACAATTATAAAACTATGACAATAAAGTGAAATACGATCAAACTTAAACATGTACCAGACCATATGGGGAGACTCAATGTCAATATAAGGGAAATAATATAATACTGTCTATTGAATATATATATAGAGTTAGCATTATTTTCAATGTTTTTTCATTCTAAAATAGCTTTATATCTATCCCAAAAATTACTATGAATGCCACTATTAATTTCACAATAATGTGACATACATAAATGTATTTGTTGATAACAGAAACCACAATCGAAACGACAGCGTTTAAAGCTACTTCAAGTGGTATTTATAGCAGTTATTTCCTAGTTCAAAAAACAGTTGCTATCATAGCTTTGAGTACGACTTATGGAACAATGAGTACTTGTGATTTATCCTTACCCATTCTCAAAACGAGGCATACTGCCCGAATTGTTATCATTGGATCGGGTCCTGCGGGAATTGCTGCTGCCACTCGACTCCTTGAGCAGGGATTTCAGAATGTGCGCGTTTTGGAGGCGGAAAATCGCATTGGAGGACGCATCAATACCATTCCCTTTGGGGATAATGTCGTCGATTTGGGTGCACAGTGGTGTCATGGCGAGACAGGGAATGTTGTCTACGAGAAGGTTAAGGATTTGAATGTGGTGGAGAAGACGGGCGATATTGACCACACCGTGAAATTCATTAGATCCAATAAGCAGCTGCTTTCGGATGAATTGGTTAAAACCTTAATGCCCCTTGCTGAAGCCTCGATGCCGGATGAGTCCGAGGAATTCGAAGGCTCCTTGGGAGACTATGTGACCAACAAGTTCTGGCAGGCTGTAGGCAAGTTACCAAATGTCGATCGCAAGATTGCGACGGAACTGTTTGAGCAGTTCAAGAAGTATGAATGCAGCTACGAAGGATCAGATACTCTGTTCGAAGTGTCGGGAAAAGGTGACTATGAGGATTGCAAAGGCGACATGTTGGTTCATTGGCGCGACAACGGCTATAAAACCTTTCTCCGATTGCTGATGAATTCCAAACAGGATCAACCCGAGGATCTGGGAGTTCTCAATGGGCATGTGGAACTTAACAAGCGCATATCTCAGATCAACTGGGAGGGAGCTGGAGAGCTGAGGCTGCGTGGTTGGAACGGAGAGCTTCTCACTGCCGATCATGTCATCTGCACTGTGTCCTTGGGAGTATTGAAGGAGCAGCATGCGAGTCTCTTTGTACCTCTTCTGCCTGAGGCCAAGTTACGAGCTATCAAAGGACTCAAACTGGGCACCGTCAACAAGTTCTATTTGGAGTACACAGCTCCTCCCATGCCCAAGGATTGGCCTTACTTTAACTTTCTCTGGTTAGAGAAAGATCTGCTGGAATTACGCGGTTCCAAGCGCTTTTGGTTGGAAAGCGTTACGGGATTTCATATTGTCATGAGTCAGCCTCGTCTCTTGGAGGGCTGGATCAATGGAGAACATGCTCGCTACATGGAAACTCTAACTGAAGAAGAAGTGCTCGAAGGCTTAGAGTGGCTTTTCCGGAAGTTCCTGCCGTTCGATGTGCCACATCCTCAGCGCTTCCTTCGCACACAATGGCATTCAAATCCGAACTTCCGTGGTAGCTACAGTTTCCGCACCCCTCTGGCAGATGAACTACGCACTGGACCCTGGGACTTGGAGGCACCTCTTGTCGATGTCTGTGGCAAGCCAAGATTACAGTTCGCTGGCGAAGCCTCCAGCAAGACACACTTCTCGACTGTCCACGGGGCAACGGAAACTGGTTGGCGTGAAGCGGATCGACTCAACGAATACTACAGCAGAGGCACGAAATCTTCGCAGATTTGAAATGGACATGATTTTGGATACTGAATGAAAAGCAGACACTAACTAGATTACTAACAAATTTGAGAATTATTGGCAAAACTGTGATTTAAATTTCAAGTAGAAAAAAAAGCGGGCATCAGAAATCAGAATTTTTAATTTATTTATTCAATTTCAATATCTCATATTATACTATTCATTTATTTTTAATTTAAATGAGAAAATTTCTACAATTCTATGAAAGACATTAACCTAATATCTAAAAAGACCTATCAAATAACTAAAATATTTAAAAACGAACCTTAATATAATTATACCCGTTACTTTGAAAATAAATAATATGGTATATTGTGCTCGCTGGAATGTATATCACAGGAAGAAGGAGGCATCTCCGACCCTATAAGGTGTATATACACGTATTCGGTATAGCCATGTCTGTCTGTCCGTATGAACAAAAGGATCTCAGAGACTATAATAGATAGAGTAACCAAATTTGGCAAACAGATTTGAACATACCCCACGCAGATCAAGTTTGTTTAAAATGTAAGCCACACCCCCGCCCTCCACGCAAAATCGAGAAAAACTCACTGCTTTTAAGATAATACGTTCTTTGTGGTAATTGACGATTTCTAATAGTATTATCTATTAACAAGTATAACGTCAGTTATAACGATTTAATGTTTTCAAAGTAAAGAGCTTTTCTATATACATATATTGAAATAAGTAACGGGTATCATATGGTCGGGATCTCGACTATAGCCTTTCCCACTTGTAGATTTTTTAAAGAAATTTCATTGAAATAAAGAAGAAAACTGAAGGACACAATTTTCATTATTGAATTGAATTGGACTAAATTTAAGACCAACCAAATTTGAGATTTAAAAATTCAAAGCTTAGATTAAACGAACAAGCAAAAAATTGTATATAGAAATGAGTTGTGACCACAAGTATTTCTCTCCTCTGAGTCCTTTCCCTGCAGTAGTCAACAGGCACAAAGACATCTATGTAACAGCTCAATTTGGATGCCTAACTGAAGTCCAAACATGTTTTCAACTTGGACAACAACTGTTACCAAATGTCTGGCAAAGTTGCAGCAAATGTGGCCAAAATTGTGCGGTTACAGCCTTCTTTTGACCCTGTACGGTGACAAAGTCGCATATGTAATAGGGGAATGTGGGTAATCTGTGAGAAGATATGGCCAGGAGACGTGCAAACAAACACACGGTGATGCTTTTGGCCTCTGCGTGGCATAAATTTGAATTTACAACATTTGTGTGTGTGTGTGTGTGTGTGTTGGCCATGGTTAAAACATTTTGCAGTACAGCCCACTCCACTCCAATGAGCACTTCGAGTTTTAGGTTTTGTGCTGTGTTCTGTTGTGGCATTGTTGGCATTCCTGCTGTTTGGTCAGTTTTCTCATTCCCTTCCTTTCTCCCTCTCTCTCTGTTTCTCACTCTCCCTCTCTCTCTCTGGCTGTAAAGTGCCAAACTGATTTTTACAGCTGCATTTTTGTTCCTATTTGGCTTTGCATGTGTAAAGTGCATTGAGCCACGCCCCCAAAAACACAATCTCTCTTAGCCATGTGAATGTTTGGCTTAGTGTGTGTTTCTCCACCCCCTCACAATAACAGTGCAATTACAATGTTGTCCGCGGTTGCTCGTTGCAAATGAGTTGGTCAACATGTTTTGGTCAAACGTTAAAATGGGCTAACACTGGATATTGCCCATGCTCAAATGAGTGTGCTTTCATTTGTACATATTAGGAACTCAACACTCATTGCAAAATGTTCGCTTTAAGGGTTGAAATCAAGAAAATCTTCAACGTGAAGCAAAGAGGGAATATAACACTACTTATACGAATTATTAATATCAAATATAATATCTATCTACTAAAAACTAAACTAACAAAAATATAGATTTTACTTAAAGTATGCATGTAAGCCACTTTCTATTTTAAGTGTGTACTCTACTTATTATCTGTCAGTTATCTAAATTCTTCAATCTTATCGAATCAAAAAAAAAAGACGATTATTTTAAATATATTTTACACTTTTATTAACACTTTCAATCAGCTCAAAGATAGCTTATCATCCCGTTACAACTGTGCTGTTTTTGACCGATAATAAGAATTCAAACGTTCCGCTTCCCGCCAACCCGTCTCCGCAGCACCGTGCACCGTCGAGTAGTAATGTTTGTGGGAAGCCTCTCCAGCAAATTGCAGCCGAGGTCTTCCTCCCAAATCAAGCAGTGGTGCCTCAAGATCCCAGGCACCAGTTCGTAGCTCATCTGCTAAGGTTGTGCGGAAAGTGTAGCTGCCTCTGAAGTTGGGATTTGCATGCCACTGGGTGCGAAGACAACGCACTGGATGGGGTACATCGAAGGGCAGGAACTTGCGGAACAGCCAGAGCAATCCCTCAAGCACTTCCTCTTCGGTAAGTGTCTCCATGTGGCGAGCGTGTTCTCCAATAATCCAACCCTGTAGCAGGCGAGGCTGATAGGACACTGGATAGAAGCCAAAGACACTCTCCAACCAGAATCTCTCGGTGCTGCGAAGTTCCTGCAGATCTTTCTCAAGCCACATGCAACAGAAGCCAGGCCAGTCTTTGGGTAATGGTGGAACAGCGTACTCCAGGAAGAATTTATCAACGGTGCCCAGCTTTAATCCTTTGATAGCTCGCAACTTGGCCTCAGGAAGGGCGGGAACAAATAGTTTATTATGCTGCTCCTTCAATACTCCCAAGGACACAGTGCAGATCACATGATCTGCAGTCAGAACTTCTCCATTCCAGCATCGAATCACGACTTCATCAGCTCCTGACCAGTTTATCTCGGCTATTCGCTTATTTAACAGCACACGACCTCTGAGTATTCCAAGATCTTCGGGCTCGTCATTCTTGGCCTTCATTAGTAATCTCAGGAAGCTCTTGTATCCCTTGTCCCGCCAGTTGAGCAGCAGCTCTCCCTCGCATAGCCAATACTCCAAATGTCCTCGTCCCGAGACCTCATACAAATGATCAGCTGCTTCCACCGAGCTCTCGAACTTATGAAAGTTCTCTAGAAACTCCTCCGCTATTTCTTGACTTACTTCTGGATATTTGGACATTTCTTTCCAGTATTTCTGAGTCAAATAGTCCCCTAGGGATCCTTTATAATCGATTAACTCCGATTGTCGCTCCGGAATAGAGTTAAATGCAATCGATTTCAGGTTATCTGCGATTGAATCAGGTAACACCTCCTTGTTGGACCGCACACATCTAAAGGTCTCGTAGTGATCCTCGGTCGCCTCCAATAGATCCAAATTCTTGACACGCTCGTAGACAGCATTGTTCTCTTCGCCATGACACCACTGTGCACCCAAATCGACGACATTATCCGCAAATGGAATGGTGTTGATACGCCCACCAATGCGATCTTCCGCTTCCAGCAACAACACATTCTTAAATCCCTGCTCAAGAAGTCGAGTGGCTGCAGCGATTCCCGCTGTTCCAGCTCCGATGATGACAATGCGGGCGGTTTGCTTCGTTTTGCTCAGAGAGCGAATGGACGCGGAAATACTCATAATGCTGACGGGTTATACAGATCCACCTTACACCCAATACGTCTGCCACGCTCTGCGTTCGGCATGCGACTGAAATTCACCTCAGCATTTTCGCCTCTCTCGACCGTCAAACCACCGCTCTAATGAGCTGTGAAGAGCACATAATGAAGCGGGGAGAAAGGGCGAAAACATATTTGCTTGACTAATCGCTTACGTTGTCAAATTTCACCTCTCCCGCACAACTGCTCTCTCTTTCTCTCTTATATAGTTTTTATGTGGTTAGATAAGATACACGCGCGTTAAGATATTGCTATTTAGCAAAGATTATAAATTTAATATGGAAATAATCATTAATGAGATGAGGACTGTCAAATGAATGGCCTTGCAACGAATAATCTGATACCTTATCAGAGAGAAGGAGGCATTTCAGTTGATACAAAGTATGATTTTTATGTTGATACATATATATAGTGTCTATAGAAGAGTCCATTTACTCATATACGTCTATTTATTCAGGGTTTTTGCTGCAATTCTTTTTATATGGATATGATGTTCTAGTATAAAAGATGGAATGATAACCATTCTTCTTAAAAATTATAAAATAAAAAAACAATTGTTGCAAATATCCACTAAAACACCATAATATATATACTTTTCTAAAAAATTGAATCATATAATTCTATAGAAATTGCAATAGTATCATAATAGTTGTCCAACATACGATATAATAATTTTAAATTATACAGAAAAAAATATACAAAGTTCCATCGAAATCTCAACAACAATCGTAAATGTGGTCTAATATTCGGTAAAAGCGAAATAATAAATTAAACTTGTAAAGATAGGAATATTGTTCAATGTAAGTTGTGACTGATCAGAGTTAACATTTCTATCATAAAAAGTTGATATAAATTATCAGATGTTTACAGAACTTTATCGAGTGTAAATAAATTATTTCCCAAGAATCAGAATCACAATCGCCTTAAGTAAGTATTTAATTGTCACAAGTTAGTGCTTCAAAACGTAACTTTTTAGCATAAAACCGTTGTAAATGCATCAATGCAAAGTTTTGATAAAGACAAACATAAACAGAAAACCACATTCGCATGTTTTTTATTCAGTTGAAATTTGCCACTGGTTGCCTCTGGGTAAGTGGGTGGTACAGGCGGTAAAGGGCTTTGATGAATGTATTCATAAAAATCCAATCATTGCAATTGCAGCATACTCACCAAATAGAAATACAAAACAAAAACAAAAAGAAAACAACAACAATATAACAACAATAATAACAAGAGAAAAGGCATTCAAGATGAATACGCCAAAATAATGGGAAAAACATAACAGACAGCTGGGCGCGAGTGAACGAATGAACAAACGTACTGAATCGGGTAAAATCCCACTCATCTCTCTCTCTCTCTCTCTCTTTCCCTCTATCCCTTTCTCCTTAGGTCTCACAAAGAAGTCAACAAAAAAATTGCAGTTATATTTTTGTTTTGCAAAACAAAACAATTGTGCATAGACAAAAAAACAGCAAAATAAGAGAAATTGGAGACAGAGAGAGGTAGAGAGTGGCAGAGAGAGAGAGGGAGCAAAGAAAATAGAACATTTACAAGCAAGAACAGCAACAAAAATGCGATTAAAATGACAAGTGAAAGCAATTTTCGTGCAGCTGCTGTGGATAATGGGGCAGAGGATAAAGATGGACATAGGGAGGGGTAGAGGGGTAGAGGGGTGTAAAGAGGGTGTAGAGGGGGTAAGTATTGCAGACGGACTACTGTTGAATGACTGCTGTTTGGCATGGAATGGCAATATGAGCTACAGAAAATATGACTCTGTTTATAGTCAAGCCGAAGGCAGTTCCTATACAACGGCATACAAATATTGCTATCCAGTTACTGACCACTCCCCATCAATTCCCCGCCGCTTTCCCCACTTGTACTCACATTCTTGCTGCATTCACATTTCAGTATCCATTCGACAGCAATGAATTTATTCTCAATTTGTATCTGATGTGATTGCAGAAATTCCTGATCGATGGGCTCCAAGGCAATGGTGTCCCATAACTGACCCTGTTGCTGTTGACCACCTCCACCTCCACCTCCACCTCCACCTTCAGTTGAGTCATCTTCGTCATCCTGTTGCTTGCTGTGCTGTTGTGTTCGCCTTTGAACGTAGTTAATTGGATCAACAGCATTTAAAGGACACAACAGCTCGACCTGTGCAGAATGAGAGAGAGAGAGAGAGAAAGAGAATAGGGTTTAGAAATAAAATTACACTCAGAAAAAAATGCCATTCTAAAATTAGTTACGACCGTACTTGAATTTATACCGTTCTGATCTTAAAATTTTTAAGTTTTTGTGTAGTTAAGATCTTACATTAAGTATGAATCCATCTTAAATTTAGAAATTTTAAGTTCCTTTTCTATGGCAGCTGTCCGAAATAGTAGTCCGATTTTAACCAAACTTAGTCAGAATATATAGGACCACGGTAAATATATAATGTCTGAGTCTTGTTAAGATACCTCCAGAATTAACTGAGTTATTTGTACTAAACTACTTTAAGATTTTTTTTTCAATCAAAATATTTTTTTAAGATTGAAAGAAATTTAAAAATGAGAACGTTTCGAACTAAAATCAAGTACATTTTGGAATATTTATTTTTCATTGTCGCACCTTGGAATTGTCGACGGGTTTTAGCGACATAATTATGACGTTAGTATTTCGGTATGCCGCTCTACAAGGAAGTCATAAAATTCGACAAAAACATGCCTAGACAAAAAAAAATAATACATCGAAGTCTCTCCACAGATTTTGATAAGATATATCTTTAACGACGCGTAATTAATGCAGCTATGCAACTAAAATTAAAGACAAAATGTATTAAATTTTTTTCGACTTGTCCTCGAATTTTAAAGTAAAAAAAGCTTAAATAAAAGCTTAAAAAAAATCATAATTTTCTTAATTCAAAAATTGATATCTCTTAAACTATAAGTTTAAATCCAAAACTTTGTATTAATGAATTATAGATATATTTGATGGCTTTCAAGAAAAGTAAGTTTTTGAAAATCGGTTTTGGCGTTCTCGAGTAATGATGAAAAAACTGGGCGCACCTCTGAAAAAAAGTACGGAAAAAAAGCCAAATTTCAAAAAATTCTGAAAAAAAAAAAAAAAATGTTTTTCGTCATTTGCAGCCCCAAATCTATCCAAAAAAGTGGGTTTGGTTCGTGTAATAGACAAAAAGTTGAAAATTGTTGCCTAGTGTTATTAATGAAAAGTTGTTGTAGTAGTATGTTTTCAATTTTAACAGACTTAAATTAAACCCAAAACGTACCTAAAGTATCCCCGAAAAATCTCAATTTATTTTTTCCGTACTTGCGTTAACCGAACTTGAAATAAGATTTTTGTTCTCAACTTTAGAAATTCCGAACTTAGACGGCTTTTAAGATCGTTTGTACTTGAAAATGGCCTGTTTAAGTACGGAAATCTTGATTTTTTCTGAGTGTACAGTTTCCAGAAACAAGATGAAATCTCTGCCAGATTTTTACTCCTATTTTCTGCTCTGAACTTTCATGCTGTTGATGATTGGGCTAACGTTTAATAAATTGGAAAAGTGCAATCGGGCTCAGGTGCTAAATTGATTTTGACAGCCACCTGAGCATTTGATTTCCCATTTAGCCAGTTTCGTTTTGCACAATTTCCAGTTGCCAATTGACATTGACGTTTTAATGCAATTCGTCTTTTAATTAATGTCAAAAGACGGCGAAATACTAAAGGCAATCAGATAAATAGCAATAAGATTGCTGTGCTTTTTTTTATTTCTCATTCATTTGAGTTGTCAAAGATGGCTTGAATTAAAATGAGATGACTTCAATTAATTCAATTAAGTATTGAAAACAGCAAATAACAGGTGACAGATTTTCTGTTAGAAAGAGATGCTAAATGAAATAATTAGCCTATTACGGAAAGTGCTATTTTTTAAGTCCCACTGCGCTGTTAAGTGCTGATGAGGAATAAAATCCAGTCTTGAACTGGAATACTTACTTGTATTGTTGTGGACACCGCTGGGGCACAGCACTTGCTGCCTCGGTGGCAGCTGCCACAGAGTTTAGGTCGATAGAGTTTGCGTGAAACGCATTGGCCAAGTCGAATCCTCGCCGGTCCCAGACGCTGTAAACTCCGGCATTCGTGTCCCTTCTGCGGTTTGGCAAAGAAATTCTCATCAGACGACCGCAACTTGCAACACTTGCCACATCCACAACTTACTCTTATTCTATGCGCTGGCTCCTGTTGCATTTGATGCTCCCGCTCTTGTTCCGACTGCAGTTTTGGTTCCCGCTCCCAATCCCACTCCCTTTGGCGTTGCCCGTCCCATTCCCGTTCCCGTTCCAGTTTGTGATGATGCAGCTGATGAAGCTGGCTGAATGCCAAGTTGTGCTTGGTTAATGGCCTGTTGTGACTGCGGCTTTTAGTGTTGCTCTTCCTCTTATTGTCTTGGCCACATCTGCGATTCTCGCATAACCGTAAATTGCTCAATTGATGGCAGCCAGTGTGAGTCGTTGTCTGCCTCGTGGCCATGCCCAGGCCACAGGAGCTGCTGCAAGAGGTCCAATTGCCGCTGATGCTGCTGTTGTGGCAGGTGGCATAGACTGCAACACAGGAAAGAGAAAGAACAAGAAAAGTATTGCTAATGATTATGATTGGCCAACTAATGGGAGAATCGCTACTGCAGCTTAAACATCTTATTATATAAATATAGTAGAAGCTATTATATTTCATCATCTATTATAATCTGATTAAGAGAACAAAAATCTGCAAAAATTCTGCTTAGTTTTAAATACTTTAATTGGATTATGTGGTAATAAGTAGCTACTCTCCATATTTACACTTTTTTAACCTTTGAATCCTTGCTAATAAAGTTAAAAATGAATTACAAACAGTCAGCTAAATTTTATATATCTTTGAGTACATTTAATTTTTCGACATTTATTAATTCTCAATGCTGTTCCAGTTTTATATCCTATTTAAAAAAAAAACAAGTGGGAAAGGCTATAGTCGAGATCCCGACCATAGGATACCCGTTACTTATTTCAACACATTAGCCATTCAATCATAACGTCATATTTGCGTTGCCAGAATTACTTGAGAATTTGAAGCATTCTAATAAGGTTTAACAATACAAAAACTATTGCATACTCTAGGGGGAACCTGTTGATTTAACAACTTAGACACGCAATAACTGCTGTTCTACTTGTCCGATCTTGTTGCGATTCAGTGGGATAATAGATAATAATAACAGATATCGGTTATTACCAAAAGATACGTATTATATGAACAATTGTGGGTGAGGTGGTTTTTCGCGATTTGCGGGGGCGGAGGGGGGCGTGGCTTAAATTTGAAACAAACTTGATCTGCGTGAGGTATATGGAAATCTGTGTGACAAATTTGGTTATTCTATCTCTTATAGTCTCTGAGATCCTTGTGTTTATACAGACGGATGACCAGTTTTTCGCGAATTACGGGCGTGGAAGTAGGCGGGTCAAAAATTTTAAACAAACTTGACCTGCTCCAACGCATTTCTGATCTACGTGTGAAAGTTTGGTTACTCTATCTCTTATGGTCTCTGAGATCTAGGCGCTCACACGGACAGACAGACGGACAGACGGACAGACGGACAGACGGACAGACACACATGGCTATATCGACTCGGCTGTTGATGCTGATCAAGAATATATATACTTTATGTGGTCGGAGATGCCTCCTTCTGCCTGTTACGCATATTCCAACGAACACAATATACCCTTATACTTATTTTTTATAAGTAACGGGTATAACAAGCGGGAAAGGCTATAGTCGAGATCCCGACCATATGATACCCGTTACTTACTTAAATACATTGAAAAGTACTTTAAAGAAAATACTTGTTTTGCTCTGAAAACTTTAATTCGCCATAACTGTCGATCTATATATCCGATCCTAATGCGATTCAGTGGGATGATAGATAACGCTAATAGATAACGCTAATAATCACAAAAAACGTATTATCTCAAAAACTGTGGGTGTGGTGGTTTTTCGCGATTTGCGGGGGCGGAGGGGGGCGTGGCTTAAATTTGAAACAAACTTGATCTGCGTGAGGTATATAGAAATCTGTGTGACAAATTTGGTTACTCTATCTCTTTTAGTCTCTGAGATTTCTTTGTTCAGACGGTTTTTCGCTTTTTGCGGGGGCGGAGGGGGGCGTGGCTTAAATTTGAAACAAACTTGACCTGCTCCAACGCATTTGTGATCTACGTGTGAAAGTTTGGTTACTCTATCTCTTATGGTCTCTGAGATCTAGGCGCTCACACAGACGGACAGACGGACAGACGGACAGACACACATGGCTATATCGACTCGGCTGTTGATGCTGATCAAGAATATATATACTTTATGTGGTCGGAGATGCCTCCTTCTGCCTGTTACATACATTCCAACGAACACAATATACCCTTATACTTATTTTTTATAAGTAACGGGTATAAAAAACAAGTGGGAAAGGCTATAGTCGAGATCCCGACTATAGGATACCCGTTACTTATTTCACTACATATATAAGTACTTTAAAGAAAATTTTCTAACAATACAAAATCTATTGCATACTCTAGGGGGCATGTATTGCCATGTATTGCTTAAAGAATCATTTTCAGACAATAACTGCTGTTCTACTTGTCCGATCGTCTTGCGATTCAGTGGGATAATAAATAATAATAATAGATATCAGTGACTACAAGAAAAACAATATTATCTTAAAAACTGTGGGTGTGGTAGCTTTTCGCGATTTGTGGGGGCGGAGGGGGGCGTGGCTTAAATTTGAAACAAACTTGATCTGCGTGAGGTGTATATAAATCTGTGTGCCAAATTTGGTTACTTTATCTCTTATAGTCTCTGAGATTTCTTTGTTTAGACGGTTTTTCGCTTTTTGCGGGGGCGGAGGGGGACGTGGCTTAAATTTGAAGCAAACTTGATCTGCGTGGGGTATATAGAAGTCTTTTAGTGAAAGTTTGGTATCTCTATCACTT
This sequence comes from Drosophila phalerata, assembly GCA_951394115.2. NCBI lineage: Eukaryota > Metazoa > Arthropoda > Insecta > Diptera > Drosophilidae > Drosophila > Drosophila phalerata. Next base: position 16,741,039 of record OX596004.2, read on the forward strand.
ATGGTCTCTGAGATCTAGGCGCTCACACGGACGGACAGACGGACAGACACACATGGCTATATCGACTCGGCTATTGATGCTGATCAAGAATATATATACTTTATGTGGTCGGAGAAGCCTCCTTCTGCCTGTTACATACATTCCAACGAACACAATATACCCTTATACTTATTTTTTATAAGTAACGGGTATAAAAACAGTTTTAGTATTTATTATTCTCTACTTATTCTAGTTTTACTCCTTTTTGATGTTCATCAAATTAAAATTACGTAATTTAGATAGACAATTCTGTATTTTTATAAGTACATAGACCTTATATTTTTTCTTGAAGTATATTTTTTTTTAGCAATTTTCATTTTGAATTATCTCCTAATGAATTAATCGAATTATGAAAAGTAATCGTTAATAAAATTTAACAATTTTATTTATTTCAAGGATGTAGAAAAGTCATAGGTTTCCTTGATTTATTTCTCCATTTTTCTTTGTAAAACTCTAATTGTATTGAAGATTTAAGTAACTAGAAAATATCTAAAAATTTATATACATTTTCAGTGTATAAAAAGGTGCTTAGTATACTTTACTTTCAGCCTGTTCTCAGTTTTGTTTGCATTCTAATATTCAGTCTGTGGCCCTTTTCGCTTAATGTTGCAAGATAATTGCGTCAAATGGACAACATTGTGGACGACAAAGGCGTAAAGCCCAATTGAAGTAAGAGCTCTTAAGAGCACTTAATAATCTTGTTTATTTATTGCATTTTGCGCGTTTAATTAACACTTAATCCTTGTGTAAGTAATTATGCTGCTGCTGCTGTCCATAGCCTGAGGCAGCAGCTTCTGTTCTTGCTACTGCTCTTGCAACTGCTGCCTGCCTCAGTTTGAAACGCGACTGTTGCCTTGTCATGGAATAATTCATCTTCATAAATATGCGTTGCGCTTTTGGTCGGGCGCTTAAAAAGCATTAAGTTGTGCGCCGGACGACGGCGATTGCGACGGCAACGGCGATGACGATGACGGCATGCCCCTGGGCGCCATTAACTCAGGACCAAGGACCAAGGACCATGGACTACTATGGAGTCCACCAACCGGCTGCGACCATAAACACACTTATAAAACAATAACAAGGCCATGACCCATACACATACACACACACCCCCAAAGACAAACACAAACACAAACAGAAGAACACAACTTACCATCAGCTGTTGGATTCTCACAGAGCCACATTTTGCAACAGTGTCCGGGCACCTCGACAAGACGCGGTGATCTGCACGAAATCGTATCCTCCGGCGCCGGCAGCTGCTCATTTGGACAGAGTGTCGAGCAGGCATGGCGACCGTTCTGCAAAAGCAAATGGCATTAAAATACATTTAATGTCAGCCAAACAAAATCGCCCTTTTCCCTCCCTCCATTTTATTATTGCTGCTGCTGTTTATTTAGCCCGAAATAAAGTCATAATGTAAGCAAAATATTTGCCACAAACAGTTGGCACGAAAAGTAATCGCACGCGTTCTCGCACTTTCTCAGTAAGTGGCCAAAAATACTTGTAACCGACTAAGGCCTAATGCCTTAAGTATGCTGCCAAATTAACATTTTTTTTTTTTGCCCAAACACACTATTTTATTTATAATCAGTTTCGCTTGTTGCCCTTGCCAAGTTTAGTTAGTGGCCAAAACTTGGTTAGTCTCTCTCACTCACTCTTAGAATTACATTGCATAAATTGTGGCCTTGCTTTTGTATCTCCAAATATGTGTGTGTGTATGTGTGTAAGTATGTATGTGTTACCTTTTGGTATGAACATGTCTGGCAGCAATGATAAACTGCCGCAATTGTTGAGCTAGAGGTGTGAAATCCAACACACACACACACTCGCTTGAAGACAAATGTTTGGCCATAAAGCAATGCCAAGGATTTAGTTTTTGGCCAACACGCCTTTAGCTGAGATTTGGCCAGCCTCCCTTTTGGCCTTTGCCTTAGCTTCCTTGTAATTGCGCGTAAATCTCATTCACAATTTAGATTTCCTTGTTAGCACTGTTAACACAACTTGAGCTACATAAATACCCCGTAAATAACTTGGAATATAATATATTTATAATAAATTCAAATAAAGAAAGTGCTTTTTTTCGCGAATGTAAATTTGTACATTTTTATACGTTTTTACAGCCCTTTATCATTATAAAAAAATTTATAATTTTGGTTTCTACAATTCCCAACATATAAACAATATAAATAAACAATAAAAGTGTGTTTATATGGAGAAAAAGATTTACAAAAACTTTATAGTAAAAGTTGGATTTTATGCTATTTATGAAATAATTTTTAGATAATTATAAAACATATTTTTTAAACCGAATTGCATCATTTTAATATCACATAATCCTCTTTTATTTTGAAGCTGACTAAATTCAAATAAAAACTGCTGCACAGGGAATTCTACGACAAATAAATTACACAAGTGTTAACGTTAACCCCTATAAAAGATAAGAAAGAGTACAAAAAAAAATCGGGGCAATCACTGGTTAAATAACAAACACAAAAGCAAAATAGCCGTTTAGTGGCACTGCATTTGACTTTGACCCTATCTGTATCTAAATCTGTGTATATGACTGTGTGTGTGTCTGTGTCTGTGGTTAGTGGCAACTAAACGGCATGCCCCATTCTCACCCCCTCTCTTTCCACCCTTCAAACTTACCTCGCAGACGCATTGAGTTTTACAATCCAATTTAAATGTGGCTCCATGTGCGAATGTTGTGTTGCCAACACTGCAATTGGCTGCAGCCGGACAAAAGGCCCCAAAATGACAGGCAGACGTGGCCAAAACGAGACGTGGCCATCCGTAGTAGTAGTGGTAGTAGTGGTAGTAGTGGCATTGTTGTCGTCCAGCATCAAAGAAAGAAACGAAAAAGGCACAAATTTCATGTAGTGAATCAGACTGATAAAGAGTAAAAGAGAAATGAAATCAGCTCAATTCGAGGTGTGGCAAATGCGAGTTGAGCCCCAAAATAGAACTAGAAATTGAATTGAACGCCTCGCTTCGAGTACTTTCTGGCTTAGATACTTTAATGGACATGACAGCTTATGTGGCACATTGTGTTTCACAGTTAATGGCCAGAAGCATAAACCAGAGCTTTAACTAACTTTTTGGCCTTCTATTACTCCTTGAAATTTTCAGCATTTCCATTGCATGTTGTTGTTAACATGGCTCAGATTCCTCATTTCATTTGAAAACCAATTAATATTTGGCAATGCTTGTTATAAATTTTCCTCGCATGCCAAAACATACAATAATAAGTACACACATATATTTACGAAGGCAAACAATAGACACTGAGCTCAACACAAATGATACTGACTGACAAATGTTGTTTGAGCCTTATGGGACGCCATTAGGCCGCAAAAGTTTACTTTTGTTGCTGCCACAAATATGTGTTGCTGCCAATCACAATTACGAGGCTTTCCCTTGAATTTTTGCAATTTCGCAGTTACCTAGATACAAAGACTCTCTCCCTCTTTAGTCCAATACGAGTACACTGATAAAAAAAAATTTTCTAAAATCAAGATTTTGGTATCAGAACTAAGATTTTTAGTCTAAAAAATGCGTGGAAAACATACAAATCATAATTTAAGAGAGCACGTCTTGGTTTAAAGAACATTTAAAATTAGAAAAAGTTCTTATTTTAAGAATAAATGTTTTTGAAATTAAAATTAAAAAAATAAAAATAAATAAAATTTTTTTTGAATATTTTTACAAACGTTTACATTTGTATACATGTTATTTTATTTTGTCTTGGTAATTTTATAAATGTTTTTCTAATTAGTTAATAGTGGGGTTCGAATATGAAATTGTACATATTTATACCTTCCTAATAATTTAAGATTTTTATTCTTATATTAAGAATTTATAATTTTTTAGATTAAAAATCTTAATTTTAGAAATTTGGTCCTAAAATAATCTTATTTAAGAACAAAATATTTAAGATGTATGTTCTTGATTTTTGAAGCTGGTCTTTTTTTCAGTGTACATACTCCTACATCTACTTATTGCTACGTGCTCTATGGCAATTTCCCACTTTTTCGAGTTTGTTTTTTTTTTAGAGAACGAGAAATATTCTTGAATTGATTTCGGCGGCTACGTGACTCTGTAAGAGTGATACGATAGGAGTATGATATTCCTTGCAGGCATCATCATTCATTTGGCATTGTGGCATCAATGGTTAATGTGAAAATTGGCATTGCAACATTTCTATGTTGTCGTTGTTGTTTTTGTTGTTGTTTGTAATGAATATGAGCACGTGGTCGCATGTTTATGTCATTAGCAATTAGTTTAGTTTATTCAATATTCATATACATATACCTGGCAATGCCGGAAGTATCATTGCTGCCAGTCACATCCGTCGGCAGCAAAGCTGTGTGGCATGCTTAGGGGCATGCCACAAGCAACAGCCTTGTCAAGCCACATTGAAAACCTTACACCTTTTTACTTTGTGGCGAATTGTGTCATTTTCGAAAGTGCAATCTTCTTAATGTACTTTGACATAAGACACACACACACAGAGGCAAAAGCTGCCTACATTGAACACTAACACACACTTAGTTTGGCAAAAAGCTTGTCACACACACACACACACACACATACGGACACAATCAGTGACATTGCTTTACATACTCGTATCAAGAATGGAGAGTATATGTGGGTGTGTCATAGCTCGTTACAAGCAATTGCTGCATACCCTTAAAAAAAATCGATAAATGTATGACAGAGGTCTGATATCCTTTTATTAAAATATTCAACTGAATTTAAATATTCTAATTTAAAAAATAAATTCGGTATCTTTTTTACTTAACTTCTTTATTATATTTAATCATAAATATTATATTTTAATTTATATTTTTGACTCGATTAAATTAATGGTTGTTTTACAAATAAATAATAATATAAATAAAGAATTCAACAAATAAATTGATACTGATAAATTTGTTATAAGTATATCTCATATATAAAATAATATTACTCATAGTTCAACATTAGTTGTTAAAGGCTGCAACTTGCTTCTGATAATCATAATACCCTTGCGATATTTTCGTTTATTTCTAGGGTATGACCGTTGCTTGTGCTTATGGCGGAAGTGAATCGCAGGAATTGCAATGTGAGCACTTTTATCTGCGCCCGCTGTCAACATTTAAGGATGTCTACGCTTTTCTCGAGTGTACTTAAGCAGTTATGTCTGTCGTCCTTGTGTCCCTACGTCCCTTTCATCCTGTGCCAGGATTTCGTATGGCGCACCGTAGTCCTGTGAACCGAGTGCGCCGTTTTATCCTTGATATAACTTCATGCCATGCATTATACTTTTTTATTTGGAAATGTACTCTTGCTCTGTTATTGTTTTTCCTCTTTTCCACTTTTCTCCCCACCTCTTTTGTGTGTTTTAAGTTGATTCAGAGAAAAAAAACGTTGCATATATTCCACTGTCCACTGTTGTGTTGGGTCATCATCACTTGTCTCCGTCTCTGTCTTTTTCTACGACTAAGGCTATTTCTTTCCCTGGTTTGGGGTCACGTGTGCACAGTTTATTTGTTTTATGTCGGGCTGTAGTGTTTGTTTTACTTAGAGTTTTAGATTTACTTAAGTCGTTGATGACCATGACCAAATAAAGTTTCATTTTGTGCAAAGATTTACAACACTTGAGCGTGTGCGACAAGTTTTGAGTGCCCAGTGTCCAGGGGCCAGTGTCCTGTCGCATATTCTCACACACCGTACGTTCCATTAAGCGAAAGTTCAAAAGACTTTTGACAGCGCTGCGTATGCGCAATTTTATTATAAATTGTGTGTTCTTTTCTGTCGGACATGATATAAATGCAATGATATAAAAAGAGACTCTATGTTTTAAATAATATCCATTTCTGTAATATTATTAAGTCATTTTATATAAAATAAAGTATTGGCTTTCTTACTTTTCCTAACAATTAACTCTGGTATGGAATTCTTTCAATTTCAGTTAAAGTAAATCCGTTTGTTTGTATGCTTTTTAAATCCCCATAAAAATATATATTTCTTTTTTTGCTGAGTTAATTCCGTCAGTGCACATACACTCACATACATCATGCCCCACATTTTTCGTGTTTCGATAACTTTTGCAGAAGTTACACGGCCCCAACAAGGCCCCTACTCCCGATGCCACCCCTGATTCTTTCCCTGAACCGAAAAAGAACAAGTTTTACAGTTTAAATAAACTTGTTCCGCTTTGCCTGGACAATGCATCAACGCAGCGGGGGGCGGGGGGCGGGGGAGCGCTACAGGCAACAAAACGTGTGGAGCATTGATATGCGCCGAAGGCACATTCTCACACACACACACTCACACACACAAAGGGAAAGCCAACAACAGGCGCTGAGCTCATGGACGCACAAACTGTATTGGCATTTGACTCGAAACTTTTGGCTTTTGGTTTGGTATAGGAAAAAGGGAGGAGAAGGGCTTACACAGCCATAAAACATATGCACCGATACTGCCAGAAGTAAAATTTGTTGTAATGTTGTGCGGTGTATTTGTTGTAGCGCCCAAATCGAAAAGTTTTTGGCACAGTTCGTGCTGCTGTTTAATTTTGAAAAGCTTTGTATGACAACATGTGAAGCCAGCAAAACATGTCGAATGAACTACAGACAAAGCGACAACAACAACAACAAATTAAAAAAAAGAATTGAGAAAAAATGGTAAAAATGAAATCCATTAGAATCACTTTACTTGTTAGTTAGCTGCTTCTGCTTCTGACCAATGTCTAGCGAGATTAGCCAGCTCGAAGGCAGTGATAAAAGCATGCATTTTTCAAAAGTTTTTTAACAGAAAAATAGCTTTGTTGTATGAGTTTATTTATGAGGTTTTTGCAAAGTAGAAAATTTGTATATAAATAAACATGTTTTTTGGTAAAATTTTTATTGGATTGTGTAGAAAACTGTTATGAACAAAATATAACTTCTAGATAAGATCATTTGATACTAGAAAAGAGTCTCAGACTTTTTCACATTACATGTATTGAATTTCTCATTCTATCCCATAGAATAGGATATTGTTCAGATTTCAGATACACCAAGAAAATTGGTTGTTTTCTTTAACATTATTACGTTTTGCTTTCAGCACTCTGTAAACTTATTAAATCACTTGAAGCACTTTCAAGCGACCTAAATTGCTTTGCTGTTACCAGAAACCTTGTGTATATTTTTTGGGATATTTCATTTTCGTTTTGCTAAAAATGTGTTCGAATATTTACTTATTTGACTAACAAAAAGTGAAAAAATATTTAAAATTGATGGCCGACTAAATGGGAAAAAATGTCTGTCCTTGTTTTTGTTGCACTTTGCTCTTAGAATTTTGTTGGAAATTATTTTTTGGGTTGATTTGAAGACGCACATTTGAAGTGGCAGCAGCCGAAGTGCCTTTGATTAATGAAGCGCAAAGTTAATGTAATTTTACAATTTTCATTTTCATTTTCATTTTTATTGGAAATTGGAAATTGATTGCAAGTTCATGTACATTGTGAGAAGTAGATGATGATTTGCCTTAGACTTACCGGGATTTAAATGCCTTGGCAGCTTTGGTATGGATAATTAGAGGGAGATAGAAGAGATAGAAGTTTAGTAATGGAATTTGTATAAGTGTGTTTGTTGTATGTATTGGTCAACTCACTCTGATGACCTTAAAGCCCAAACTCAAATTCGCCTCGACGCCAGCAATGAGACTATTACCAAATATACACAACAACGGCAGCAGCAGCAGTATCAGCATTTTCTGTAAGTAGATGAGAAAAAAAAACAGAATAGTGGGCGTGGTTAGTGGGCGGCTGAATGAAAAATGTTGCCCTCAAAAAGGTCGACAACAGACACGGCAATGGCTACGTTGATGGCAACGCCACAGCCAAAGTTAAAACCACAGCCGCAGTAGTCGTCGACTTTATTAAGGTCAATTCAATGTCTGGCTTGGTTTTTGGTTACGGCTAATGGTTACGGCTATATAACAAGGTCTACGGTTAGTGCGCAACTCGCTCTGACTGCCGGTTTGTGTTTTATATTTTTGTATTTTGCATTTCCATTTGAGTTTTTCACGCCTTCCACGTTTATTATTTATTATTATTGTGCTTTTAAAAAGTTTGCCTTCTTTATTTTTTGATCAAAAATCCTGAACTGCTTTTGTTTTTATCCCCAGCTAGGCTATAAATGTGCAAAAAGTAAGGATAAACGAAGACAATGACCTTGATTTAAGCAGCTAAAGTTTAAAATTGGGTAAGCAACTATACAGCAAACATACACTGTTAAATAAAATGTTCTAACATCCAGATTTTGGTCTCAGAACTAAGGTTTTTAGTTTAAAAAATGCTTCGAGAACATACAATACTTAATTTAAAAGAACACATCTTGGTTTTAAGGACATATTAAATAAGACCAAGTTCATATTTTAAGAATAAATGTTCTTAAAATTAAAATAAAGAAATAAAAATTATTTGTTTTAAATTTTTTACTTTATTTTGTAATTTCTTTATATAAACTTAGCTTAAAGTTACAAACTATAAGCTCAGTGTGGCTAAATAGCAATAGCAACTGTGGCCATCAGCTAGGTATAAAGTTGTACAAAATATTTATTTTTATCTTATTGTCTAAATTATTTATATATGAAGTAGATGTAGTACATATTATGTACACATGTGTGAATAAAGAACAAAAATGAATTTTCTTATATATGAATGGAAGTTTTTGTATTTTTGTATATATTTTATTTTGTCTTGGTAATTTTATAAATGTTATTCTAATCTTATTTGTTATTTGGGGTTCGAACCACCGCCTACTGCTTCACAACTAAAGCAGTGTATCTAACGGAGCCACCATTTATTTCATATAAAACTGTACATATTTAAACCTTCCTAACAATTTAAGATTTTTATTCTTATATTAATATTTTATGATTTTTTAGATTAAAAACCTTAGTTTTAGTAATTGGGTCTTAAAATAATCATATTTTAAGAACCAAATATTTAAGATGGATGTCCTTGATTTTAGAACCTGGTTTTTTTTTCAGTGTAAATATATATATGTTGTCAGATAAAAGAAACTTGCAAAAGAAATTGTCGTATACGTAAATTGGTAAAAGTATTTGCTGTTTATTAATGTAATTAAAATAAAGTGTACTTTTTACATGTTTTGGAAAAGGTGTGGCTATTAATATTTGTTATATGGCATGCGTAATGGTTTTTTAAACGGTTAAAATCACGCATACGACGCGTTGCACATGGTCGTGCCTATTATGATGTATATTTTATATATTTTACACAAAAGGCAAAAACTCATTAAAAATATTTTCCAGTCATGCGCAAGAATTTTCAAAAGGTATTTAATTAAACTTTAATAAATAAATACGCCGGCGCGGGGTATTACAAAGTGAAAAATTAAAAGGCAGAAAATATAAAAACAAGGAGAATTAAGATGGCAAAGAGAGAGAAAGGGAGGGAGAGGGTTTGCTTTCGCTTAATGCGTCAGTTTTCAATTAACGACGCAATGTCGTGTGCCGCTAAGTGGATAAACAGAGCGAGGGGATGGGATGGGGCGGGGACTGTGGCAGGACGAAGGCGCCACACACTGGACTCAGGGCATTATACATTGTGGGCCGAATTGCATTGAATGCGGCTTCATTAAGGTGGCAGTTGAAGGAGCTCCTGCTTGCTGCATTTGCAGTCCTTGTCGTAATTATCGTAATTACAATGAGCGATGAGCATGGCAATGGCTATAACGATGCCACTGCCAACAATAATAAAAGCTAACGAGCCGAACACTGAACAACAACAAACCCAACAACAACAACAACAGCAACAACAGGAACTGCAATAGTGGCAACATTGTCATTGACACTTTTAATTGCACATACACAAAAAACAGAGAAGAACTTTTAATGAAAACCAAAGTGGGACAACACATACGAATACCAGTCTTGCCACATAGTGTGGCATACTGTAGACATAGCTGAGGCAACACCCAACCTGCTGTAATTATGATGAAGAGGGATATTCATCAAATGCTCCCTCCTCCCTGCTCAGCATCCTGGGCCCAAGGCGAACCAAACAAAAATTCCGTGTCACTTTCGGAAATGAGCAGCTAAAAGCTGCAAAAATGGAAACTAAAAACTGAACTGAAAGGAGGATTAGAAAGAATACGGATAGAATAATAATTTGAAATGCAAGTTCATTCGAAATAATGAGTATCTAGTGGGGAGAAGTAACAACAAAAAGAGTTAATTTATGCAGCATCCTTGTAGAACAACCATATCTAAACAAAGATGATTATGACAAAAAAAAAGAAAAGAAAAACGTAAAATGATGTTGAAAACGATTTTACTTGACGACCTTATAAAACTCAATAATTTGATTAATGTCTCCTTCGACACAATTGCTGACAATCTGCTTGCTTAAAGCGTTTTGAAGTCTGTTCATTCAAAATGGTTTATGTCATTAATTTTATTCATCAAAAAACACAAAGACTAAAACATATTCAAGGAGACTTGACCTTGAATATGTTTTAGTCTTTGTGTTTTTTGATGAATAAAATTAATGACATAAACCATTTTGAATGAACAGACAATTAATCTTCTTTAATTTCTGTAGGTTCGCTCTGTTCGCAAGCATTACCCACTAATAACTCCTATTAGGCTTTAAGGTCTACTACAAGATGGATTGCCAACAATTTAAATCAGCTTCATGAAAATCAAATGTTGAAAGGATTCCCATTATCAGTCTGGTTAATTGAGGTTTTCTGTTGAAATTTTGTGCTTGGGGAGCAAATAAAGCAATTTTAATGGTACTCAAAGGCAAAACTTTATTTACATGGAATAACTGGCGATAAATTGATTTCATAAATTCAGCTCAAGCCTTTGAAGTAAATATGCTGAATGAGTTATTAAAGTGATCCGATATTAAGCAATAATATTCATAAATTATAGGAAAACACCAGAGATCCTGCATAAATTCGAATGCAGAAAGAATTTAGAGGCCAAACACTCCGTAGAAATATCGGTTTAGTTTTATCATAGTTATGAAAGTTTGAATTTGGCCAGTTGATCTAGAAATTTTACAAGTCATTATTTTTGTCCAATGATGGGAAATGATATAGAGTACATACAGTATTAAAATTCGTATCGGTTTTCGGCACTTGAAGAAGAATTTATTTCAGTTACGTTTCCCGTTTGCGGTAATAAACATGAAACAGTTAGTTTCGGTTAACGGTTCCGGTTTTATAGCGTATGCATTTTTATGCAATGTTGTTCTTAATCAAACAATTTATTTTATTTTATTTATTTTTTGGCCAACTTACTTGTCTTAGTATCATTACTAACCAGCTTTATGTTAGCTTGAAGTCTCGTTGTAATCCTTTACAAGAAGATTATCTACTTTTAACCCTACTACAAATTAAAGATAGATTTATTGCATATCCTCAGCTAATGAGCCACAAATTTATGATAAACATGGGATGCCTTGAACCTTTGGCCTTATCAGTCATGTAACTGGAGCATACTTGTGCCGCAAAGAAGGCTTAGTACACTTTGGCCTAAACCATTGTTAAGCACAAGCACTTAACCATGTCAAGCTTCGATTTATTGCTCTCTTTCCACTCGTGTGTCGCCTCGTGACGCTTGTTACTTGCTTGCCACTTGCCACTTCCTAATCTTGTGTCGGCTCTTAGTTTTTACGGCTTTGGTCCGGGGCGTTGAATTGATTGATTTCTGCTTTAGTTTGTGTCATAGAGCACACACACAAACACACACACACACACACACAGTCTCAATCGCAATCTGACTACGCCCGGAGAATGTTGAATGACGTACAGTCATAAATAAAAACACTCAGATATTCATGTCGATGATTTTGTTCTCCCCTGACTCGTCCTGACTTCTTCTCTTCTGTCCTGTTATGTCCTGTTATTCATTGGTTGCCTGCGGCAAACGTTCCAAATACAAATTGTATCACTTAATATTTGGATTTTTTCGTCTCCCACTCTTGTGTAGTTTTCCCGTTTCAGCGATCTTCCAGTGGGATTTCATGTTGGCTGGTTAACTTGGCCAACTTGTTTGGTTGCTGTCGATGTTTCTTCGATTGTCGTCTAAGCGTTTTGTTTGTTGATTTGCGTGTTGTTGAATAATTGATGGAATGACAATCTTTAAATGTGTCAGCATTGTCATCGGCATTCTAGCAACTTGTTATCATTCACATTCACATTCACAGCCTCATTCTCATTGTCATTGTTGACGGATTCCGCTTCCATTCGCTGTGCTTGGCATAATAAGCGCCGATGTTGCACTATAAACATACTTACACACACACACATACACACTCTCTCACACACACACACCTCCTCTATGCTTATGAATGATGGGCAGTCAAACAATCAACGTTTGTTCCCCTTAAGAAATATGACATGAAATCAATAGTGAAATGGAAATGAATGACAATTCACATCAACGAAGAGAATAAAAGGAAATTTGCCATTTTCCTATAATTTCCACTTAACCTTTTTGCCTATTCAGAACCCGAAATACCTATTTTCTATTGCAATTCATTGGCGCAATTTTCACTTTAGAGTTGTCAACGCGTCGCATAAAATTCATTTCAGGTTAATTGAAATTCATTTGTGCGAATCAAATTAAGTCAGAAGTACGCACATCCTGTCACTGGCTACGTGCTGCAAAACAAAAGGCAACAGGACTACGACAAATGGCACAAAGTGATTCATTCATAACGATAAATTGAGACAAAAAGTCTAGAGAGTCGACAACTCGGCAGCAACAGCAACATGGCAACGACATCGAGTTGCCCCCAGGGACACACTTTTATTCAAACTTTATGTTATGCCAAAAAAGGGGGGAAGCAGCCAAGTATCCTTTTAGCCAACGACACACGTCTACATAAATATCCTTAAGGAGGGCAACTGAGTCACATTTGTTGTGACGTAGTGGGACATGCCAAGTTCACGTCCAGCCCCTCATCATCATCGATGGAGTTTAACCAAAAGAAAATTCAATTACTGAATATCAGCAAAATCGCAAATAAATAAATTAAGGTAGACAAATCAGTAGAAAGCGTTGCAAAGTTTGTTTAAATCGAAATGAAATAGTGACACTGACGCTGCCATAAAACCAAAAGTAAATACAAAGCCAACAACGTCACAAAAGGGAAAAAAGGTTAAAACAAATATTTATGCAGCAGTCCTCAGAGAATGAGAATATGAGAATGTGAGAATGGTAAAGGGAAAGCGAAAGAGAATGTTCTCTTGCTGTATTCTGTATGTAATTACCAGTTCTAGAGTCTCCAAGTACAGCTGTGCCTAAGTACACACACAGCAGCTACAACACATGTCACTGTGTGTGTGTGTGTGAGAGTGTGTAGGAAATGTGTAGGAGTCTGTGTGTGATTGCAGCATACGTGGCTTTATGCTTAAATAAACATTTGTCGTCGTCGTCTCTGTGTAGTTTACATAGCACCCAACGGCAGTCAGTTGCCTGGTCAAAGCCAAATCGTTGATTGCATAAGTTGATGGTCAACACATGTCCAAGATACGTATATCGTATAATACATATATATGGGTATATATGTACACTGATAAAAAAATTACTTAAAATTTAAATTTTAGTCTTAAAACTTAGAATTTTTGTCTAAAGAATGTAACGAGAACATACAATTATTAAAGTTTGAAAATACATCTCGGTATGAACCGAACCCTTAAAATTAAAAACGTTCGGCTTTCTAAAATAAAACGTTTGGTTCGAAAAAAAAAAAATAATTACATAATTACGCAACTATTTGAGACTTTGGATTAAAATGAGTCATATTTAAATCTTCAAAAAAAATTAAAGTATCATCAAAATTTGATTTCTTAAAAATAAATTTAATTGGATTAAAATGTATAACAATAAAAATATTTTATGTATGAAATTGAACCAATCTTCGTACCCAAACCAATTCGCGAACCGATGTCTTGCTCTATAGCTCGAACCGCTAAACCGAACCTTTAAATTTAAATTTTGGAGGTTTGCTGCCTTGATTGTTTTATTTTAGTATAAATACATTTTAGTCTGGCTTTGTAATTTTATGAATGTTATTTTAGTGTGTTTTTTCCTTGAAAAGAATGGTTCTCGAAACTGTACTCGCTTTCACATTGTCTTCATATAAAATATGACATATTTTTTTACTTTCCTAACAACTTAACATTTTTATTCTAGTATTAAGAACAGCGATTCTTTAGATTAATATTCTTAGTACAAGTAATATGGTCTTAAAATGGTCTTATTTTAAGAACAAAATATTTAAGATGAATGTTCATAATTTTAAAAGTTGGTGTTTCTTTTCAGTGCATGTGTATTTTTCATACTTACACGTGTTGTTGGTAGTCGCTTCTAATGATGTCTGTGCAGGTTGCATTGGCTGCTTCAAGGCTGTCTCGATGACTCGGCCACTCGATAGTCAGGTAAGGACAATGTCTGTAACAGAAATAAAATATTTATTTATACTGCATTCTAGTCAGCTATGTGACAGTGATTGCTATTAAGATTCCTAAATAGACACAAATCTACAGATTCTCACACTATGATTCGATAAATTGTAATTTCAAATACGAGTAAATCTATTACGTTTCCCCAATAAAAATGTGAGCTTGTGAGTTTATATAGTTCCTGGATTTTTGGTCAACAGTATAAACAGCAATTGTGTCAAGATCATTTTGCCATTTGCCTTGAATTTTTGTTGTGCATTTTGCATTTTAATCAATCGATTGCAAATACACCAGAATTACCAATGAACCCAACACTCGACATGCAGACTGAGCACGTGCTCGGATCCAACGTGAAAATGTGGAAATGCGAAAATGTGAAAATGTGAAAAGGTTGTAAATGGAAGAACCAGAAAAACCCCATTGGAAATATTCGGACATTTTTTGTCAGAATGCAATGTCAGGCACTCGAATTGACAGCTCCAATGCCAAATGACTTCGTTCAAGGCAGGCAGGCAGGCAGGCAGGCAGGAAGTGAGGGAAGGGTAAGGGGGGCACAGTCAGGGCAATGACAGTCATTAGCCATGTTATAAGCAAATTATATAACATAAAGCAGACCCACAGACATAATCGAAGGCGCAACGTGGGCCGAAAACACACAATTTTATTAAATTGTTTTCGTTGTTTTTGCCTCCTTATTTTTCCCGCTTTTGTATATTATTCTGTATGTTGGTTTCTTTTCTTGTATTTCATTTTATTTTTGGTGGCAAGGTGTTTGTTATCGTTTGTTATATTGCTTGTTGTGTAATGTAATTTATACACACACCCACCCACACAAACAGAAACACAAATATAATGTCATAAACGCCAAGGACACAAAGGCAATTCCGCATGACATTACGGGCAGACAAAACAAACGGCACAACGACAATATAAAAGAGACAGGGCAGGACTCAGAACAGAACTGGACGGGACTGGGAGGATATGGGGTAAAAGCCGAAAAGTACGCGCTTGGCATAAATGATAAGCTGGCTACGCAGCTGGATGACAAAAGGGGGGGCGTGGCAATGGCCAGACGCGAAGTGGGAAACACGGACAAGGATATGTCCAGAGACAGGACGAAGGGAAAGAGCCCTCAATTTGTGCGTCTGTGCGTTTTGGTGTATGAGCTGGCTGCTTGGTTGACTTTTGAATACTTAACAGGATAATGAAATGTCAAAAGTGCGCAAGAGGCAAGCGTGTCCTGCTGCCTGCCACATGCTGTTGTTGTTGTTGTTATTGTTGCTTTCTTTGCTGTTGTTGCTGCCACATTTTTATTGTGTCCATGCCTAAGTGAACGTCATGGCGTGCCGCGCGCATTAAATCATATAAAAAAGGCGCAGCAGCAGCAAAAAATATATAATATATATATTCATGAAATATATGATACCCAGGACCACATCTCGCAGGACATTTGGTTGCCCATTTTGTGTTTACATAAATTTAAATTGACACAAATACGTCGTGCATTGGACTTCAACTTCCTACGTAACCCAACAAAATGATAAACTACATAAATTATGACAAAGGCTCTTATTTACGACCCACACACACACACACACACACACAGTCATACGCATGCGAGAATTGAAAATTTATTTATGCAATTTGTTGCCATTTAACAACAACTTTAATCAACAACACTTGGCCTAAAGGCAGACTACAACTAGGCCAAGTAGCTTTAGCTCATCATTCGCCTAATATCAAAACATCCAAATTGTTTCCTCATCTTTTGTTTTGTTTTGTTGGATTTTTCTTTTCTTCTACTTTCGCTTTTGTTTTGTGTATCAGTGAATAAAAGTTACTTGAGCTTCAATCAATGGACAGCAGAAAAAGCTGTAATCGATAAAGTAAATGGCTGTGGCACTTTAGCTACTTGTGTGCCACATGTGGCAAACGTGATTTTAATGCAACCAAGTCAATATTATTGAAGATGCCATCAAGATTTCTAGAGATTTGGTGCAATAGCTAAACTATCAGCTGCTTTTGTGAACACTTTATAAATGTTATACTTACATTTTAATTAGTTTTTTCAACACAAAAATATAATTTAATCCAAATAATTCGTACGTCTTTCCATTCCACTTAGCAATCACTCAAAGTTGACTAACAATGTATTGTTATAAGCGAGCACTCATTCATTAAGCCATTTTTATTAATTAAGTAAATTGACCTGGTAAGTAAGACAAAAGCTCAAGAGCAAACTCGTTGTAATATGCGTATACTTGATTATTTGCGCCTCAACGTAGGCAACATTAAATTAACTTGGCTTTAACGGACAAGTGTCTGGCTCTTTGGACTCAAGTGTTATTTCATGTTTGCCGCAACTTTCAGCTGGCCAGGCGAAAACGAACACGAACACGCTTAATTTGGTTAATGAACTTAGGTTATGAATGTCTTGTTTTGACCTCTAGAAAACTTGGAGGGGCAATTTATATATTCTAATTGAAACGAAATTTAGTGAAAATATACATAACCGCAGTTCTAATTACGATTTACAATACAAAACAATTTTATTAGGCTGCAAAATTTATTTAACAACTTGTTCAACAAGCAAAGTATGCTCGGAGAAGGAAAAGGCGAGTGAAAAGAAGGAGGAGGAGGAGAGAAGAGGCTTGTTGTTTTGATTCGTTTATTGACTTTTCATGTTGCTGCCAATTATGCGTCGATGTCGAGAAAGCTCAAACTACAATGGCCCACAAAACTTTTGGCGTAATCTTAACGAGAAAATCTGTAAATTACACGCCGAAGCGTTGCCAACGACCAACTTTTCGCGGCGCTCACAAATTTTCCAAATATTTATACACCTAAATAGATTTTATGGCATAATTGAAATTTGTTGTTATTGCTGTGCAAAACCATGTCAAAAGCGGGGACTCCACCCCCCTCTCTCCCCTACCTCCCATACTCAATACAATTTGCATAAACTCAGTGCAATGTCAGGCAAAAGTTTATTAAAAGCGGCGTCGAAAGTTTGCCGTTTGCTAATAACAATCATAAACATGGCCCAGTGATAATGATGAAGGTCCTTCAAAAATGTCTGACATATAGCTGCAGGACACTCTCTCTCTCTCTCTCTCTCTCAGTATGTCCTTTTCGCTGTTGTCCTCCCATTTTGAGGGCAACCAACTTTTGTTATGTTACAAATTTGATAATTTAACTTATTCTCGTACTTCCTTTGCTTTGTGCGACTTGAATTTCAATTCTGGCCTTTTTAGCATTTTTTTAAATATACTAATCTGACTTGGCTATAAAAAAATAGAGTGATTTGGGTGGCAAGTGACAAATTTTGCGCCTAATTGCACCCAAAAGGCGGCTACAAAATTCTGCGCAATGGTGTGAAATTATGCAGATGTGCTTCGATTTGGGATTTGTTTGCGAATTGAAAGTGAGTTTTGATTAGCTTTTCCATCTGTGATGGCTAAAAAATTGCTCGGGCAACACTAAAGGATTTGGAAAAGTAAACAATTCTTTGTCTCATTTGACGTCGTAGTTAAAAAACGATGTTATCCCACAGTTTGCGTTTTACAAATTGTTGATTAATTAACTCTTTGTTGTCGCCATAAACTACGAGTTACTCTGAAAGTTTTGAACTTTTCTTCCCCTTTTTCGTTTGACTTTTCCACGTTAAGCTCTCCACTTAAAGCAAACGCGTTGGGCATTTAATGTGCTTACATTCATTTCGTTTTAAATCTGTGATAAAGTGTCGGCAGCTTTAAGTTCTCTTGGCAAACTCAACTCTAGTCGCCCCTTTCTCGCCGCTATCCCCCGCAATTCTCAACCACTTCTCATGCCCATTTTAAGGCGACATAAAACGCAAAGTTGTCGCCGTGTCGCGAACGCAATTCTTTACACACCCGAGTTTTCAGTCGTTTCTTTGGAGTATTTTCTTCATTCCTTTTTTTTTTTTGTTCTTGCTGTTTCGTGCTTCCTGTTTTGTACGCGATTTCTAGATTACTTTTATAAGTGAATTTGTTGCGGTTTTCCGCAAAATTTACAAGTACGTGAGAAAATTAGAGCTTAGCTTCTTTGGTCGCCTGCTGTCGCATATCCTGAGCCGCTTGTTGCTTTCCGGCTTAACCTTTGCTCTTTCCCTATCTCTCTCTCTCTCTCTCTCTCTTTTATTTTTTCTCTCTCTCTCTCTGTTCCTATTTCTTGCATTTCTCTCTATCCAACACTCTCTTTCATTTTGTCACACTTCCGCTGCTTTAAGTGCCACACTGCGTATGCGTAATTTCCTTAAGCAGACAAATTACTAATACGCCTAGTTGTCGGCAATTTAGCGTGCAAAATGCGCAAAGCAAGTGCAAACCAAAGCCAAATTAGCTAGCTTATTATTTGCTTAGACAGATACGAGTCCTTGCATTCCCTCAGCCAATTTAATGTCTACTCGTTGTTGTTGTCTTATCATTTCTACTTTTGCTTAACGCGCTGATGACATGAAAATAAATTCGATGTCTGACTTGAAAATAAAGTTTTATTTCCTCATTTCTCGCGCTCCTCACGACAAAGTTTTCTGTAGACCCCTCTGCCCCCTCTCTGAGTTCATTTTCCCAGTGAAAGTCCGTTGGGTGCGAGTGCGGTTAGTCTGTATTTGCAGAATTGTTAGTTTCACGCTTTGTTTGTTGAGATTAGCTGGCAGCCGGAGACATCCATCTCACTCTTTATTCTTTCTCTCTCTCTTTCGCTCTCTTTCTGACAGCAGCATGCTGTGCTTTTGGCAACGCACGAAATAAAACTATGCAACTTGCTTCGCTTTATTTGCGGCAACTTATGCCGTGCCACGTCGCTACACTTGTGTTGTAATGCCCTGCAAATGAGACGAAGAGCTTATGCGCTTAGTCAATAAGCTTGTTAAACTAACCAGAAAAAAATAATTATGTAAGGACTAAAAATTCAAATGGGAAAAAGTATGCAATATTTTAAATCCCACAAAAAAAGCTTCTACACGAGGTAAGAGTCTAGTGACGAAATCAATTTCGAGCCCCAACATTTCTGATATCCAATTTTGTAACGCACAAAATTACGTTAAAAATATAAAATTTTAAATAAAAATATAAATTAAAAAAAGTGACGAAAATGTAGCTTGGTTTGGAAACTGTTTGGGTTTCAATTTTAGCGGGAGATTCGAAAAGTCGTAAGACATACAATTCTAGATCTCCAAAAAGAATAAGTCCCTATCATTACATCTAAGGTTTTTTTTTTACCGATTTGATGCAAACAAACAAACAAACAATTTGACTTTTCATCTCATTTTGAGATGTTATATAGCTAAACCTAAAAAAATCTTAATATTAAAAGACTCAAATTTTAATTACTAGAGCATTTAGTATTCGTTTCGCTTAAATTTAACGCAATTTTACACTTGTTTTATTGGCAATGTTTGTAGGTATGTTTCTGGCTCTGAAAAGTTTGCACCTGAAAATTGCGTTCACTGTGTGAGTGTATGTATTCTGTGTGTGAGTTGCTGGCAAAAATACTGTGGCGTGTGGAAAATTGATGCTGGTGTTGAAGTTTTTGGCTTTTTGAGCTGACAGCTCCGATTTTTATGCGTCGCAGCCGCTAACGCCCTCGAACGAAACTAGAAAAATAATTGTAATTGTGAATTGTGTGGTCTTCCCCCAAAAAAACCAAACCCAAACCCTGAGCTGAATGGTCTGCCTCTTAAATCCTAAACGGCAAACTTCTGCTGGCATTAGTTACTTGGAGTAGGAGCCGTGCTGAGCCTTGTTGGCACTTTCTTTTGGTATTTTGTGGCATGTTAGAAGTGAGAAGTTGGCGAAATTTCAGCTTTCACTGGTGGTACCCCCATTTATTGTACAATCTCTACGCATAGCTAATGAGAATTTATGCCTTATTGTTTGGCTAATTAATTTAACTGCCTGCAACTCAACTCAAATAGAAAATGATGAGCTCAATAAAGAAAATCAAATCAAATAGTAAATACAATTTACGAATCTTGGCGAGACATTCAAAGAAAAGTTGCCAAAATCAAAATGAAAATAGTTGTGATACTCCGGAATCCAATGCCTAGTCAAAAACCAATTAATTATTTGCTTTACTTTACTTTTTAACAATTTTGGGTCAGTATTTTATTTATTTGTGTAATTTACATAATTGTTTGTCAAGTATGCTAAAAAGCCTTGACATAAATATATTATCAAGCGCAACTGCAGTCATTTTTAGATATGCATTGAATTAGGTAATTTTATAAATGATCATATATTTTTCATTATTGCAACAGAGTTCAGCTGAGTTGTTGTGGCAGAAGGCCATGCTTTGCTTTCTTGCTCTCTTGCTCACTCTCTTACACTATATCCGCCTCTTTCTAGCTTTGTTATAGTCATAGTTAATTCAGATGGTAGTGTGCCAGCTCAGGCCTTATATCGATTGCCTTTCCAGCCGACTGCCCCTCAATGAGGCAACCAGAGCTTGCAAATAACTGTCGACCGTTTCTCGTTGTTCGCAAATATGTGTCTCTCTCTGACTCTTTACGAAAAGACTCAGAGAGCAACCGTTTCGTGGGTTCTCGAATGAGCTTGCTCGCGCTCAGAGCGAAACCGTTTTTTTCTATTTTGTTTTGTTTCGGTTGTTCCAAGACCGTTTTGTCGTGTTCAGTGAAGAAAAAAGTCTTTTGCGTATGTATTGGTATACATTCACACGCATAGGCAAGCAAATCGTTAAACGTTTAATTAATATTATTATTATTAATTATTAATATTATTATTAATTAATATATTATTATTTAATTTATATTAAGTGAACGAAGAAGTTCGATTAGTGCAGAAAATCTAAACTCCTTACCAGTTGTAAAGATTAACACATAATATCTAAAAAATGTTACAAAAAATATATATATAATATATATAAAAATACAAAAAAAAAATTTTAAATCAAATTGTATTATTTCTTTGCATATGTATTGGTATACAGTCAGACCAACATTTATTCGTACACTTTAAATTTCGAAGTATTTTTCCTCATAAATAGTGTAAAGTTGACTAATTAAAAAACTCTCTTCGTCTACAATACAAAAATTTTTTATATTACGAAAGCCTGGCCTAGAACGGCCATGAAAGTACTAAAAACTAACTGTACGAATAAATGTTGGTCTGACTGTACATTCACAAGCGTTCGTTTTGCATACGAAATATATTAATTGCAACAACAACGAAAGTAAATGTGAAGACCGTTTGCGTTGAGTTTTTCGGTCAATCGGTCTTTTGCTGACTCTCTTTGTGCGAGCGTTTCTCGTTCCGCTCTTTACGCACTGCTCATTGAACGACCGAAATAAAAAGAGCTCAACGAAAAGCGCTCAACAGAAAACAGAAATGAAGACAGCAAAACTCTCTTGCTCAGAGCGAGAGCGAGAGAGTATGAACTTTTTCGGTTGTGCTCGCAACGAGAGCACAAGAAAAAAAACGGTCGACAGTTATTTGCAAGCTATGGAGGCAACACATTCTCACAGGACCACGTGTGCCATGTAAATTACAAGAGTATAATATCCTGTCAGTGCAGGGCTAAGGGCTGTGCAAAGGGGGTTGGAGGGGGGAGGGGAACCGCTTCCTCACTTAATTAGCCAGCGAGTTTATTTATTATTCACTGGCACCGCCTGCCAGCCTAATGAATCACAGGTTGCTTTTTTGTTTTAGTGGATATTTTAATTTTTAATTAGCATGCAAAGCAACAAGAACTCGAGAGCGACAACTGCGATGAAGCGAACGAAAGGACGAAAATATATATACACTGAAAAAAAAGACCAGTTTCTAAAATCAAGAACATACATCTTAAATATTTGCGTCTTAAAATAACCTTAAGATTATTTTAAGACCAAATTACAAAAACATAAGATTTGAAATCTAAAAAATCCTAAATTTTTAATATAAGAATAAAAATCTTAAATTGTTAGAAAGGTATGAATATGTAGGGACACTGCTTTAGTTGTGAAGCAGTAGGTGGCGGTTTGAACCTCACTGTTAACAAATTAGAATAACATTTAAATTAAAAATAAAATTTAAAACAAAATAGTTTTTATTTATTTTATTTTTTGATTTTAAGTTTAAGAACTTTTATGCTTAAAATAACAACTTGATCTTATTTTAAATGTTCTTAAAACGAAGATGTGTTCTCTTAAATTAAGAATTTTATGTACTCGACGCATTTTTAAGACCAAAAATATTAGTTCTGAGACCAAAATCTTGATTTTAGAACATGTTTTTTTATCAGTGTATGACCTTGTACGAGTAGTTTACAAGTATTTGTTGCTGTTGTTGCCATTGTGGCTTTTGTTTTTCTCCTCTAACTGGGGCATGCGTCACAGGTGCACCGAGGACACAGCCTGAGAGCGAAAGAGAGAGCTAGAGTTAGAAATATATATATGTGTGTGTGTGTTAGGCATATTAAAAGGATTAACGCACACATCATTTAACCAACTCAGACAACTTTCACTGCTTGATAATTTCTCATTTCTCTTACCGTAATGTCAGTCAACTATTCCGTTCCCAAATGACAGTCCCTCTGTGAGCTGACAACCCAAGTTCATCAGTTCTCATGATTATACCGAAAGCCATCAAGAGACAGCAACATAGATAGAGAAAGAGAGAGATAGAGAGTTGGAGATTGAAGTGGAGTTCCATTTGTTTTGGGGTTTTGTGGCATCGGTTAGTCTGGTCTACTCTGGGATACTTAACATGTTTTTGTGGTTTTTACGTTGTTCAACTTGGCTGAGTTTATGCCATTTTTCTGCTCGATTTAACTCCCTTTTTTTTTTGGTTTGTGGTCAACTAAAGGTGCGTTGTAGACTTTTATGGGATGTTTGG
The DNA here is from genome assembly GCA_951394115.2 of Drosophila phalerata. NCBI lineage: Eukaryota > Metazoa > Arthropoda > Insecta > Diptera > Drosophilidae > Drosophila > Drosophila phalerata. Next base: position 16,764,407 of record OX596004.2, read on the forward strand.
TTTATTTGCATGTTAAAAAGTTGCTCACAAATGGATTTGTACAATTTCACAATTTTTTGTCTGTAGCCAAACCACAGTTCAACAATGGCTCAATTGACCAATTGACCAACTGGCAAACTGACAAACTGACCAACGTGTCACGATTCTCTGTTGCGTCATTTGCGGCTGTTTGGCTCAAAAATTGGCGCGAGTAAATTGTATTACCAAAATAATAAATCAATAACAATTTTATTGGCATAAATGGCATTATTGACAGTTAGTAAGTCCCCCATTTTCCCCACTTTTGTCAACGTTGTCATCGCGTCTGACTGCGAGTTTATGACATAATTCAATTCATTCCTTAAAATTCAATTTGCAACAAACGACAGTCGGGCAATTTTTATAGCTGTGCATTGTTAATTCAAGTGGTTGTAGCATCAATGCCAAATACCAAAATATTCGAGTATTATTAATAACAAAAAAGTAAACGCAAATGCAAAAACCTAAATAAAAATGACGTCAAAAGGAAAAGCAGCAATTGGCACTCGGAGAAAGATCTTTAAAATGTTAAAGCCATCCAAAAAAAAAAAAAAAACCGGCAAAATTGAAACTGGAAACACACACACATGAGGCTGTTAACGTTATCAAAAGTTTTTTCAGCCTTAAATCTGGCAATGGGCTTCGGTTTCTCTGCGATTCTGGCTGCCGTCAGGTGTGCTAAAAATGTGAAGCAACTTCTCGATTTTTTCTCTTTTCATTTCGGTTAATTTTATTTGCATGTTTTTATGCCTTTTTATTTATTTCTTTATGCGCTGCCAGTTAACGTTACCTTGCTGCCGTTTCCCCTACGCCTCCAGCTTCCCCGGCTGCTTGCAATAAATTTTTGACAACATTGAATGGCGGCGTCGTGCAGCACGTGATTGAAACGAGCTCACACACAAAGACATATCAACGGTAACAGACACCGCCAGGCAGCAATTCAACTAAACCGACAGTCAGACTGAGAGACTGAGAGACAGACAGACAGACAGTCGGAATATGCCCCCAAATAAACTTGCCTGAAGCGACTGTGGCATACACATGCTTTGAAAAATAGGCAATGTGTGGAAATTTTGATTTTTCGCCTGAGTTGGCAACGCTGTCGACCGCTGGCAGGCGTCGACTGACAGTCAAACAGTCAGACAGGCAGTGAGTCAGAGAGACAGTTAAGTAGTTTTTTCCCTTACTCTCGCTCTCTTCCGGTCTCTCTTTATGTTGGTTGAACCCGGCTTACATCGAATTCAAATTAACTGGTGCATACTTTAGGGCGCACAAAACGCTGCTACGTGCCACAAGCGAACCGGAAGTCTTTTCCTGTATGAGTGCCAGTCAATTTATAAGTCGACGTGTCTTTTTTATACGTACTCCATTTTAACGGTCTGTCATTAACTCGACAAATTTTTAACATTGCTTCGCTGTGTAATTACAAAACAAAGTATGAAAACGAGTACAAGTATCTTGTGCTTGGTTGTTGAATAAAAAACAGTCGTTAAAACCAAAACAGAATGCCAACAGTTACAAAATAAAATTCTTCGCTTAATTTTGAAACCGCGAATAAAGATATCTTTTTTTAAGTTGTTTGATATTTTTAACGAGCGTCGAGGTCGATGACGTAACCCATGGGACTTGGCTGAATAACTTATTCGGAAGGCTTTCAGAAGAGTTTAATTGCTCTTATTCTAAAAAGTTCTAATTTTGATCAAGAATCCAAGGAAATTATCTTATATATTATTTTAAAATATGTTTTTATATACTCGTAAATTTAAAAACCCAATTAAGAAATCCTTTCAAAAGTTTTTCAATGTCCCCAATCAAATTTAAATTTTGTTGATAAATTTTGATTAAAATAAATGTTCCTTATATTTTATTTCTATAAATTCTTTTTTAAGCTATCAATATTTATTTTTTCTGTGGTTTTTTTATTTGCATGACTCCTGATTTTTCATGTTTGTTTGACTTAACGCCTTTTTAAGACCATTAACAAATCGAATTCAAATATAATTATTAAGCCGTATTATCTTTCAATTGATATGCGTAAGTTTCAATAAATAAATTAACCAAATATTTCCTCAAAAGCCGTGATTTATTTTGCATATCAGAAGGCATTTGATTTTAATAAATTAAAATTATTAAATTCTATGAATCATCTCATCCACTTATTATTTCATAAACTATAATTCTCCATTTAATCCCATGTTTATCCAAAGTTTGCTTTAATAATTGCCTAGATTTTGCTTCCTGCAATACAATTTAATATACTAAATATACTAATTTTCCTTTATATTCTACATATATACAATTCTCGTTACCTGTTTGAGTCCCGTTAATTATTTACCTGATCAAAGGCAATGGAACGTAAAGGATTAGCACGCATTAAGTATAGGGATATGAAAAACACATTCACCCAGAACTATTAACACCTAAACGCAGGTCTCGCAAAGGCATAAATCAAAATATGGCTTCATAAAATATTTATGCCCACCTCTATGCCCCCAACGTGCCACATGCCACACATGCCATACACACACACACAGACGAGTGGGAGCCGGAGCAACAACAACAATGGGTGACGGCTCAGTAATAACGCATATTGTTAAATAAAAATGACCCAACATTTGTATACAGCGGAAAGCGGAAATGTCTAACATCGAAATGAGAAAAGAGAAAATGACGGGAAAAGGGGGGGACAACTACGCAACTGGTTGGCAATTTGTGTTGTGGCTAAAACTCATGAGGAAAAATAAATGTGTACGCTGACAAGTGGCGATATAAAGACCAGGGAGAGACAGAGAAAGAGGGAGATAGAGGGAGTATAAGTACCACTTTAACCCCTTTTCAGCTCTTTCTATTACCAACATTAACACGCCCCCTCGCCCTTATCCGCAACACGTACACAACACATGTGCAAACAAATTAAAAGTTGGTCATAAAAAAATAATCATATTGTGGCCTGAGTAAACAGCAAAAAGAACCAAAATAAAGCGACGTAAAATTGATAAAAAACAAAAAAAGACATGAGACAAAGGCCACAAAAACTCAGTCGGGGCATGCCGCATGAAGAGCCAAAACTTGAGTGGGTATCCAGCAACAACCACACGGCCGTGCAGCCAAGCAACCAGACAACCACACTACATACAACATGCTCGTGCAACAACAACAAATGTCGAGCATTTCTGGGCGCATTAAAAGCAACTTCCAAGTCATTAACCCGTTTATGACGCTTAACTCGCCTAAGACTTGGCCAAGCCGCCAGTCGGCCACAATAAAGCGGCAATAAAACGCCTCACACACATATATTCACACACACCCTCACACTCCTGAGGTTTTGCTAACTTTAAGCGTTTAACGGCTCATTTATTGCGGAATAAAACTCGTTCTCTCACAAATTTGTGCTCTTGGCCATACTGAAATGGCATAAAATGTTATTAAAAAGCGTTAGATATATAAAAACGAAAGCACTTTCTGGCCACTTTCTCTATTATATGGTTAATCTCGAAATGGTCAGGCCTCAAAACATGACAACGTTTTCTTCAAGGCTTCAAAGTGCTACAACAACAACATTGCCAATTTCAAGTACAAGAAGAGAAGCGAGGACAGAGATAAAGAAAACATGTTCGAGAATCGAGGACTAACCAAAGAGTTTGTCACAAAGTCCTTTATATGTATTATGACTTCACATAAGCAAGAGTAGCTTTTAATTTTAATACATATAAGAAGAGATGAGAAAGCATAAAGAACATATAATTAGATAGGGTAGAAGAGAATCTCTTTAAAAGGGTGGAAATTGTCAATTAGCTTAAACAAAATAATAAAGAAATGATTATTTTCGCAAGACTCTCAAATAATTTAAAAAACATTTTTAATGTATCAAAAAATCTTGATCCAATGGATTTAACTAATTCGATATTATAATTATAAATCTTATAATAACCAATTAGACATTTTTTATATTTGAAGCTCTTTTATATTTGCTTATTTCTATATCTTATTGGAATAAACTTTTATTTTTACTGATCCATTGAACTTGATAGAAATCATTTTTTGATTATGATTTCTATTAAAATGTTAGAGACTTTAGAAAAATAATTCTAAAATATTTAATGCAAAACAATAACATAAAAAATGATTTTTTTCCTATCTATCAATATATATAATTAATAAATGTCCATAATAAGTAAATATCTCAACTGAATTCGGACATACCAAATAAAAGATTGTACGAAAATAGAAGTTTGAATTGATACATTCAGGATTTTTAAGATGTTTCGAATATTCCTTCTTCTTCTTCTATTTTTTTTACACGTCTCAAAAATAGGTTCCTTTCCTGTTTCCTGACACTTTAAGGTATCTCAAACTCATGTCCTGCTGATAGTTTCTACGGCTTCAGTTGCGTCATTAACATCACAGACAATATATAATGCCATATTCGTAGAGTACGACAACAACAAGATTACGGTTGATGTGGCTTCTCTTACATTCACAACCATTCTTCCTTCCTCTACATTTCTTGCCCTTTCTCTCTCTCTCTCTCTATCCTTTTGCTCCTAAGCGGCTGTGGCAATGTCGCTTGGTTGCGCTTACGCCAAACGTCTGGGCCAATGTGGCGGCTTAGGCTTTGTGTTGGCCAACACGCACACGCACACACACACACACACACACACACACACACACACACACACACACACACACATTTATATGAGCATATCCACTTGGCGCTCTCATATTATGCTAATATTATCCCTTGTCAGTGTTTTGTGGGTTAAGGACAGTTTTATGCAACCACACATACACACACCGCACACATACAACCAAAACCTTCTCACGCATGTGCTTCTCTTGGACATCTGCGTTAGTTGTCCATGTGTGTGTGTGTGTCTGCATGTTAAATAAGCGTAATGCCGCCATTATTGGACGCATTACAAACAAAATGAAAGTGTGCACACATACACAAATATATATACACACAGTGAACCTACCACTCTGTGATTGTGTGTGTGTTTATGTTGGTTGTGGCGTTTGTTTCCTTGTGGAAGCCACCATTTTATCGACTATGGGCTCCGATTTTTATAGACAGTATTTAAAGAATTATGTTCTATTAAATCAAGTAGCAATCGAAATTGCTCGACTAAAGAATGCCCATTTTTTAGCTGGAAAAATAAATATGTGTTGAAGATAAGAAATGAGCTCTCAAGCTTTTAAAGCTTAAAATGTGTTTGTCGAAAATTCGTATACCATTTTAGAATTATTTTAGATAGAAAAACGTCCTAAAACATACTAATAATTGGAATAAAGCTTCAATACACCTTTTCAAGCATTATATTCCGTTTGAGCCTTTGATTTTGGGAAGAATATTACTTAAGCTGATAATAGCTTATACTTTTCCGAAATCGGGCCTGACTTATCGGAAAAGCAAATCTTTAAAATGCTCTAATATCATTTGGGAATATTTTCTGCATTGAATTTGTCTTGAGTGGGTTTATTTAAGTCGGATAAAGTAAAAAATTATATTTTTTTAAGTACTTTGCATAAATGCAAAGTCAAAAAATACAATTGCCGAGATCCGATAAGTAGAAGTGAAAACTGGAACAGACCTGTATTTCAATTTATGCATATCTAAACTTTAGCCATAAACCAAACAAGTTCTAGCTTTCATATGAAATTATTAATGTAAGTGATAGCTTACGCTAGTGCCGAAAGTGCTAGTACCAAAAGCGAGTAATTCAGTTGAGCTCTAGATGATTTCCATATCAAGAATTAAATTTACCACAAGCTCTCATCTGTCTCAGAACAATACAATTGGCAAATGAGCAAATGCCGCCTATTTGAGATAGATATCTATTTATGTATAACCCTCGTTACCCATGCCACAATTATCAGCATCAGGCATCAATTTGCATACACACAAGTAAAGGCCAATTTCCTCAAATGTAAAAAGGCAAATATCCTGAATCTGAGACAAGGCCAACAAGTCCAACTCGTTTCTCTCCCTGCAACAAAAACTCAAAGCTTGCAGCAGAAAAAAGCAACGAGAAGAGAGTTCAAGAAAAACTAGTTGCCGATGTGCCAGTTACCAAAAAAAAAAAAACAGAAAGAGAAAAAACAGAAAAGCGGATAACCAACTTGAGCCTGATTGAGCCTTGATGCCAAGGCGATTCTTTGCTTTGGCACTTCGATTTGCGTTGTTAAATTTATTACATATACTTTCATGTATATTATCGATTTGCATACATGTCAAAGAGGGTGGGGAAATTGACTAAAGCCCACGGATCGACTGAAGGAAAATGAATGTGCGCATTGGAGCGAAGCAAAGCAGCGTCTGTCACATTATGGAGACATCAAGCACACAAGCGGGACTCATATACTGGGGCGATTAAAATGCTCGGAAAATGTAGAAAAAGGAGGCGTGGCCGCCTTATTCAATGTTCTGCAACAGTAGGAGAAAGCTGGACGGGATTAGCTTAACAATTTCATGCATAGAACACAAATTTCAATACAATTCGTTTGGGGGAAAAAAATTGCGGTGTCAGTAACTACAAAGTAGACAAGCAAAAAAAATTGCCTTTTGCAGGAAACAACACCAAAACAACAACAGCAACTGGGGCAAAATAAATTTAAGTATAAATCATAATTTAGGCAAATCTCTAGAGATGAGCTCTCAACGTCCACTGTCTGCGATGCGGATTTTGCTTTTACTTCCGTTTTTGCCCCCAGTGCTGGAGTATCTTCTCTTTTTTGCAGGTATTGTATACACACATACATATATGAATAATCCCTCAAAGCGTAACAAAACACAAGCATTTGGGACGCATATGTGTATGTGTGAGTGTGTGTGTGTGTGTGTGTGAGTGAGGCATGTCTTAGACGAGCCACAATTTATGCGCTTCGTCGCTTTTCGTCTACTCCAAATGATTTGCCTCCTCTGCATGGAGTTTTGATCTCCTCCCTTGCCACACCTTATTCCTCCACCTCTTCTGTTCAATTTATTTTACACATACAAAATATCAGCGCATTTTTGCTTGGCTCTTCACTTGAAATTTATTGCGATACGCTAGTTTGAGGTTTGTCTTTCTGACTTTCAATCAGAAGCCTAAATCAATATCTAAAATGGAGCTAAAGACACAAGAAAAAACTCTGTTTTGTAAAAATATAAAAATTTCAAATTTAGTTTTCAGCAATAAGTATAATATCTGGTTTTCCTTTTTAACTCATTATACTACAGTTGCTGTAGAACAAACTTGACAAAGAAATAAAAATCTATTGTTTTTTTTTTCCAATTTCATTATAGACAGAAATTAAAACCTTCTTTGTGTTTAAGTACTTATAAAATAATAAAATTATAAATTATTTGGCCAACACAATTACTTTGTATTATAAGTATTCCATTTTAACTTTATGTTAAGTAATAAATTTAAACTTAAGTTAGTTTCTTTCAGCCATTTCCCATATAATTCACTGTTCAGCTAGAATAAATAAAACCATATCCCTCTAAAAAGAAATTTCTCCATCAACATTATTTGCGTTATTTGCAATTCAATTTGCGATTTCTATCAATGCAACTGCAAAGTGTGGCAGCCACATGTTGGCTTGTTTTCCATTTACCTCTGTACTCTGTATTTGAATTGCCATTCGTCGTTTTGTCAAACATCTTCATCAAATATTTGCGCACAACGCGTTTAAAATGGCTATTGAATAAAATGTAGCCTTCGGTGAGGCGCAACAGCGAGTGGAGTGTGGGAGTGAGGGTGTGTGGATTGTGGACTGTGGAGTGTGGAAACTATTTGTGATCGACGCTGACACAAATTGTCGAGTAGGCGACGTCAATTGCCAAAGCACTTGACAAGTAATTTGCGGTTGCTGCAACTAAGCAACACCAACGCAAAAACAATGGCAACCCACCCATCACTCCCCTCACCTTGCTCTACTTGCCACAGCATCAGCAGCTTCAACAGCTTCAACAGCAGCAGCAACCTTTGCCAATTGTGTTGGCTCTGTTTATTTTTGGCTTTTCCAAGGCTCCAGGCTGTTTTTGCAAGCAAAATTCTACTATATACTCGACTATTTCATTTTGTGCGGATTTATTTTGCGCTCAACTTTTTGCTGAACACATGTCAGAACATTTAAGATTTATACCTTTTTTTTCCAAAAGAGAGAAGAAAAAAAAAACAAATTGTTTTGCTCGCTGCCCCCTGTGCAGCATTCTGCATGTGGATGCAACGCTTTTCATGGCTAACTGCCATTTGCGAGTGTATTTTTTGCGACCAATTGAAAAGGCTTTGAATGCCAACGAATGGGGAATTAAAGAATTTTGCCGAATTAGGCTCAAAAAAAAAAAACAAAAACCGTCTGTGGCTTAAATATGCTTGTATGGTTAGATGCGTTCGCTTTGACATTTCTTTTCATTTTTTTTTTCGAATTTTAAGTTTATAGCATTGGCATGCGAACTGGGAAACTCAAATTTCCATTTGAAATTCAATTTCTAACCATCTAACCATCAACACCTAAAGCCAACCAGTTAACGCTTTTCGGACAGTCTATTTAGAACAAATTTATGCCATGACTCTTCATATTTAAGCGCAGAGTTTTAGCCAAGTCATCTGTGTATCACATGACAAAGCAAGCGTGAAATACACAAATCATGAACTGTAAGAAAAGGCTTTAAAACAATAGAAAAGCGAAATTTCAACACAAAAAAAAATTGCTAAAATTGTTAACAAAAACAAAGCGTTGACCTTTTATTGTTACCTTGGCCGCAGCGCTGAAAGTTCATTGTTTTTTCTTTTTTTAAATTATGCAAAAGTATTTTAGCCTGCATGTGAAAGGATACTTACATACACCCACACACTAAGCAAGCGAATTTTCCGCACAATAAAATTGTTCACACTTTTTATGCACCGAGTCAGGGCCAAGGAATTTTCTCCATGTGCGTGTGAAACTAGAAGCTCGGAATGTGTCAGAGTGTCTCGTTCTTTTCCATACGAGTATACGAGTACATATGTTTTATGCAGCACATGTAATAAATGAACAATCGAGGAGTGAGGAGGACAAAGCGAAGATTACCTGCAGCGCCATCAACGCTTTAATTAAACCGTGTTGAAGCTGGTTTTTCCAACGTCACTTCATTCAATTTATATGAAAATGCAGCGGGTAAGACATGCAATGCCAAACAACGGAAACTGTGAAAAGAAAATATGCCAAGAGACTACCAACTAACTAAATATTGAGACCTGTAACTAAGGTTTGAAAAAGTTATATATTTTTTAAACAAAGAACGAGTAGTTTTAGAAAGAAAGTAAAACTCAAATTGATGTTTTTCTGAAAAAAAAATACATTTTTTATAATCGATATCGTTACTATAAAAAAATTTAAAAATCAAATTTAAAATTATATTTCTATACCCCTTTTTTAGAATAAAATAAAATCGTTTTTAGAACACTTGTAAATATGTTTTAAAAATAATATATTTTGTTTTTACAATCGAATTTCATAATAATTCTGAGTCAAGCTATATTGCAATTAAAATGTATGATGGATTTAAGGCAAGTCCAAAGCGTTCTAAGCTTATTCTTAAAGAACTCGAAATTACTTATTTTCGGATATAAATTCACGTTCTTAACTGAAGTAACTGAAAGATAAGTAAAGTATACACACATTCCATGTCATTTCAGAATTCTCTTTAAAAACTGCATGCTTAAATAGTAGATAGTCGTATGCTTGCTTAATCTCTTTAAACTGGATGTGCATCTCAAGCGAAACGCAGAAGCAAAAGAAAATCTCGTTAAATGGAGGACGCGCTGAAAAGTATGCTACGAAAAATGGCAAGAGCTAATGTGAGCGCAGACATTGAAAATGTGAGCAGGTGACACACGGCCTTAGAATGTTATGCCTCGGGCTGCCATGGTATGGCATACTATGGGGACATACTCTTGGCAGTCTCAAGGCATTTGTCTGCCAGCTGCCGACGGCAACCCGTGCCATAAATGTCTGCGCATTGTTGCAGTTGCAAGTACATTTTTGCATTGCAGCGCAGCTCAGTTCGCGTCACAATGGAATGCTGGATTTAAAATTATTCCGAGTAGCGCTTCTTGGGACACGGCTTCTTTAGATGCATTTGAAGAGCAGAATTTTCTGCTGCTTTGATTTTGAATAGCTCACTTACACACTTAATAAATGTCACTTGCCCTGCTTTTTTCCTACAACTTCCTCTTCCTTTTTCACTTCCTCATTCCCTATCGCTAACTGTATATAACAGCTAATGCTATGCAAATTTAAATAGACTCTTAAATGGATCTTACAGTTGGCAAGTCAGAAATGTGCCTAAACTTTCTTTTATCTGCCGGCCTCTCTTTCTCTGCCAAGTCTTTGTGTCCTTATCTGGCAGATTATATCATTACACATGGCATATAATAATTCACAGAGAACTGTGCACAACAAAAAGCGCTTGACATGATAGAATGTACAAAATAAAGATTGTACTTTATTGTATACCCTATAAAGGCTGCATAGCTGCTAGCTGTCTGACATGGCCAATATACCCCATGTGTAAGTAAGCAAATTCTCAAGGCTAAAGCAAAGTCAGAAGTAAATTTATTTATTGACTTACTTGCCAACTGAAAGAGCTCTCACACTCAATTTGGGCGCAATTTCTAAGAGCTTATGACTTTCACTTGGCTTTCACTTGTCGTACGCACACACACACACACGCATACACTCAATTGCCGCTAGGTGTGTGGTAATTGTATTAAATTTCAATAAACGTGCGTCAAACATTATGAAATGCGAATCGTTGACAGCTGACTTGAATCAGGCGTGTTGTAAGTTTAAAATTTGATGGAGAAAGTAATGGAGAAATGGGGTTCAAAGGCGACACACAACTTGGCCTAATGCAAGCTTAACCCTGTTTTATTGCGCTTGAGTAAAAGTTTGCTGTTTCCTCGTTTCTTTTATTGTTGTTGTTGCTATTGCAATTTGGCTGGCAATAAATTTTTGGCAAGACAGTAAAATGAAAAGCCAAGCGCAAAGTAAAAAATATTTAAATTTTGTTGATCGCATAGCTCTTTTTTTTTGCTGTATTTTTTTGTTCTTTTACTTTATTTTTGGGTGCGGCATGTGGCTTGCGGCAACAACAAGGGGCAAACAGTAAAAAAAATCTGCTTAAATGTACTTCCGTCATAAAATAACGGTAATGCAGAGCAGCGCTATGGCGGCGCCGTTGACTGTGGTCTGTGTGTGTGTGTGTGTGTGTGTGCTTGCGTGTGTGTGTGTGGTTGTGTGTGTGGGTGTGTGTTGGTGACTCACGTAACTCCGGCGAGCAAGAAAAACCTTTTTATAAATGCTGGCGCGCGGCATCCGCGATATAATAAAACAAAGCAGAGAAACAGGCAACCGACAACCGACAAGCAACAACCGAAAAAGCAACAACCGAAAGAGCAACAACAACGTGCAGACGACAGGCAACTGTCAGAGCATCGTCCGGCCAAAAAGACAGCGCCGCCTATGAATACTCTCCAAGTTTTTAAGGCTCCGAGATAAATTGGGCCAAAAGCAAAATTAATATGCAAATGATTTTAAAGCATAGTCCACCAAATGAATCAGAGAGTCTCTGAAACTCACTGGACCAACAATTGATTAATTTTATGTTTAATATAATTATTATTTTTTTAAAGTTATTTGAAGAAAATAACTTGTATCATCAACTCTCTGAAATATTTTTAATAATATTAATTCATTTGCTGTTGAAATCAATCTCTGGCTCAAACATTTTTAAAGTTTATTTTGCAAAAAATATTTTTAATAAAATTGCAAAAGATTCAGCAATATGTTTACCATATTTTTTAAAGCACATTTTTTAACTTTTTCTCCATCATATTAAATATTAATAACTGCAAAAGAACTGTTTGAGTTATTTCAAGCAACATATCTTAAAACATTTCTCATTTCTCGTCAAAAAATCAACCATTGATTATCCCACAAACTGAAGATTTTTTATACAAAGAGTATAAATATTTCAAGAAGATTGGCAATAAAAAAAAAACACTCACAAAACAGTCTTTGTAATTATAACGATAAATGATTAACTGTATACTGCAAAAAACTATAACATCAATTTAATATCAATTTATTTACAGCTTATTTCTTGATCTGACATCTATTCTCTTCACTGTTTTAAAAGAATTTCATTAAAAAAAGATGGCAAAACAAATACCTTCAAGTTTTTAGTTTCTTCAGAAAGCACTTGTATTTTACCATGAAAATCAGCTAAGTAATATATTTACCTTAGTTTTCTGTAAGGTTGTTTTGGCAATTTGAAGTACGCGTTATTGTTGCACTCATCGCGTGCCGCGGCTATTGTTGCACGTTCATTAAGGGCTTGTACTCAAACTGGGGCCAATTTTGTGCTGCAAGTGCTTCGAGTATTTGGTTTTTATATATTTTGTTTTCGTGTATTTACGCCCCCACACACATCAATTAACCCACTTGCGAGCAAGCGAAAGAATGGGCCAAGTTAATTTTCTTGGAATTTTGTTTTTGTTTGGTCGGAAAGAATGCTGCAGGTAAGTATTTCAGCTTCAGTACACACACACACACACACTCACACACACAACGACAAAACACTTAAACACACAAACACATGCTCTTAACACTTTAACCGGCTTTTTGCTACTTGCGCCAAAATCCAATAAGCGCGAAACTGTTGACTCTTCCTTGCGATGCGAACAAATGCCAAAAATTAAACATACGCCGCGTTGCCGCTGCAAGAAACGTCCAGCACACACGAGTGTCAACAACGAACTGAACTAATGGCTGAACTAACGCTTGGCCAAGACGACGAACTCGAAAATTGGTAAATGCCGCGCATGCGTCACTTTTACTCAATGAAAAGCTTCTGCCAACTTTATACCGAATAAAAACAAAGGCTTGTTGCAACACGCTGCTTGCCACTTTTCGGAGTGCTATCATTGTTGTTGCTATCATTGTTGCCGTTGCCGTTGTCGTTGCTGTTGTCGTTGCTGTTGTCGTTGTCAGCGGCAACATAATCATTGGCGCGTGTTGCTCACTTGTAGGCCGACAGACAGACGGACGGACATTCAGACTGAGGCAAGAACAAAAACAAAAGCCTTTTACAAATCGCGCAACGTCATGTCAACGAGACAATCAGACAAATGCTGTAGTCTCTGCCTTTCCTACTCTATGCCCAATTCCTGACCAGTCCAGCTCCCTTTTCTCCCCCGCCCTCTTGCCAGTTAACCAACGTCAATTGTCTGTAGGGCTTAACTTATTTTTTTTTTTTGTTTAATTTCCTTTATCAACAAGAAGGCAAACGAGTGTTGATGTTGTCGTCGTTATTGTCGTTGTTGTTGTTTGGTTTTCTCTCTCAGAGTGCGTCTCGTTATCCTTTCAATTGTCATTTGGCTTGTTGCGCCTCCTGTGGCAGGATTGTGCCTCGATTGCCGCTCATGTGTCATGCAGATGGACAGGTAAAGCTATTGTAATCGCAAATTAATGTTAAGTTGACATGTTCGCTTGTTTATTCAATTATCTTTACTTTTTCCGATTCTCATTCTTTTCTAATGAATTGAGAATAGCTTTAAGTCCATTTGGCAACATTTGCAACTATCTGCCTTATCAGTTGGTTAAAGTCTAATACCTATTGATACGACTTTTCCAAGACAAGGTTTGCATATATAATTTTTCTGAATTTCAAATGAAATTGCTTAGTCAGGCATTTAAATTTGTAATTTATTCAAACGCAACGATGCGTTGAAGTCTATTTGCATTCCAAAGACTGCACTTATCTTGTGACTTTACTTAACCAAATTATATTGGCCAAACATTGAAAATGCGAACACAAAGCGAGAGTAAATCCTCCTGACCAAGTATTCGAGACTCTGGTCTCCCATTAAATACTTTGTGGTCGTTTGTATACAAAATTGTGGTTATCAGCATGTTCATAAAATCAAAATAAATTATGCAAAAATACATATACACATGCATACACTTACACACACACACTTATACACACTCCAAAGCCACTTGTTGTTGGAAAAATCATTCTCAGTGTTGACTCAATATCTATATACTTATATATTATTTGTTATTGCACAATAGCATTATGCTTTATTATGTGCGTTATTTATTATGAAAAGCTGCTAGCTTAGAATTTCATTTAAACTTTCGACCCAACCGTCTCCACCACTCCCCTTCCCCAACCATTTTTGGGATGATGAGATAACGTGGCCAAAACATAATTTATAATTTACATTTCATGTATTAGTATGGCACTCAAATCTTATAAATACTCAGAGTAGGTGTACACTTTGAGACCGCAAAGGACTCAGTCAGGACCTCAGACTGTGTAGTTTTCGAGAAGAGTAAACAGGAAGCAGGTTCTTGGTATGCCTTGGACATGCTTTTTAATCCCTTTTAAATTGATATTGTAATTGGTTTTTGTGTGTAGTTATGAGTTTCAATATGTCGACTCGGCTTTACAACAACTTTCCAACAGTATGTTTGAGTATAAATGTGTATAACAAATTGTGCAGTTGTGAGTTATCAAATCATTTAATTGCGTTTGTTTATGTTAACAATTTGTTTTGGTTTCTGATGAGATTTTCATATTTGATTACATAAAAATTATGGATTTGCCGCAGGATTTGTGGTGACAATGGATTGTGAGCAACCAAGTTATAATCCTTGGATTTTGATACTTTTATCGAGATTTATCAATTATTTCGGAATATTTAATTTGCAGAAATGAAATTTTATTTAAATGAGAAATTGTTAAGGGTTTAGCTGTAGAGTTGATATTCTCTTCTACTTTATTTACAAGAGTGTTATGAAAATAAAATGAATATTAATACAGTGTAAAGAAACAGGCAGAAATATTTATCTAAAAATATGTATTGATGATTTTAAATATGCAAGCTGAATACTTGAGATCTCAAAAACTTAAGATCAATATGCTGAACAGAGATTCACCAATAAAGTTACAAGTAGATTAATAAATAATTCAAATGCACTAAAATTGTTCACACTTAATTTAATGCGTCGCTTAACTAATTATAAGACCAAGAACCCCTTTAAGTCATTTCAACTTTCAACAGCCAGCAAAGAGACTGAAAAAAATCTCTTGATTGCACTTTGGGGACACATTTTGAGGTGTGAATTTTACAGCTAAACAAAAGACGTGGCAAGACACTCTACGCACCGTTAGAATGGCCTTCGGGTTTAGTTACAGTTGCGAGTCTTGGGCCGAGTTGCTGCCGGTTTTATAAAGCACCTGCTTAACCCTTAATACCAACAAAATAGCACTGTGGCAATAAAAATAAATCCCTATTCAAGGAGCTCCCAAAAAAAAAAACCTTGAGGGAGTCAGTTTAGGGAGCCAAAGGAGCAGAAGGACAAAAGGGAACTGCCATCGAACTGCAGCGGACAGCAGATTATGTATTTACAGGCAGATAACTCCCATTGTCGTAATGGCAAAGTTTTACTCTATTATTGTTGCTGTTGTTGTTGTAATAAGGTAACAGCCTAGATGATTGCTGGCAACTGTTGCCTTCTCTTCTTTCTTACCTGATGAAGCTGCGTGTGGCAAAAACTTTATGCTGTGTCAGCTTAGTTTACTCAAGATGAGGTCAAGACCGCACTCTACCTCTGTCTCTGTCTCTGTCTCTCCCTCTTGCTCTCTGCCTCTTGCTGTGTCCACCATTTTGTTTATCTGCATAATAAACAGTGCTAAAATTATTGATGCCCGCATATTCGAGCCACGTCGACGTCAGCAGCAGGTAAATAGTCAGTAGTAAATTGCTAATGGCAAAAGGGACGATTGAGTCCCATTGCTAACATTGGCAACTTGGCCAACAAAATCCTTGCAACTATTTCAATCTGGTAATAGACTTTAACCTTGGCCAGCTAACTGGGCTAACATACTTTGTTATACAATAGACATGGCCTACACTTTTGTGGCATTTCAATGCCAACTGGTAATTTTTAGTTTGCTTAAAAAATTAAATACGCCGTTTGTTACATAAAGCTGCACATGACATCTCTGTGTGTGTGTGTGTGTGTGTTTGTGTGTGTGTTTGTGTGTGTGCTGTGGCATGTATGTGTATCCCTGTCTGTCCTTCTGTCCGACTGGGCTTGACTCTCTGTAGAGCTGTGGCTTTTTGCTCCTGGCGTGCAGTCAAAAATGTCACAGACCATGACGATGCTGCCACATCTACTTACTTGCCCCGCACACACACACTCACACACACACGTGCCCCACACTCGCTTTGAGTGCAAAATATTATTTAATGCCGCCTGACAGTTGACTGAAGCAATATCGTTTACATGCATTACATATCTCGCAAATTCACATAGAAGAGAGGGAATAAAGGAGATCTGCTGTTGGAACTGGCACTCAGACAAATTGCCATTAGTTACAGGTTGAACTTGAGCTGCCTCCCACCCATCACCTCTATCATTTTTTTGGCTCTGGTCGAAATATTAATTCAAATATGGGACCTCGCTTAAAAAACCTTTCCATTCATGTGCTGCAGTTTTCATTCCTGCCAGAATTCCCGCTGTTTATTTATTTATTTATATTGCGTTTATTTATTTTATTTCTTTATTGGCGGTTCTGTAATTAAATTGCAAGGACGTTTCACACAAACCGTTCACCACGCAAATTCTAGATACCCTTTTGAAATATATTATTATTATCGACTTTTCTTAAATTGTATGAAAGTATGTAGAAATAAATGTAAGCTACGAATTTGACTAAAAAGATTTTAATGACTTGCATTTTTATTTCATTATTTAACAATTAAAATATTTACTAATTCCATGCAAAATATTATAATAAATATATGGTAATGGTAATGGTTTACTTGAGCTCAAGTGTTAAGAAAATTAAACTTCAATTATTTTAAATAATTCACTTTAATTAATTTTGTAATAGTTATTTGCTTACATCTAATTTTTATATTTCGTTATTAATTGATAATTTAAGTGTATTTCTTTTTCGTTATTTGAATACCAACCTCAAGTTTATAATAAAAAAAAAATTTATGTTTTTTTAACTTCGTATCTTTGGCTTAAAAGGGAAACAAATTGTTAACCATGTTGAACAAAAAAAATTGCTTATATTTGAATGCGTTTTTTAAGGAACTGCATTTAAACAAGCACACGGCTGACTTAGTTGAATATAAAATTGCACTCAAACATAAAGATAATTGACAAATTTGTGCACTGAGCCAAGCAAATTATGTAGATGAATCGAAACGTTTCAAAAAGAATTGAATTGAATGATATAAAAAATAACAGAAATGAAAATCGATTAAACTCTAATAAAAAGTTAAACATTCGTTAAAGCAGACTTAAAGATAGTCGATATGTACTATCCACTAAATTCACGTAGGTCAATTGAGTTGAACATTTCCAAAAAACACAGTCAAATATGCAAATTAATCAACGACTCCCATTAAAAATAATATCTTTCTATATAAGTACTGGTATTTGATAGAAAAAAATCACTGCATGAAATACATGATACACGTATAAAAAGCATGTATAAAAAGCGAACATGTTGACAACAACATATGCATACTATGCTCGCTATGTTTAAACAATTTGGTCAATTAAAAGAAATTTGCAAAAAAGAAATGTTAAAAACTTTGACAAACAACATTAAATATTTTGAACAAAATAAAGCATCCCAAATAAAAACGATGTAAATCGAGGTAAAATGACAAAGAGAAACGAGTGAAAAGAAAGCAGCAAACAGTTTTCCAGTTACCGTTTTTTATTCCACACAAATTGCCCGCCAATGATCCAATGATGTAGGCAACGCCGGAGAGGATTGAATAAAATTTCACGCTGAAAATCACATTGTTTACCAACGAAACAATTCCACGTAGGCAAAAGGCAAAAAACAATCGACCAAGCAAAAGGCAAAAATCGCATCGCAAAAAAAATAAGTGCACTAATCGGGAGTGCACGACTAAAGGCTACCCAGCATACACTTACTTACACTGACTTTATTGATAAAAAAAAAGTTTGCCCCTAAGATACAAAAACTATTTCTGTATTGTTTTTAATCAACATCAAACTCTTAATACAACTATGTCAAAAATATAACGATACTTAGGCTTTTGAAAATACTAACATTCCCTCAGTGTAGAAATTACATTTCAGAATTTTTATAAGCAACCTTTTTCCTTATTTATCCGACTCACTATCAACTCCTATAACTCGCAAACTTAAATCAATCTTATATTTAAAAAACTTGTAGCGCTATCTGACCAATTAAAAAACTACTCAAAAGTATACAAATTAGTGCAACAATTAACAAATATAACAACTTTGAGGCTCTCTATTTTCTTGTCAATTTAAAATGTTTAAAATATATTGAGATGGCTTTGATATATTGGCAATATATAATTTCATTATATACCAAGGTATATACCTAATTCCTGGATATAAAGCTGAATACAGCAAACATTTCTACTGTGATGATGGTTTCTCCTGTTATTGTTGCTGTGTTTGCTGTCATTGTTGTTGTTTTTTGGCAGTTGCATGTTGATTTTTCTACTTTTGCCAAAGCTTTTTTGCTGTCGCTTTTGTTGCCATTTTTCTTTTTGTTGCTGCACGCATTGGAACATTCATGCCACTGATTGGCGCCACGCATAAAAGCGGAGAGCACAAGTTTTAAATCACTATTCTAAGGTAGGCGACCATGCAATACCCTGTACTCGTATGTTATTATAAATGCTTGCTTAATTCTTTGTAAAGTAAAAGTTACAGATACACATATAAACCGATATACTAAGATTATACAAGCTGATTACAGGGTATCAAGCGTTCGCCACATCCACCACAACGGAACAGGCGTGGTGCACTTGACAGCAGCTGGCAGGTCGATTATTTGTCGCTGTGACAGCGTCAGTGCGATGACCATGTGGAGGAAAACCACAGACAACATTTAATGGTCACATTGCGGACACGGATTTCCAATTCCGTTCATCAATGTTTGCTCCCCATTGACTGCGTGACAGTGCACAAATTTATGATATTCTTTTAACGATTTTAAATGCATTTATTAAGCTCAAAAGGGACAACACGAACTAAGTATTTGAGCCACCTCAAAGCATTGTCCAACGGCATTGCAGATCACTTGACCACGGTCAGATCGCGTCCTGAGCCAGCCCTGATAGACATCGACGGCATTGAGGCCATAACTATCAATTAGCCAGTCCTGAAAGTCCATAGGAAAGCCTTCATAAACGGGAACACTCTGCAATGGAATTAATGTTGCGGAAATTAAAGCACAAAATATTTTTGAGAATTTTAATACTCTTCACGGGTTTGTCAAGGAAATCATGTGACATTTCTGTTATTTTGTTCCTTGAAAGCACACAAAAATTAATTTCCGGTGTAACGCTGCGTATGAGCAATGTGCTATTTACCAACAATCACAACTGCAATATGAAATTAATAAAAGAGCAAACGGTAGCTAAAGCCAGCTAAAGGTAGCGATAAAAAATGTTTAATTTTCAGAGCTAATTAAAAGGCGATGCAGAGCAAGAATGCGACGAACGATACAAAAGCGAGGAACACGACGAACGCGACGAAGGCGACGAAGGCGACGACAGAAACTTAATTGAATGCTGCAGCAAACAGCGTCAACGCATTTTTAGTAATGTTTTATAGAGGTGCTAAAGTACATACAATGTATATGTAGCGAGGGGTGTTTCAGAAGTTACTCAAAAGTAGGAACCGGCAAGTGTGTTATGAGTTTAACAAATTCAAAGCTGAATAATGTTATCTATATGAATGGAAAAAGTTGGGTACTCTTTATTGGGATGTTAATACTATTCCATACTTTTATTTGTAATTTATTTAACTAAAAACAAGTGGAAACACATATAAAAGTACTTTAATGAAATTACATGTATTACTTTGAAAACATTAATTGGCCATAACTGCTGTTCTACTTGTCCGATCTTGATGCAATTCAGTTGGATAATATATAATAATAATATATAACAAATAATTACCATAATAAACGTATAATCTTAAAAACTGTGGGTGTGGTGGTTTAAATTTGAAACAAACTTGATCTGCATGGGGTATATAGAAATCTGTGTGCCAAATTTGGTTACTCTACATCTTATAGTTTTCGAGATCCTTTTGATCATACAGACGGACAGACAGACAGACGGGCAGACGGACAGACACACATGGTTATAATGACTTGGTTGTTGATGCTGATCAAGAATATATATAATTTATGGGGTCGGAGATGCCTCCTTCACCCTGTTACATACATTCCAACAAACACAATATACCCTTTTACTTATTTTTGAGGTGACCGGTATAAAAATAAAAGTGACAGGTGTTTCAATGGTCGCTCAAAAGTAGGAATCACTAATAAAATATTAGGTTAAACAAAATCAAACCTAATAAAATTATCTACGTCAGAACGCGCGTTAGATGAATAATAAAATGCTGGGTACACTTTTTTGGGATGTAGATATAGAATAAATTTGCATTTTCAATTTATTATATAAAAAACTATTTTTGTCGATAAAAAATTCTAAATAATGATTAAAATTCAAGTTTTGTTTTATAATATTAAATAAAATATTATAATAATTACATTACTTATGTTAAATTTTATTGCAATAATATACTTTTAAAGGTATATTTCAATTTCTAAGAACAAAACCTATTATTCAACTTTTATTTATATTTGTATTTATTAATTTTATCTTCCTAGTGCAACAAGCATAGTCACAATAATTATTTCATTTAAGTTTAATTCTATCTTGGAATAATGATAATGATATTTAAGTTTAATTTTATTTAACTTTTAATAATACCCGTTACTTAAAAAATAAGAAAGAGGGTATATTGTGTTCGTTGGAATGTATGTAACAGGAAGAAGGAGGCATCTCCGACCCTATAAAGTATACATATATATTCTAGATCAGCATCAATAGCCGAGTCGCATCAAAATCGGACATGTAGAACGACAGTTATGGCGAATTAAAGTTTTCAGAGCAAAACAAGTATTTTCTTTAAAGTACGTTTAAATATATTAAAGTATCTATGGTCGGGATCTCGATTACAGACTTTCCCACTTGTTTAACGTAAGATTTGAGTTTAGTTATATTTTATTCTTCTATTATTTCTTTAAGAAACATTTAAAGCAACCCTCTCAGCAAATATGTGCATAAGTCGCTGAGAGTGTTGCACTTCCGCTGGCATCACAATCACAGCAAGGTAAACGCAGCTCTGTTTGCTTTGCCACAGCAGCAGCTTCGATGCGGGTCGACAAACTGCAGTCTATAAATTTGCTGGCCAAATTTAAGCGATCTTATTAACTGTGCTCAAAATTTGTGGTCGCCAAGGACGTTGCGGTGTCGGGGGAGGAGATAAGTGCAAACACTCGGACATTTTGTGCTTAGTGCCGCTGACTAGCTAATTAAAATTGGCAATTAGATAGACAAACACTTGAGACGAGCGAACACACAAAGGACCAGACAACACCAGGACCAACAGGACTAAACCAGACCCAAACCCGATTAAGCCACGAGTGTAGCTTTAGAATTGGCCAATTTGTTGCGGCCAAAAGAAAAAGGAGCGTCACTTTTGATGAGATTATGTCACAAACACACACACACACACACACACACACACACACACACACACACACAAACAACATCAAAGTTAATTAAAAATACATAAAAATGCTTATCGCTCTAATGTCTCACATAAAGCATAAATGAGACAGTTTTAGATGGGCGTATGGCCGTATGGGCGTGGCATTGTAAGTACTCCTGTCAACTTAATTATGAGAAAAGTGTCAAGCAAGGCGACGCTTAACTTTCGCTGAGTGCATGAAAAATGGCGGTGTGAAAAATGTGATAATTATTGCAACAACAAGAAGTAGATGTATCTAAAATAACATAATTATTTATGGCAGACTGGCGACAAGGCAGACGAAGAAAACACTGATATGCCAAAAGGGAGGAAGCCATATAAAGTGGCTCACAGCCGGAAAGGCAACGGCAACGGCAAAGCACTGAAAAAAAAGACCAGCTTCTAAAATCAAGAACATACATCTTAAATATTTGGTTCTTAAAATACGATTATTTTAAGACCAAATTACTAAAACTAAGATTATTAATTTAAATAAGCATAAAATCTTAATATAAGAATAAAAATCTTAAATTGTTAGGAAGGTATAAAAATGTTTTCATATGAAATAAATAATGGCGCCCGTGGGCCTCTGGTTAAAGACACTTCTATAGTTGTGAAGCAGGAGGCGGCGGTTTGAAACCCACTATTAACAAATTAGACAGGCTGTTCCGGTTTTCACTTTTCGGCAAGATTTGTCGGGGGTGAAAATCTTTAATCTGTTCTTATATCAATCTGGAAATATTTTGCGTTTTGAATTCACGTTGAGTTGGTAAATTTAAGTCCAATAAAGTGATAATATATAATTTTAAAATGTTTAGCCCAAATGCAACGTAAAAAAATTTTTTTTTTTTTTAAATTTAAGAACATTCAAAGAACTTGGATTTATTTAAAATGTTCTTTAAATCAAAATTTGTTCTCTTAAACTAAGAATTTTATGTTCTCGACGCATTTTTTAGACCAAAAGTCTTAGTTCTAAGAACAAAGTCTTGATTCTAGAATATTTTTTTTATCAGTGCGGCAACCTTAAAAATAAAGGCAGAGATAAAGAAAACGCTGAAGACGAACCGGAAGATTCTTGAAAAATTGTCGGCTTCTGTTGATGTCCTCTTTTTTATGCTTGTGTTTTTTTTTTTTCATCTTTTGCCATAAATAAAGACAAATTATTGAATGCAAAATCAGCAGCTGGGAGAGGGGGAAGTTCAGGTGCTTGGAATACGAACAAAAAACTTTTCAATTAAGCAACTTGTCAGATGGGCGGCTAAAGGCAAAAAAAAGGCTTAATACAACAACAACAACAGGCACACAAACAAATGTAGAAAACAAATGCTAACTAAGCACGAAACTTGAATACCCTGTAAGCTTATTGAAGAGCGTGCTTTGTTAGCTGCAATAAGAAACTCAAGCTGGACTATTGCCAATAGCGAGGTATACAAAAATTTGAAGCTAACGAAAAATGTCTGGCATTCTTTTTTTAGGGGGCAAGCATACATTTTGACGTTGCATGTATTTGCTGCTAACGAGCTGAAGAATTATGACTCCATTAGATGGGGCGCTTAAGGCGTTCGAGACCCTAAGGGTGGAACGAGGGAGTGGGAATGGGAGAGGGAGGAAGGGAAAGCAGACGCATAGTTAGCTTAAAGTTGCTGCCATTTTTTGTTGGGCTTGTTGTGCCACGCAAAGGAAATGCCGCCATTTTGTGCAGATTACGCTTTGATGAACTCAACAGGGCTCAGAAACGGAGCCATAACCATAACCAGATTCAGTTGCAAAGCCAGGGCCAAGACAACGTAATGACAACGTCAACAACGACGATGCCAAGCAGATTGAATTTACTGAACAAACACTTTTCATTTGCAGTTGAATTAAGCAAAGTAATCCCTCGTGTATATTCTCTTCTTTTTCTTATATTTTTTTTTTTTGTTTTTTAATTCAAGACAAGCTACCCAACTTGGACGTTCCCGCTGCAAACTAACAACTTGGCAACTTGGCAGCACGAGAACTTGTCGGCTTTGGCAACTTGGCTTAAAAGTACAAATCCACATTAAAGACAAGAACACAATGCTGTTGAAATTCCAAATGAACGAATGACACCCAGATCTCAAATTGCAGCCAGAACGAGGTGTTGAGCCAAACATCAAATTGAAATGTAAATATTCAAATAAGTATGTGTGGCAAAGTGGCATATAATTTTAATTATTTTTTTAAGCCTACGATATGTTTTTATGATATTATTAATAATTTTAATTTTTACTACATCAATATCAATTAGAAACATGCATGAATATATTCATTTTTTACGGTACTCCAAATTTATTGTACCCTGTTCTCATTGTACAAATATTTATATATTCTAATCAGACTGGGTACAACTAATTTGTACACTAATGGGAATATTATCCTTTTGTAAATGTGAGTGAGTACTGTCAAATTCAAACTTAGTACCCCAAAAATGTATTGAGCATAACAGTTAAAAACTGTATAACAAAAGAGATTAATATAGCAAAATATGTGCATATCTCTAATGC
This sequence comes from Drosophila phalerata, assembly GCA_951394115.2. Classification (NCBI taxonomy): domain Eukaryota; kingdom Metazoa; phylum Arthropoda; class Insecta; order Diptera; family Drosophilidae; genus Drosophila; species Drosophila phalerata. The sequence continues at coordinate 16,788,634 of OX596004.2, forward strand.
TGTTTTCAATGTATTCATGAAGGTCTCTAATATCAATCTGACCAAATAAAATAGTAGTAGTTAAATTAAAAATATTTAGTAATATATAATGAATACATAGAAGAATGTAATACAAGTATGTATGTATTAACCCAAACCAAAAGGTTTTGTTAAAGAAACCTTAAAATGTACTTTTTGGTACCAAAAATAAAATAGAGAGAGGTGGAAAAAACAGTGAGTTAGTTTTTTCCCACCTCTCTCTATTTTATTTTTCCATTTTTCGTCTTCTCTCTCTGTCTATTGACGTTCCATTGTTGTTTTTGTTATTGCTATGCACACAAATTTGCATTATTTCGACAATCTAAAAATTCAAAGCAGCTGTCTGATAGAGGTAGCACCCAATGATGTTACCAATGTGCAACAGGAAGCAACAAAGCCAACTTTCAACAGCCAACGGGAGATATTAGAATTTGCCCTAAAATATTCTGGCCAAATAGCAATCAGGCCCAGAGGCTAAAAACGCCTCATCCATTCGCATCCATTTATGACGGCCATAATTAGAAACTTTCTGGGCTGCTCAATAGAAAAGGACCTTCAGCTGTGAAATTGTGGCAGCTGATTGAACTTGGAGATTACTTGAACGAGGGACAATAAATATTCAATAACAACGATTACTGATAGCAGTTACGCAGTTATCAAATAACAGTTACCAAACAAAATTTAATTTGTGAAATTTAAATTGTGTAAGCTTAAACTTAGCTAAATGAGCAAGCAGTCAATTCACAATATCAAGAGGTTAATTGCATTAAGAAATAATGTAATTGCTTGAGGTGAAATGGTATTTATAAACAACTCGTTGGAGATTTTAAGAGTGAGTAGCATTTTCTTATACGTATAAGTTATCTATGATTATTTAATTTATTTTATTTATGCAAATAAATAAATAAATTATCCACCTTTTTTATATACGATAGCTTAATTAGTACCTTTATAAAACTAAAACTATATTTGTATAAAAAACGATATGACAACCTGTAATTCTGAGAAAAATTCTCACATACATACAAGCAGATTGTACACATATATACTGACAGCTTAATAGGAATAGAATAGGAAAATCAAAAGATATTTTAGAATAATTTAAGTCAGCCCAAGAAACGGTTTGAAGACTTCAGAATTTAATATCTATAGAAAAGAGGAATATTTTAAGCTACAATTAATTTAAAAAGTGAATTGAAAATATCTCGTCTCGCACATAATCCTTGCATGAAATCCTGACGGAAGTACCATACAGATATGCTGCTGTTCAATTCCTCTCAGCGAGCAGGACGATTGAAAATGGAATCCTGGGCAATGAAACGTGGTCACGTGCTCATGAACCCATTGCACTGACAGGCAACTGAGCCAAAAAGTTAAAAATGCCCAAAGTGAGACAACGCAACAAGGAAAACTGCGCTTGATTTATGTATTCTTTTTTTTTTTTTTTTTTTGAGGGGAATGGGAAGTTTATCTGTGCTCGATATGGATTTAAGTGTTTGCTACCTGAAATTCATTTGCCATTGCGGCCAGCCAGCTGGAGTCCACATCCACTTGCTGCTCCACAATCAGCTCCTGCTCCTGTTCCTGTTCCTGCTCGAACTCCAGCTCAAGTAGATGGCCAGAATTTATGGCCTTTGCTAATTGGTAGAGCAGAAAACTGCCGCGTGCTGCAAACGAAAGCAAAACAAAAGAAAATACAAGAAAAAAACAAGTGGGAAAGGCTATAGTCGAGATCCCGACCATAGGATACCCGTTACTTATTTCAATTCAAACACTACAGCATACTTTTAGGTGATTTTATTGAAATAATAACTTTATAAGTTTATGCAGATAATATCAATAGATAAGATTAATTACCATAAAAACTGGATTATCTCAAGAACTCGGAATGTGTTGGTTTTTTCGCGATTTGTGGATGCGGAAAAGGATATGGCAAAAATTTGAAACAAACTTGCCAAATTTGGTGTCTCTATCTCTTATAGTCTCTTAGATCTAGGCACTCACACAGACAGACGGACGGACAGACAGACAGACAAACAGACGGACATGGCTATATCGACTCGACTGTTGATGCTGATCAAGAATATACTTTATAGGGTCGGAGATGTCTACTTCTTCCTTTTTTCTTACATTCCAAAGAACACAATATACCCTTTTACTTATTTTTTAAGTAACGGGTATAAAAATGGAAGAGAGAATGAGAATGAACTTGGCTTTTAAGTGTCTGCTAAACAAGAAATTTAATTTGAAAAACTGTAAAGTCTAAAGCCTGTCTGCGTCCCTGTCAGCTCTCGAAATAACCACTTGAAAGACTTCGAAGAGCCCACTTCAGAGCTCAGATTGCGTTTAACTAGCTACTTAATGTCAGTTAAGTGCAATTGCTATAAAAATGAAATGTGTAACCATAGATAATCTCTCTTTCTCTCTGAGTCTGTCTGCACTACTTGCTCATTTCTTTGTAATCATTTTCGCAGTTTGTAGTTCGCTTTTCAGGTGATTGGCAAATGCGCACATGAATCATTGATAAGCGTATCAAATTGCAGTCATTAGACAAGTTGCTGACTTTGATGGGCAAACAAAAGGCAAACGGCAATGGAAACGGGAACGGGAACGTCAATGCCATTACATTGATGCCAGCTGGCAATCAAGGGAACATTCAAGCAATTGTGTCTGTGATGAGCCAGGAAAATGAAAAAGAAAGCAGTTTCAATCCTCGCCAGACCCAAAGCAAAAGAAACGGAAATCAAATTGTTTGATAATCAAAAAAAGTATCCAAAGTAAGAAAAAAAAAAAGGTTGAATTGAAAAGCAATTGCAATAACGAAAGGATTTCACATTGAACAAAAAATAAAAACTAAAACTAAGTAGTTACGGAAATGAAACTAAAATCGTCTCTCAGATAAATCAAATTTTTAATCGTAATTATTGTCAAGCTTAAAAGTTGTCTCAATTTGCTTTTGATTTGGTTATCGTCTCAGTTTTAAGTTGATTCATGAATCTTCCACTCAAATTATTCATAATTGCACATCAAGTGTTTGCCATGTGTTTTCACTCTGCGAGTGTTTTTTCTTTCGTTTTGAAATCGGGTTTTTTAACTTTGCGAGCACATTGCAAACTCTCATTATGCATACGACGCGTTGACGTTAATCATACGCCATGTTCAACGCGCCGCAAAAACTTTTTTCCTTGCTCTCTGTCTCTCTCTCTCTCTCTCTGGCAGTTGTGCTGTCTCTGTCAGTTTTTGTTTTCAGCTTCTTGGCAATAAATCACATTTAAAGTTGAAAAGCGCCAAATAAATGAGACAACTGACCTAAAATGTCAGACGGGCAAAGCGAAAGCGAAAACAAAAAGCAAACAACTTGCCAAAGCAAAAGCAAAAGCGAAAGTTGTTCACTTTGTAGTGTTAGTTTGTTGTTGCTGTTCTAGTTGTTGTTGTCGTTGTTGTGCCTGTTGTTGAAATGTTGCACAAAAATATTTGCACAGCATCACGTGACCACTAGAAATTTGCATTTTTATAGCAGAGACTGGCAGTCATTTAACAAGGGCTGCAAAGGGGCTGTGGATGGGCGTGGCAACAAGTGAGTGTGTGTGTGTGTGTGGCTAAGTATGTTAAGTGTTATCACCGACGGTTAATGATGCCAAGAATAAACTCGGCTAACACTTGAGCAACAACAACAGCATCTGTTGCGGCCTGACGAGGCGACAAGAGATGACACAAGAACAACAACTACAACAACAACGGCAGTAATAATAATATCAACAACAACAAGAACAGCAGCTGCACTTGTGTTAAGAAACAAGCAACTGCCACGCGTGACAAATGACACCAGTGACATCAAACTGCTGCAACGGAAGCCGGACGAAGACGAAAATAACAACGGAAGACGAATGACAAAGCGGGTGAGACAACAGGAAGATAAGAAGGCAAAGAGGGGAAGAGGCGACGACAGGAAGAGGAGGCAACAACTGCAGCAGCGACTCTTGTCAGCGGCAAGCGGATACAGCAATTGTCAAGTGGTGGCACAACCAGTGAAACTGCAACAGCGAAAGTAAGCGTTGCACGCTGCAAAAAGGATAACGGTGATAACTGCCTAAGCAAGATTTAAAAACATTTCCTTTTCGTCTACAAAGAGAAAACAGAATCAGAGATTGCCACAGAAAGCAAAACAAATCGAAAATCTCCTAAGTCTCCATACATTTTTGGAGGATTTTTGGTTGGTTTCGATTTCTCAGGCACCCCTATATATAACCTTTGACTTAGTTTTAGAGTAATGCATCAATATGAGGATAAATATCTAAAAAAAATAATACTAACAAAATAAGCAGAGCAAAAATTGCAATTTTTTCTAAATGAATAATTTTGATATGTCTATTTTTATGTATATTGTAAAATAAACTAACTTTGGTAATATTATATATATTTAATATTATAGTAATATTATGTAAGAAATTAATTAATATTAATGTAACAAATATATATAAGTTTGTCTTACACTTTGTAATAAAGCTAGTCCAATAAAAATAATACATTTTTTATTTTATTAAAAATATCTAAAGAAACTCGAGAAAATGAGGCACAATTTTTAGTTGATCTAACAGACTATAAATTCAAAAGTAAGTTGTAGATTGTATTCATAATGTTTCACAATATTCTACAGAAATATCCACTATAACTCAAATATCACTCTTAGGCAGTCTACACTGTACCATCTTTGCTGTGCTCTCTTGCTGCTGCTCTCATGGAATGCGCGAATGACACTTGAGTTATTTTTGGGTTTTTTGCTTTGGTGTTCCACAAAATCTAAACTGCTGCAACTAAATGCAGAAAACGAAATACCAATTACGCATTCGTTGACATTTCGCTCACTCTCAGAAAAGAAATCTCTATCTATCTGTCTCGCTCTTTCTCTATTTCTTTCCTGTCTCCCTCTCCAAGTGCTGCAGCTTTAAAGTGGCAAACACAGTGGTGCTACAGTGCGTATGCGTGATAAACAAGCTTAATTGTAGCATCACATCACAAGTGAAAGGGAACAACAACAAGTCGTTTGCTGTTGATAGTTTTTTGCTTACCTGATGCTGGCACCATGTGGAGTACAACTTCAGCTGGCATCTGTTCCTGTTGCAGTTGCAACTCCAGTGCATCTACTCCATCTATGGCTGCTAATGAGGCTACCAGCATGCCTGCTGCTTTTCTGGTGGCAAGTTGAAAACCAACGAGCAGCATACAGTAAAGCTTCAGTTGAGTAGTATCCATGCCAAAAGCTGCAACTATTGAATATTTTTATAGAAGAGAGTCACAAATTGAAGCATTAAGAATTTTTAATTTCTCAGAAATTTTAACGTTGAATTCTTAAAAAATATGGACATGATATTATGTTAAAAGCTGTGTTTAAATGAACTACAGATATTAGCTTTCAGAACAAGAAAAGCTTCTGTAAATCAGCTCTGACATTCTAGGAAAATTATAAGATACACAATTACTTCTTTGAACTAAATTTAAAAAAATTCGAAGTTTTAAAAATTAAAAAAAAGTTGTTATTGGTATGCCATAGAAAAAAAGTTATTTAATATTCATAAATTTACATTATCATAAGTCCCCTGAAAAAATAAATAAAAAATATTATTATTGTCTTATAATATATTATACTTAATGTTTAATTTGTAAGTGTTTTTTTTTAACAATAATTGATCCAATAGCTTTGCAATGTATCTTTCAATAATTTTATAGAAGGTAACATAGTTATTAATATGTCAACATATACTAATTATTTTTTTGGTTATGTCAACGTATACTTAATATTTCATATAAATGAGTGACTTGAAATAAAAAATAAATTAAGTAATTTAAACTTAAGCAACAGACAGTAAAATATATATAAAGCACAAGAATCGAAATATGAAATATATTAATTATATTTATGCATTGTGACTAGTGCATTAATTTATTAGAACATCCTTGTAAAAAATCATTCCCAAACATAGGGAATCCCACAGCATAGTTCATCTACCACTTGTGAATGCTTTTTAACGCCTCACTTGGCCAACTCATTGTTAGGGAATTGAAGGAGTCATAATTTTGCTGGCACATTGGCAGATGGCATCCTTTTCAGCTGCCACTTGGGCCATTTGGAAATTTATGAGGCAACCACAGCGAAGGATGTACTTGACGATCTTTCAGTTCTCATTTCTCATTTCACTGAGCTCAGTTGTCGATTCTCCTGAATATTTGGCAGCAATTAAGCGGCTTAAGAGCAAGCACCAAAGTAAAACTTCAATTGCATTTTCAATTGCTGCTGGCAAATGTCGAACAGGGTGGTGGGAGTGTTAAGGGAGCCGTGAAGTGGGGAGAAAGTGTCTGCGCTCCAGATTCAGCAAATTGCATTGTTCACTCTCTCGCACTCGTTTGTAATTTAATGAATAAACGAGCAATATACTCGAAATTTCATATGAAAAAAGCTACGAATGCGTCCCCCTTCGAATTGGGGGTAGGTAGGGGGAGGGGGTAGGGAATCCACACGGCAGCTACGTTTAATGTGCTCAACTAAAGTGCTCGCCTGTCGTTGACAACAAATGCAGGCGGAAACAGTTCCAGGATCCTCCGGTTCTCCCCCCAAGTAACCATACCCAGTTCCACTTAACACCACGCCCACTTCCGCCCACCTCATCGACCCTCCTTCAGCTCAATTGTTTCTCTGCCTTTGCTGCTGTTTGCTGTTTGCTGTCTCTGTGGCCTGGGCAAACAAACAAGCAACAAGATGTCGTTGTCGTTGACGTTGTTGTTAATGTTGCTGTTCTTGTTGTTATTGTTGCTGCTGTTGTTGTTGTTGTTGCTGCTGTTGCTGTTGTTGTTGCTGTGCTCTGGCAGCCAAGACGATAACGAGCTGAAGGCACGATTGAGAGTAAGAGCAGATTTTTGGAGCCGAGAGACAAAAGCGCAATGATTCTGTTTTTCTCAATTCAAATATTTTCCTTAAAATGAAAAGTCTACTCCTGAAAACGTAAACTCCATACTTTCACCCTTTAGCAATTACGATTCTTTATAAAATATTCAATTCATTTAATTTCGATTTTGGAACTTGATAACACTAATTTTTAAATTCATAGGTGATAATGTTGAGAATACGTTTGTCGGATTATCTCATTGCTATCGATTCTTGGTCTATTTTCAAGTGCTTTTTATACTTGTTTTTCGCTCGATGTTGCTTTTGCTGTTGTTATTGTCTGCAATCCTGCTATTAATGAACTTAAGCTTAGGGACAGGTGTGTACTTTTATACCCTGTATGTGATTAATTTGACAGGGGGGTATTTTAATAAAATTCATTTCAATAATGGATATGATAAGTATATATTAAACACTATTATTTTAGCAAAACATTCCTTTCAAAAGCAAAGGAAAATATTTAAAAATCTTAATTACGAGGAAAAATAAAGGATTTTTCACATTTAACTTGTTTTTATTATATTGCTATTAAAATTACAATATAACTTCAATAAAAAGCAGCTTTCGATTTCTGCTTGCAAGTAAAGCTGATTACAGGGTATGTTTAAGCAGCATACTCTCTTCTAGACTAAACTCACTTTTTCTGTTATTTTGTAGATTGTTTTTGTTGTTGTTTCGCATATTCCAAGACATCAAATTTAATTTTAGAGCTGAATATCGCTTTATTACTGAGTTCAGCAAACGCCCACATATTATTAAGTACGGATCCAACCCACATCCCGAATAGGGTATATATATATATATATATATGTATAATGGAATGTACATACCGTTAAATGTTGCGTCAACTGCCGTTACTTTTAATTGTTAGTGCCAAAAATGTCGTTGTTCGACTGAGCATAACATAACGAAAAAAAATGTTCATAACCAAGAAAAAATCGAAAACAAAAATAATAAAAAGATAAAATAAATATAAAAACAAGCGTGGAAGGCTAAAGTCGAGATCCCGACCATAGAATACCCGTTACTTATTTCAATATATATTAAAGTACTTTATAGATAAAATAATCAGATGTGTTCCAGAAATCTCTAGAGTTTTTGGAGAGAATTGCTTTTGAAGACAACCATTCGACATGTTAATGTTCCTTAAATGTCAGAGAATTAGTTTTTTCGAACATATTTTGAAAGTCCCTAAAATGGGCCTACTTCCAGTTTTAACAACGTTTTTATATTCAGAAATATTATATATAATTAGAAATTATCAAAAATTTATTTAATGCATTTTTATTCAATTGAAAGAATAATTTAATTTAAATCAATAAATATTACATTTCGTCAAATCTCTCAACAATTTTTTAGACATTTGAAAGCAATGGTTGATTTGCTTTTGGGTTGCTTTGGCGCTGTTAGAGATTTGTAGAACACCTCTGAATAACAACTACTGCATACATTTAGGTGATTGTATTGAATTAATTAACTTTGGTTAGCTATTACTGCCAGTCTACTTGTTCGATCTTTCTGCGATTACGTTAATAGATAATGCTAATTTCCATAAAACACGTATTATCTTGAAAACTGTGGGCTTGGGGGTCGCAATTTGAGTGTGCGGAGGGAGGCGTGGTTTTAATTTGAAACAAACTTGATCTGCGAGGATTATATAAAAATCTGTGTGCCAAATTTGGTTACTCTATCTCTTAAAGTCTCTGCGATCTTTTTGTCTATACAAACAGACAGACGGACGGACGGACGGACGGACGGACGTACGGACAGACACCCATGACTATATCGACTCGGTTGTTGATCAAGAATATATATACTTTATAGAGTCGGAGATGCCTCCATCTCCCTGTTATATACATTCCAACGAACACAATATACCCTTTTAATTATTGTTTAAGTAACGGGTAAAATAAAAGGAATCCATGCAAGGCTGAACATTGATTGAAATTTAAGAAATCAATGGGAATATTGTGAGAGGCATTCGCCATGTAATATCATTTGTTGCTGGAAACACTGTTCCCACACTCCACTGATGATATCAAATGATAACAAGCGACACTGATAAGAAATCAATGTGCCGTGCCATTGGCAACGACATCGACAGTAAAATAATTTCATGGGATGAACAGTTTGAAGGCCTTGAAATGATATGGTAGTTGAAAATTAATATGCGTTAAATTTGTAATGTGCTAGTAATTTATTAAATGGTAACTGCATACATATATTCGAACTTAATTGATTCAATAATTCTATTAACATATAATAGTATATTACTACCAAATGACTAACAATAAAAAAAGGATACTAAATTCTTGGAGTTAGAGTAGTAGAATTATTATTATAGGATATTTTACTATAATAATAAATGTTGTTCTTGTCTTCATTTCTATATATACTCTTTGTCTCAGTAATTCCTAAATGTCCTCCTTTATCATACAATTTTATGAAATAGTGTAGAAATAATAGTTTATCTGTCTCATTCTATGTCTCTTTTTTCCTCTATATCTCTCTCTTTTTCTCTCCTGATGCAACTAATTTATGCACTACCTAAATCAATAAAAGTAATTTCAACTATTTTATTCGTCGTCAACTTTCCAAGGACATGAACATTTTACATACGTAAACACATATTTACCTAAATAAGTACTTGGACAGTTAATGAAGGAGCTTCCATAAATAATTGAGCACTTGTCGAGTCGTTATTTGCTTTGTTTTCCCTATTTTCTTTTATCGAATTACATATTAAGTATACGCTGTAATAGAGAAAAAAACGGTATAACAAAGTAAGAGATAGAACCAAATTACAAGTTAGTTTACAACTAACTACAGGGTAATCGTTAGTCCACACTTTTTGTTAAGATAACACTCTCTCCAATCATATCAATCTAATGCAAATGAACAAATATAATTTGTCAAATAGGCCATATCAAAGTCAATGTTAAATAGACAAGAAATCGTTTAAACGTGGTCACATTTTCAATTTTGACTGTCATTTTAATTTGTTAGTTCAACTGGAAATTCATGTTGCTATTGTTGTTGTTGTTGCTGTCCGTTTCCTTGGTGAAGTCGGGAAAACTTAAATGTTGCCTCGAAGGCATCAATTTGCTTGCAATTGGCATTCAAGTGTCTGCAAAACGAAATTTGTTGCTGCTAGAGATTTGTATCTGAGGAAACAATTTTAAACGGCGTACAAAAATGCCGGAAACCAGGCACAAAATGTTAACGGAAAAGGAAACAGCCCGACGAACAGTGGCTCCCACACATATTCACACACACGCACACACACACACACATACAGTGAATTTATTGTACGCAAGCAAATCTAAATTTAGACAGTATAAATAGTAATCTATGAGTAGAAAGACGTCAGACTATCTTAAAAAAAGAATTACATAAAATATCTGGATACCATACACAAAATAAACATATTTGCGCATTCCATTTACTAAAGACTGAAACCGTCATCGCAACCGTAGCTTTTAACCGGTATTTACCGTTTGAAATCGGTAAAACATTACCGAAACTAACTGAAACTGATATTCGATTTAGTTTGATACCCTATTCATTATAATAATTATTTTCACATCCCCAATTGCTAAATATTTTCCCAATTTATCTCAGCATCTTACTTTTAAACAAAATTTTAATTTAAAATATACAAAAGGTAATAAGATTATAAGAAACGAAATAAACTTTTTTAAATGTTGACAATGAAAGAATTAAAAATCATCTACTGACTAAATTAAGCCCACAAACAATTTTTACAGGGAATTTTGCAGAATGCATCCGAGAATTTTAAAGCACCACCTAGCGATCAAATTGCCAACAACGCCACAGCAGCACTTTAAGTCGAAGGTTGCCACTCGGTAAAAATTTCCGATCTGGTTTGATTATTTCTTACTTAGCAAAATATGTACATTTCCGAAAAAAAGTATTCTACATTTTTGTAGTTGTTTTTCAAACTTTAATTTTTGAGCTAGAATTTTTTAATTTTTGTTCTATGGCTATCGATTTTTTATGTATATTTTTTTGAAGAATTAAATTTTCAAACTTTTCTCCTCCAAAAGCTGGTCGAACTTTATTAGAATTTTTACCTTAATTTTATCTAATTTCGAATTTAACATTTTCATCAAATTTATTAATATTTTATTAGTTTTTCGCATTTTGAAACAACAGCTAGCGACTGTTGCGCCACCTAGCGGGAACATTTTGCCGACTCATTTAGTTAGCTCCGTGGCAAACCAGTTCCGTTCCACGCGCTTGACCAATTTTAGTGTATTCTTAGTCACTGCTGCTAAACCAGAAATCTAATAAGAAAAAGTGAAAATAACAAAACAAATGCGATAAATATTGTTGAAAAACGCATCGATAACAATGCGCAATTGCATGGCGCGTTAACAACAATTGAAAACGTGCCAGTTAAAGTTCAACGTAAAGTGCCAATAATAAAGAACTGAAAAAGAAAGACGACGACAACGACGACGACGAAGATGAACGAAGAAGAAGAAACGACAGCAGCAGCAGCAGTCGTCGAATCGTGATGATAAGTTTGTGCGAGTGCGGTGCAACGAAAATAACATACATAATACTTGTACGTGTGTGTACATAATAATAATACATATGAAAAGCGTGTGTATTGCGTGTGTGTATGTGTTTGGTTTGGCCCGTGCTGTTGTTGTGGTTGTTGTTGTTCGAAAAAACAAAAAGCCAAATCGGAGCAGTAGCTGAATTTACATACAAACATATATCAACAAGGAAATGCAATACAAAAACGGTCACAACAAGAAACCAACTGAACCCAAGTTCCAATCGGAAAGGCAACAAACAAAATACAAATACAGTTTTTAAAGTGTCGCTGCCGCAGTCACTGCTGCTGCCGCTGCCGCTGTCGACGTCGGTGTGAAAAGAGGTCAAAGGCGCAACAAAAGTTTTTCATTTCGTTGGTAACGAAAAACAAAAAAAAAAAAATAAAAAACAAGTGCCAAGCAGCTGAGCGCAAAAAAAAAAAAAACGTCGTAGTTGTGCGTTAAAACAATAAGCGCGAGCAAAACGTGTGTGTGTGTGGCTGAGTGTGTGTGTGTGTTTGTGTTGTGTACGTGTACGTGTACGTGTAAGTGAGCAAACAACAACAACTAAAATAAATAAGAAGCAGCAGCACAAAAATCTTTGCGCGCGGCCATTAACAAATTCCCAACTGGCGCGAACAAATACAACAACAACATCAATACCAATCCCAATAAGAGAACGAGCTGCTGCGCTCAAAACTGAAATTAGAAATCACTTTTCAAATTTAACAATCAAATAAAGAACAACCACATTTCTAGCAGCAGAACGTAATATAAAATCTGGTTTTATCAGTCGCACAACAACAACCAAATAAAATAAATATAAAAAAAAAACGGCTGACAAGTTTTTAGCGCGTACGGCAAAGAAGAAGACGCAGTAAAAAAAAAAGCTACTTACGCTCGCGTTTTGTCTTTGGCGTAGTGAGAGAGCTTAGAACAAACAAACAAACACAACAACAATATAACTTAACAGCAGCTGGAGCGCTAACATAAAAAAGAAGCGCCAAAATATTTTGCCATAACAGAGCCATCATCATAATATATATAATATATACCGATTTTAATTAAGAAACAACAAAAGCAACAAACGCCAAAGCGAAATATTTAAGCACAGACACAAACGGCAATTGGAGTTGAGAGCGAATAGCACAAGAGCACAGCACTCAAGAGAGAGAGAGAGAGAGAGAGTGGGATTGAGAGAGCGCTCGCAAAGAGGAGTGCGAGAGAGCAAGTGATTTTGTTGTCATAGCGCGCGCTTGACAAGTAAGTAAAAAGCCCTCTTGACTAACTATCCCCCTCACACCACCTACAACAACTACCCACATCCCCCACCCCTCATACTTGACGCGGTGTTCGTTTTGTTTTGCAACCGCCGGCCGCTCAATTTGCATTGGTGTAGGTGAAAATGAAGAAAACTTTCGGACATGCGGGTGTTTGTCATTTTCGCTTTTCGTTTCTGTTGCTGTTGCCCCTTCACTTCGCTTCGCACTGTCCTCGTAAACAAACAGTGCAAAATTTATTCAAAAATTCCACGGCGCGCGCGCCGATAAAGCAGCTGATAAGAGCAGCCAAAACGCAGCCATAGGGATAGTTCCTGGGGCTAGAGGAGAGGGTCAGATGAGAAGTAAACCTGCTTCCTGTTTCATTCTCACTCTCTCATCGCCGATTGGCAACACTGGGGCCATGTGCGCTTAAGTAAATTTTTATCGTTTCGGGTTATTAAATTATTATTATTAAATGTCATTATCGATTCGTGGGAATGCTATTTTTTTTTTTCTCTCAGTTCGGTTTCTCTTTCTATTTACTAGATGCCCGCCCCCTCCCACAGCAACAGTCGACAATTAACATTGGACGGGGGTGGAAAAGGGCGGTACGGCATTTTGTATGGCCACGTGCCCATAAGTGTCTGTACAAATCTGTGATCTGCATTCCAAATTAGCCACTCAAAGTCAGACACGGCTTGACTTTAAGCCAAAATTGGTTTTCACACACACTTCCGAATTGTTAGTCATCAATTTGTTGACAATTAGCTGGAATTGGCGATCAACAAGCTTTCAAGCTTGGCATGTTGTTGATTCGTACTGATCTTAACTGGGCTTTTTAGCAATTCGAAAAACTTCAGAATGTTATGATGGAATTTATTAAGAGGAAATGATTATTATTAATCACTATTACAAATAAGTTTTTTTCCCAACTGAATTCATGTTTTGAACAATAATTCCTTGGATTCTTAGAAAATTTCATAGGGTGAGATTAAAGAACTTAGTTGAAGAAAATGGCTATTATACATTTTTTTAACTGATTTCATGTTTTTAAGAAAAATGTATAGTTACCATGAATAATTTCCCAACTACATTCTTTATCTGAAATTAATTATTAAAGAGTAAGTTCTTGTTAAACTTGCAGCTTTAGCAATTCTAGGGATTTTTTTTTGATCAAAAGTTTGTGATCATAAATGAGAAAATTATTATTAACATTTTCCCATGACTCAACTGATGAATTAAATCAATGCATTTTCTATATTTTATGGCCTTTTTTAGAAACTTTACAGTATCAAATTGTCATTTTAGAATTAATTATTAATTTCTCCAACTGAACATCTTCTTCTTTTTAAGCATAATAAAAAAAATACAGTATCCGGTTTTACTCTTCATCTAAAAAAAAATGTAACACTTCCATGAGTAAACTGTTCACTGATTTCTTTCTGCATCTCGCTAATAATATTTGTTTTGAAGACAGAATTTATTGATTTCTTATCATAAAACACGTGACAAACCAAGTTGTTTTAGAAATTTTCCAATCGAAATCTTGATCTTAATTATGGAAACAGCCACCCACTTGAGCTAATTTTGATTTATCAGCTGGCAAACTTCTTTGGTCACGAGTACGATTTAAGATCTATGTCCAATCCGCAGATAAGAATACATCCAAGTACGCATGACTTCATGCTTTGATTGTTCTATAACTCATATTATTCACATGTTTTTGCCAAAAGATAAAGTAACTTTGCGAATGTATCTGTATCTATATTTGTGTGTGTATCTGCTACTACAATAACTTGTCGTCTGTTTTAGGTAAGGTCTTTTGTCACCAAATCCCCACTCAACTCGTGTCTCAAGCGAACTCATCGGGTTGATCAGGTTGATGCCAAATGGCATGAGATGAAGCTGTGAAACTGGTTTATGATTGGGGGATCGATATTATTATAATCATTATTGGGAGCATAATCAAAAACGAAAGGCGAAACTGGATCTTAAATATGCGATACGTTACTTCAAAATGCCCTTCACGTGTTTTGTGGCCGCACAACAAACAACAACAAAAAATAAAAACTTTGCACTACCGCAAATCGAATCAATTAATGCAAAATAATTTCGTTTGCTACGCAAAACATTTGCATATTGCAGCTGCAGGTTGTCGTAGCCCCTAGTTTTCTATCTGGTACCCCTCCCTGACCTGGCGACACTTCCAAAGAACTGTAAATGCGTTGTTTACTTTGGTCGGAGCAACGCTTTTCCCGCCCTTTTTATATATCGCACTGGTTATGCAATGGCATTGAGAAACAACAGTGAAACCAAAGGGAGACAACACAGCTACAGCTTAAGTGAGATAGCTACTAGAAAGAGAGAGAGAGAGAGAGAGAGTGAGAGTGAGAGTGAGAAAGATAGAGAGCGGTACCGCTACGGCTACGGCTATGTCTGATTTGTTAGGCCAACTATCTGCCTTATCAGCGACCGTTCGCTGACACATTGATAAAGCCAAGAGCAAGCCAAATCATTAACAATACCCTAACGTGATGAGAGCTGAATTGACTTACTAAGTAACCTGGAAAATTGTTAGATATTGCAAAGGATTTTCTTTAATTAGCTTTTAATTACAATTAAAAATGTTTTAGAGCGCCAAAAATCATAAGCGATACCCTAAAATAATAATTAAATAAGAGTTATACAGGCATGTTCCGGTTTTTAACTTCGGCTATATTTGTCGGAAGTAAAAATCTTGAACCTGTTCTTATATCAATCTTGTAATAATTTGCTTATTGAATTCACTCTGAGTTGGTGAATTTTAGTCCAATAAAGTGATGAAATATAGTTATAAAATGTTTAGCCCAAATGTAACGTAAAAAATTAAATTTTTTTAAATCCGATAAAATCGAATGTGAGATCCGTAACAGGCCTGATAATTGATAATTTGTCCTACAAAATATACCCTAATAAACCGGTCTTACTTGCCTTGTTAAGCAACTTCGCAATCCACCCAATTATTTTATTCCTTACTGATTTTTGCCAATGAATTGCAAGTTTATGCAATTGGAAAAATCTTTTAATATTTCCCACATAGAAAGAGTATCCAAACGGCGACTTTTGTATTTAAAATTCAATTGCAAATAGCTTGAAAGATAATATGGCAGAGCAGAGCAAAACAAAACGAAATCGCACAATGAGGGGTTCATTCGAACTGAAATTTAACCCTGTTGTCCTCCTAAAAATGTCAATTTGATAAACTAATTATATTTACAGACTGACCACAGGCGCAGCAAAGACAAAGACATATTAAAGGCCTATAAAAGGATACATCAACAATGGCAAATCCGCGCAAGTTTAGCGAGAAGATTGCGCTGCAGAAGCAAAAGCAGGCGGAGGGGACGGCTGAGTTTGAGAGGATCATGAAGGAGGTGTATGCCACTAAAATGGATGAGACACAGGCTAACCAAAAGTTACTGGATTGCTTGGAAGGGCCAGCAAGTGGATCGATCTCCAATGCATCGCCGGGAAATGCAGGCAATGGCACAGGTGGTGGCAGTGGCAATGGAAGTGGTGCCAGCGGTGGTGCATCTCCGGATGGCATCGCGGGTGGCGGTGGAGGCTCACCCACTGCCTATCGGGAGTCGCGTGGTCGCAGTGTTGGCGTGGGACCTATGCGACGACCCTCGGAACGGAAACAGGATCGTTCGCCGTACGGCAGCAGTGTGGGTGGTGCTGGTGGCTTGATAAATGCCATGGGACTGCCCAACACCAGCAGCAGCAACAATAATAATAATGGCACACAACAGAACCTCTATTTAAGTCCACCAATGGACACGAACTGGCGACGCTCGAACTCGGATTCGGCGTTGCATCAAAGTCTTATCATGGCAACGGCAGCGGAGGGGGCAGGCTTTACAACGGACAACACGTTGCACGCCAACTATCCACAACAACAACAGCAACAGTCGCATCACCAGCAGCACAGTCAACGATCTCATTCGCCGCACCAAATTGCACGCAGTTTCAGTCCGCAGGCACAAAGGAGAAAGCCGTCGTTGTTGCCGCATCAGGTACAGCTGCAACAGTTGCAACAGCATCAGCACAATATGCAGCAGCAGCTGCAAATACATCAGCAACAACAGCCGCAAGCACAACAGCAACAACAGTTGCATCAGCAGCAGCAGCAGCAACAACAGCAGCAACTGCTGCAACAGCAGCAACAACAACAAACGCCATATAACGCCAAATTCTCCAACTCACTGTTTAGGCCACTGCAGGATCAGGCCAGCTATGCCAACACTGGCTCCCTGCCCAATCTCACCGCACTGCAACACTATGCAACACCTCAGCAGCAACAACAACCACAGCAACAACCACAGCAGCAACAGTCACAGCAACAACAGCAGCAGCAGCAGTCACAGCAACAACTGCAACATCAGACGCTATCACCGGTCATGTCACCGCACAATCAGCGACGTGAACGTGATCAATCTCCGAGTCCGTTTAGTCCGGGCAGCGGGGCGGCGGGTCCGCCATCGCCATATCATCAGCAACAACACTCGCCAACGTCCGCCAATGTCGCCAGCAGCAATACGCCCGCCCACGCCCAGCCGCCAAGCAGCTCGCCACATTTGTCGTTTAGTCCGCTACCCACGTTGGGCGCCAACAACAGCGGCAACACCAGCGCCACAACTGTGGCTGGCAACCTAACGGATTATCGCCAGCCCGCAAATCCGTCTAGTCCACGATCCTCGCCTGGTTTGCTGAGCAGCGTTTCTGGCAGCGAACTGCACACGAGTGCACCGGCAAGTCCCATTCGGGTGCAACAGCAGCAACAATTGTCGAGCGCCTTTGATGCCGCCTACAACAGTCTGAATCCCTCGTTTCACAATCACTTTGAGAACTTCTCGCTGGGTGACAGCAACTCCTCACCGGAGCAACAAAGTTTCGCCAACAATTTTGTTGCTCTCGATTTTGATGATTTCACGGCTAGCGCAGCGGCGGGAGGAGCAAATGGAACTAATGGACCGTATCACAATCAGGATCAAAATAAACTCTTGGATTACAATGAGCTAAGCGGTAGTCCCGAGGCCAACAGCAACAACAACAACCTGAGGCGCACCAACAACCAGCAACAACAGCAGCAGCAGCAACATCAGCAACAGCAGCAGCAGCAACAATTGCTGAATAACAACAGCAATGGGACAGGCACAGCAGCAACGCACAATGGTGGTCCAAGTCTCAATGGTCCACATGAGCACCACAACAATAATAGCAACGGTGGTGCTGGCGGTGGGGGTGTGGTTGAGTCGCTGGTCGCCTCGCCAGTTCCCTCACCCTTGGGTTGTCCCAGTTCACCGCTGCCCATACCAATGTCAGCGCAAGCCTCGCCACAGCAACTGTCGCTGTCTTTGCACCACTCGCCGCATCACTCACCAATGCATTCGCCGCACCACAGCACGAATTCGCCGTTGTCGAGCAGTTCTCCAGTGAGCAATGCCTGCAACTCAAACATGGTAATGAACCATCATCAACAGCAGACGCACCATCAACAGCATCAGTCACACCACCAACAGCAGCAGCAGCAGCAACACCACCAGCACCATCATCACCAGCAACAGCACCATCAACAGAACCATACGCCTACACCCTCCAATATACCCTCCATAATATTCAGCGATTACTCCACGAATGCGGATTTCAGCAGGGAGATCTTTGATTCATTGGATCTGGATTTGGGGCAAATGGATGTCGCTGGATTGCAAATGCTATCGGATCAGAATCCAATTATGATTGCCGATCCCAATATCGAGGATAGCTTCCGTCGCGACCTCAACTGATACTATGAGGAGGCTGTTGCGGCTATCGAAAGTGGCGTGCTGCTCGAGGACACCTACGAGGCGTTGCTGGGAGCTGGAGTTCCCATGCCACTGCCGTCCTCCAGTCCAATTAGCAACTGCTCGGATGTCCAGCAGGCGGCAGCGACAGCAACAGCAGCGGCGGCGGCGGCGGCAGCAGCAGCAGCAGCTAGCGATAGGGATAAAAAGGATCTGGAGGTGGTTGAGCTCCTTGTGCCAGGCGTGATTGATGATCTTGTCGACTCCACCGACTTGGATGAGGAAGTGCGCAAGTTTTTCTTCTAAGTCAAAGCCAAGTTATCGCATCCTAGATGTAAGCTAAGCATAGTCCTCTCCTCCTTGTCGTTGTCCCCGTCATTCGTTGTGCTCGTAAAACTTGTAGCCTTTAAGTGTTCTTGAGAGTTTTGCCCTTTGCCCTCCTTCTTTACCCACCCTCCAATCCGATCCTGGTCCTTGTTCCGGTCGCGAAGCACAACCGTTAACATACGATATATTTTACAGCGAGTCTCAGATTTTACTTAACTACGCACATAAGTCACGAAAATACCTACAACTAATTACTATAGAAAATGTAATGCTACTTTCTGTATATAACAATGTATACATGCACATGTATATGTATTTATTTATATAATGGAAAAGGATTAAAACCAAAAAGTGTCTTAGACCTACGACCAAATTATTGTACACGTTCTATAAACAAAACAAAACAAAACAAAAATGAAAACAAAAAAAATTCCTGTAAAATAAAGCTACAATTTACCGACTATTTATAACAGATAATAATGCTATGATTGCTACCATCAGAGTCCCATAGCTACAGGTATATACTTACATATGTATAGATATATAGATGTATATATAAATATATACCTTACAACAACAACAACAACAAAAAAATACCCTTACGTGCCGTCGAAGCAATTACTAGTATTTAAGTCCAACAGATCCGTTACTGTTACCGATAACTCGATATATCTCGATGCCGATCCTTAATATGCTGTAAACATTATGTATGTAAAATTCAAAGTGTTCCTTGCACTTATCGAATACCACAAATGCAAGAATAAATTTAAACGATTACATTTTTGAGGTATCCTTAATTCGCCATCGCCCTCTTTAAAATGCAGTATCACAAATATATAGTTACATATACAAATAGCTAAATATATAGTTTATAAAACACTTTACATATTTGGCCAGATGTGAGAAAGACTATTACAGATGTTTTAAGTCAAGATCCTAAGGTTCTTGGTCCCATGAAATCTGTAACAAGAAAACGCGAAATTACACACACAAAAAAAAAGAAAAGAAAGTAAATCAAAAACGAACTACTCAAAATTTTTTACAAAAATGAAATCTAAATATAATAATTAGTTAGGAGGCAAGAAAACTGTAACACAAAAATAGCAAAAAGTCTTAAATAACATAATTATTACCACACTCCGTAACTTACGCATGAAATTCTTCGTACCAAAATTTAATCACAATATTTTATTTCAATTCCAATCCAAAAGAAACCAAAATATGATGAAAAACCGAAAAATTAAATAATGTAAAGAGTAAATATATAAATTTATTAAGCGAATACGACTAATACAAATTTTAAGAATCGACAAAGGAGTAAGCAAGTAACAGGCTTTAAAAGTGCAAATGTTTTATTAATTGAGTACCAGAACTTATACATAATAATATAATAATAATAATATTGTTAATTATAGTAAAAAGATTTTTGCATAAAATATACATACATTTTCCTTTTTTTAATGTCAATGTAAAACTCTAGTTATAAACTACTTAAGTAAAATTTAAATCCTTTATAAAACTATGCAAAACAACAAAAAAAAAAGCTGCGAAAAAAATAATATTTCAAAATACTTGTCAACGACGTTTATAAAGATAGAGAGAGAGAGAGAGAGTACGGGCACACTGAAAACAACAACAACAAAACAAACAATGTTACAGCAAAAACTTTTGTTATTTTATTTGCTGTGTTGTGTTGTGTTTTCAATGTGCAGGTTCAAAATAAACCGAAAATTTGTATGTGTGAGTATGTATATGTAGGTTATACATAATACTATTACAATACAACTAAGTAATTGTGTATGTAATATATAATTACATTTCTAAATTACGGAAATAAAATCCAAGCAACAGGAATAAGAGTATATTCAATGTAATAACACAGTTATTTGTTTCAAATAAATCTTACATTTAATTTTAAATCAAATATTGCCCAGACTTATAAATTCTTTATCCCCTTCTACGTGCGCCTCCAATGAAATTTCAACTATTAAAAACAAAATACAAATAATTAAATGTGCAAATAATTGCACGTAAAATTATGTGAACAAGTATGTATGTATATCTACAATAGTATAAAAAAAGCACATTTTTTAATTATACACACACACACACATGCATAACATGGACTGCAGATTACAATTAGCTGAAACTGTTGCTGTTTTTGTTTTTGTTTTTATTATTACTACTTGACGCTTTGTTAATAAGCGCGGCGCAGTTTGTGGCGTGCGCTAAATTTAGTAGCCAAAGTTCAGTGTGGGGACACTTACTCGTAGTCCTACTATTAGCTATTACCTTAACACAGAGAGTAAGAGAGAGAGATAGAGAATGGGACAACACTCACACTCATTTAAATAAGTACAGTGGCTCACAGCTATTCTTGTGCAAAGGTCAAGTACAACTATACAATCGGATAACCGCTAAATTATTAAAGATATACAAAATATTATATGCAGTCATTTATTGTTATTCTATTTTTGTAAATAACCCTTGACTCTAAGAGAACTAATGAATTTTTTAGGCAAGCTCTTTGATGAATTTTTTTTTAAATTAGAAATATCTCTTGTTTCCTCCTTTTGGACACATCATCAGCTATATTTATTTTAGCTATAAGAATTTATTACATAGTAAAAGTCCTAGAACAACTGAGCTAGAATCAACCATTTTAGAAATGATTTCTTCTTTAAAATTCAATGATTTCTTCTTCAAAAATCAAATATTCTTTGATTTCTTTAACAGTTTGACGTCTATCCGATTTTTAAGTTGAGCTGTACCTCTGCACGAAATAAGCTGGAAGCCACTGTACTATACATATGTGCTTACAAACTTCCATTGCGTACAAATGACAAATGTGCGATTTTAAAATAATTTTGAAAACCTCAAGTTAAGAATACAAAACAAACTTGCGCGTATTGACAATTTAATACTCTTACAATAAAAGCAACTGGTAAATAGTAAGTGCTCTGCTAAATATGCTAAACACAATAATAAAAAAAATTTCCATTAAATGGCAGTTATATTATTCAGTGCTCCGATCTGGCTTTGTAATAATATTTAACAAGTTGAATTAATTAAAATACCTTGAGCTAAAATGAGAGTATAAAAATCAAGCGCAAGTCGCCATTTATAAATCAAGCTTTTGATTTTTTAATAACGTTCGCTTTGACTTTGCTGATACTGTTAACGGTAAAGGGGCAGTCGCCCAAAAGAGAGAGTGAGAGAGCGATTAGGAGTGGGAGTGGGAAAGGGCGTGCGAGCGTTCTCATCGTAGCTGCTCGGCTTTTTTGTTTTTTAGTGGTACTTCGTGTAATTTCTTAATGAAGTGCTAAAATCAAATCAAATCAAATTGTCGTGCTAATAGAAGCGATGACGCTTTGACTATACCGTCATTACTGTTATCGGACGTTCCGCTGCCGCACTCCACGCTTCACCGACCGGTTCTTAACACTAAAGGCGCAAATGTTATCAGTAAACACGAGAGCAATAACAAAACAACTGTTCGGCGAGCAATCTAGGGGGCGCCTTAAACGACATTCCAAGACGCAGTCGGAGCACATGCTGCTACCCAGGGGGGAACTTACAGAGTTGATTTTTAGACCCTGTACCTAAGAGAAAATACAATAGGTCTATTTAACTTGCTAAAAGAAGACTGTGAATTTTGCCACGTTCCCTGTAAATATTACCATAAATAAAGTTTTCAAATTTGCCTGAAGCAAAGCTTCGATCGGATTAGAACAGTCGAAGAACGATACCAATCTTGGTAGGTTTTAAAACTTTGTACCCGCCAATCGAATACTAAGAATCGAATAGAAAGAATACTAAGGGCAAGGACACAAAGGTTTCGATGTGTGCTGAAGTTAACATTGCGATCGGAATATAAAAATCAAAGAATTTGAAAGAATAAAATGCAAATATGAAATGAAATATGAAAATTAGTAATCTTGAATGGCATAAAATGTGTTTGGCTTCTTGGTCCAGTCGAATGGTAACCATCAAGGGTTAAAACAAAAAGTTCTTTTACTTATATTTTTGTTTAGCCATATTTTAGTTTTAAAATTGATTTTAAAAGGAGAAAGTACAGAATCACGCACAGTCGAGTTCACTCCACGAGCTATGTATATATATAGAATGTATATAGTTCCACCTATGTATGTATATACTTATGTATGAATGAGTATTTGAGTAGTTTCGCCAAACAGTTGAATGCGCTTTTATGGCATACAATGATAAGGTCCCTGAGCTCAGGCAGCTGCCGTGCATAATAATAATGCAATATGCATAGAATAGTCATAATCGAAGCAATTAGTATTGATCACAAGCCAGCCTATTGATTGGCGTTAGGGCGGGACAATCACTCATTGCATATACATATAATTTACATACATAAATATTTGTCTATAAATAAATCAGGGATTGTAAATAATGATTAATTCTATTTTTTTAAAAATCAACTTATAATCATTCAAGAAACAGAATAACAACACCATAACGATCCTTTCAAAGAAATATTTTGCATTTTCGCCATGAATTTAAAATTCCTGGTTTTAATGCATTTTTATTGATGATAATTTATTAATGCATCATTTTGTAAATTAATTTTATTTTTTCGCTAATATGTATTGATTTTAATCCGATTTTTATTAATTTACTCAAATTCTAAAAAAAATCTTCATCATATTACCATGTAATTTTTATAATATAGCTTTTATTGATTACTTTCCTAGAAATTATAACGACACTTTTACAGTAAAGATTTTACTATACACCTCGTGCCACTGTGAATCAGGCTATGATTAAAACAATAAACAACCCCAGCAACAACAAGCCGTTATAAATAAAATAAGCACAAATAGAAATATTCATTGTAATGAAACGTAAACAGGCGATATTGAACGAAGTACTTACATATGTACATACAATCAGTATAATCATGTCAATAAGTGGCTTTTGCTTTGAGCCAAACATAACCTAACTTTCGTTATAGTTTGAATGGCTGCAAAGGCGCGTGCTCATGCGCGGTTCTAGAAAAGGCCTAAAAAAGAGAGCGAGAGAGAGAGTGAAGGACAAGCATAATCATAACACTATTGTTATTTGCCTTGGCAATTTAGTAAATGACATTTTAACAGACTGGTTAAATATTTGACGTCTTTGGCGGATAAATAAATACGTCATACTCGGGTGCTGGTAAAGTACCGGTTGATTTTTTCAAAATAATGGTTTGCTCTACAACAATAGCCTGCATTGTTACTGCTGGCACCACGAACTGATAACAATTCGACAAATAAATAAAAAAAAATACATATGTACATAATCATTAATATGATGAATCAATAATTCGGTCACAATGCGGTAAAATTAGAAATGGTAAATTGCCTCTCAAACTGTAGTGTATGCTTGCTCTCCAATTGCAGTCAAGACTGCCTCTCAAACTTTTTCAAAAGTTTTACTCGCGAATAAAAAGCTCAAGCGCTTTGGCTGTGACTCCTAAACAGTAGGCTAGCTTTATTTATTACATTTATTAAGTTGATACGTCAGCTAAACGTGATATAACCAAAATCGGTTCGACTCACACCATTTTTAAGTGCTTAAACTATTTAGCTTAGTGTTTAAACTTTATAGCTATTTTTAATTTCTTTTACAATAGTCAGCTTTAGTTCTATATGGAAGTTTTTGATTTTGCATTTAAAGTGTATAAATGCGGTGTGAGTCAAATCGATTCTATTAAAACCAACTCAAGCTGACGTATAAACTTGATAATTATTGACTACTAAGATGAAGGTACAATAAACATTTGAATTTTATATTCTATTGGTACGCAGGTAATCTTCGTCATCATCGTCCGCATCCTCCACCACGCTGTAGGAACTCTTGCCCTCCTTTCCCTCCTTGGCCAGATGTGTCTCAAAGAACTCTTCAACAGTATCCGTATTCCATTTTGTTATTGATAGCGTCTCTTGCACCTTGCCACTGGAATCGAGCAGCTTGACAATGGGATCCAGACCACGAACATACTTAATTTGCAAATTGGGGAACTTTGCCGGCCTGCCGCTCTGTATAAACGCCTGTATTTGCGGATATGCCCTGAATTTACAGGTGCACACCTCCAAAATGGCCTTTGCATAAGTTCGCTGTGCAGCCGGTTGTTGGTCCTGAGTACAACACTGCTTGCAATGCGGTCTAAAACCAATGGTTATTTGTTAATACTTTGTAATATTTTATTTAACATTTACCCACTTTAAGGTTTCCAAGCCAAAATCATCTAGTTTCTCACAATTGGAGCACATTAGCTGTGTTTTAATGAAGCCCAGCTTTCGGCAATCAGACGCCGTGAATTCAGCTTGAGTTTGGCACTGAAAAATGTAATAAATCAGTTGAGGGTATTTTGGTACAAATCAGGCTACTTACGCATAGTATGGCTAATACTGAAAATAACAATAAACTGCAATTTCTCATCTTTAATTACAAATTTTTATTAATCAACCACGTCGTTGTTTACAATTTTAATCCAGTGTTAAGAAACTAAGAGCTTGCCAACTTTTTTAACACCGACCGACACCGAAACGGAACAGCTGATTTACAAATATAGTGCTGCCAACTTGTTTTTATAGTAATTTAATAATAAATTTTTAAATTTTCCTTAAAAATTTCAAAATCCTACTTTGAAAAAATTGAAGAAAGAAATTTATTAATATTTTGAAGTAAACAAAATCAAACCAGATCGTAAATTTTTAGTGAAAAAACAATGGCAGATTTGGCGCCATATTGCCGTACTTAGCGAAAAATTTAAATTTAGGTGTAGAAAATATCAAAATTACCATAACTTTGCCATGAATTAATAATTAAATATTTTTTGCATATTGCCAGATCGGTGAATTTAGCAGGGTGGCAACCTTTGGGTCGGGTGGCAACATTTTGGCTAGGTGGCGACGTTGTGGGTACAGAAGAAGAAGAAGAATGTGGCTCACGTAGAGTTGCGTTTGTTTTGTTCCGTCGAATTTTACAAATTTAAAAATAGTAATTGATAAATAATTACAATTTTTCCAAATTGTAGACGAAAATAAAAACAACGTGTGGCACTTTCGTTAGTTGTTGGCCCAAGAAAAACAACAAACAGTATTCTGTGTGCGCTCGGTACTATTTATTT
This sequence comes from Drosophila phalerata, assembly GCA_951394115.2. Classification (NCBI taxonomy): domain Eukaryota; kingdom Metazoa; phylum Arthropoda; class Insecta; order Diptera; family Drosophilidae; genus Drosophila; species Drosophila phalerata. The sequence continues at coordinate 16,814,709 of OX596004.2, forward strand.
CTTGGCAAATCAATAACTGCATTTGTAGAGAGCGAACGCGCTGCGCAAAAGTGAAAACTCAATCAACGAACGAACGCATAGAAAAAAAGGTGAATAATAAATAGAAAACCTACATAAATCGGTATACGAAGTACAATTTCGATTGTTGTAAAAATAAAATTAGGCATTGAGTGTGCCGAGTTCTTGATAATGTTGGGGTAGCCATAACAGAGAGCACAGAAATAGAAATATTTATGTAAAGATGGGGGAAATACAGCTCCAGGGGAGCAACTTGAAGAGATGTGTGTATACACATACACATGCATACACACATATACATGTTTACGTGAGACGGTTTGTGTGTGTATGCGTTTGTTTGTGTTTTGATTAGCGATCGTATAATCATATATGTATGTACTATGTTTATTTGTTGTTGATCTTGCGCCACGGTGCTAAAATATTATTCATTGCAATAAAGGTGTTGTGTACTATTATTTAGTAGCAAGACTTGTTTATTTATTTCAAATATGTTTTAAGCAACAGCGAGTAATTTAATTCACTTGCCCTTGCCCAACAACAACAACAACAACTGAAGATCAGAAATACAGTTTTATGGAAACTTGTTCTTGTTCTTCCCACTCCACTGCTTGCTTAACGGTTCTCTAGCTGTGTGTATATAGAAATGCACACACATGTAACTTATTAAATGTGTATGTGTGTTCGTTCATTCAAGTTGCGTGGAAGCTGCAACAGACAGACGGAAGCTGCTGCTTAAGGTCGCTCCTTCTTCAGTCCTCCATTCCATGCCATTCAGTCAACTTCCGCCTTGGTTCATGTCTCGTTTAACTGGTTTATAGGGCGCAGTTGCATGTATGGGAATGTGTGTGTGTGTGTGTGTGTGCGTGCGTGTGTGTGTTTATGTCTGCCTGCATCATTCGCACCTGCTGCATGTGCCGCTTAATTGCAGCTGTCGTCCCTCTCAAATTTCTTATCAATACGAAATACGAGACCTTCAAATTCTCTCAGAATTTTTGCTATTTCACGACAGTTTTAGTTACGCCTTTGTTACCCAAGAGACACAACTATTAAATGCCTACCTACATACATACCTACCTAACACGTCATGTGCATACATATATACCTACACATTCACATGCACGTGCATTTGTATATGTATGCACAGTGGCTTACAGTTTATTTCAACCAGCACCTTGAAAATAACCCCAATGTATTGCGAAAATCATGACATAGAAGAAAACCAAACAATATTTTGTAAATAAAAATAATTTAATAAAATAAATAATTTTTATAAATCTTTTAGTTTAATTGCAATGCCTGATTAAACATGTCTACAGGTGTTGCAGCAAACTGTGAGCCCATGTATATGTATTATAATTATATGTACAGCCTATTGGATTTCAACTACCCACGCCAAGTGTTAAACCTTCGTCTTTCGTCTCCATATTCGTCATTCGTCTCTTTTTCTCTTTCTCTCTACCTACGATTGTTTTTTGCAATTATATATATATATATAATATATGGTTTTCATTCAAGTGACTCAACTGCGAGTGTGTTGCCTTATCAATAGACTTTCATTGTTATTGTTATCGCCTAATCTGCGATTATTATTTCGCCACGCCACAACAAGAACAAATGCAGGCTGAAATACATACATACACATACATACATACGTAGTCAGCTGCTCGTCATCTGGCTTGTAATTAATATAAATACGAGTATGTATGCATGTATGTGTGAATGAACACACAGTCACAACCAGCAGAAATATGAGTACATATGAAGTACTCGTTAAACGATACTGAACTAAGAAAAAGCAAGTACATAAATTATATGAGAAAGGCTCGATACGTTTTCGCAAGCTGAAATTACTGTAATAAATTGAAATAAGATTAAACATCAATTCACCTTGTCTCCTATTGCATGGTACATTTTTACTACATATAGTAGGTACATCATTTTTGTCCGACGACCTGTACTAAAACTAAATTGTATATTTACTCTTCTACACTTGTACCAAAACAAAAATGTTACATCTTTTTTGTACGAAGATCCGTACCCTTGTACTTAAACTCAAATAGTTCCCATGCTTGTACAAAGACAAGAACACTTTTACTAAAACAGTACACAATAAAATAATTATTCTTTTGTACTAAAACTGAAATGCTACAATAATATATATGTATGTAAAGAGCAGTACAGACCAATACTAAAATCACTTGTGTTTAAATTAAAATGGTAATCATTTTTATTTGAATAAAAGTACCCTTGTACTAAAATAAAATGGTACACATTTTATATGAAGAGCTGTAAATGTGTACCATTTTTTGTACAATATATCTTCTTCAAGGTTTTCCTGTAGTTTTTTTTGTGTGTGTTTATGCAATTGTTTATACAAATGGTTATGAGCACCCTATTGGGTATTACTGCCACTGACCATGCCTTAATGTGTCCAAAACACGCACCGCCCACATCCCCGCATACAAATTAGAACCCGTATTCGAAACTGAAACTGAAATACGAACAAACTGCGCATTTGCGTGTTTTTCTTTTCATTTTTTTTTAAATCGGGTATTACTTTTGTGGATTTTTGCTAATAAGGCCCAAAAACAGTTCTTCACGCATTTCTTGCAACTATTTCTGGTTAAACAACAAGTTATTCGAATATGTATTCACATGGATTCAATTGTTGAAAAAAGGTCAAACTAATTGCACTCATTTATTTATTTATAGTTGTCTCGATTTGTGGGTTGTTTTAAAGTCAGTTGAATTCCGTTTGGCGGACAACTTTCTCGTGTTGCGTTTATTTCCAACGATTTAACGACTCACTAAAGTGCCGTTAATTTCAAGGACTAACAACAGGTAGCTATTATAAATGCAAACTAGAAAGCGGTTGACTAATTAAATTAGAATGCGTGTGTGTAGACTGAAAACGCTAGAAATGAATCAGAAATTGGTTTAGTTAGTTAGTTAGGTAAGGGTATTTGCTAGTCGTATTCTTTTGATTAGTGCCAGTTAAGATATACGTTTTTTAGTTCAAGTGCGCATTGAACCTGGCTGTGAAATATTATTACGAGTGTGTTTTGTAAAAATAAATATAAAAAAAAAGAAAAGAAAATAATAATAATTAAAAATAATCAAGTGCAAACTGTGTAAACATCTGAGCCAGGTAAATAAACTGTGTAATTTGTGTCTTAGTTTGTACAAATTTAAATTATTTTTTTTTGTTTTGTTATTAATGTTAATTAATAAGTTGCTTTGTTATTTTTCACTTAGGTCGATACCCAAACCGAGCGGGGAGGGGGAAAACAAGGCGAGCAAGAAAGCTTAGAGGAACAGAGAGAGCGAGAGTAAGAGAGAGAGAGAGAGAGAGAGGGAGAGAGAGTGTGTGAGTGAGAATGAGAATGAGGGCAAGGCTGGCACACTAACACACACACACACACACTCGGCACAACTCACACAGATACAAAATTTTTATGAATTTTTGAGTTGAATTTTAATTGCACTTTGCTTTTGTTTTGTTGCAGCAAACGCACCAAAAAAAAAAAACAAAACAAGACTTGGTTAACACAGACACACACACACATACATTCCCGCCAAGTTAACTGATTTGCTGCCATGTGCCGCTAAGCCAAATTAATGATAACCAAGATGATGAGATCTATGCTGCTTGCCTGTGCTGTACTGAGCGTTTGTCTCTCTCTAACCGCCGCCTGCTCATCGCGTGCCATAACCAAGCCACGTCCGGAGGCGCCACCAACACCGCCGCCGGATAATGTCATCGCATTGACAACGCCATCGCGTCCGAACATTACATTTCCCATCTACCACTGTCCGCCGACATATGCCGCCTGGTATTGCCTCAATGAAGCCACCTGCTTCACCGTGGAGATCCACAACGAGGTGCTCTACAATTGCGAGTGCGCTCTAGGATTTATGGGACCACGCTGCGAGTACAAGGAGATCGATGGCTCCTATTTGCCCACACGAAATCGGGTCATGTTGGAGAAGGCGAGCATTGTCAGTGGCGCCACACTGGCCGTCATCTTTATGGTCATGTTCTGTGTCGTACTCTATTTGCGACACGAGAAACAGGCCAAACAGAAGTTGCATGACAGTGGCACCACCGATGTGGCTGACCTGGGATTCGAGAATGCCGGCGCCGATGAAGTTGATGGGCTTAAGCCATTGCGCATAGCGCGACGTCCATTTGGGCCACATCATAGTCGCATTTTAAGCTTGGAGCAGGCCTATCTGCAGTCGGCTTCAAGCCACGAAAGAGCAAGGCATTAAACTACTACTAAAAACAACAGCAGCGAATGTCCTTTTACTACTTTAACCTGTTTCTGTTTAAACTTTAAACTGATTTTGTTTTTTTTTATGATTTGTAACTTTGGTAACTTTTTAACCAACTCGATATAGTATTAAGCTATAGTATTATTAACTGAACGCTGGAAATAACGCAATGCAATTTTGGCAGCTAGCCGCCCATTTGAAACTAATTTAATAATTATTTAATTTAATTATATACAAAATACTATTTTATGACGCCGCGTTAACAATTAACGATAAATAAATGCGAGAACAAATCGAAAAACTAAAAGATAAAGCTGACTTTTATATAATTCAGATGATCTGCTTGTTAATAGCTTGTAGTATGTATTTATATATTTAATAATTTCAAATTGTTTCTTCTCTTTCAGTTATGCCACACAACAACCAGCAACCCACAGGGAATGGGGATGATCCTTTGGGTCCGCCCAAGGCTGATTTCAGCGCTCCGCCTCCGTACGAACCGGATGCAATGGGTCATGGTGGTCAACAGGTGCCCATGACGACACAATTGCCCTCGCTGGCGCTGACCACACACGCTGCGGATGCGGGACAGCCGCAGAGCGAGCTGACATTGCCGCAGGAGATGCACGGCAAGTTGCCCACCTACGAGGAGGTGCAAATGGAGAAATCATTGAACGGAGAGCTACCGCCCGCATTTCTTACATTGCCATCGACGCAACAGTTGCCGCCGCCACCAAATCCGTTGCTGCCACTGCCGCCAAATCCGCTGCGCGATGGTCCCGGCGGAGTGCGATCCGCACAGCCGGCATTAACATTTATTGCCATCGATGCCAGCGATCCGGAGAACAGTCTGTCCACAACAGATAACTTGCTGGGCACGGACATAATGTTCATTACAGCTTTTATGGTCGCATTTCTGTTCAACTGGATTGGATTTTTAATGCTCACATGTTTCTGTCACACAATTGCCGCACGTTATGGAGCACTCTCCGGATTTGGTTTGTCCCTGGCCAAATGGACGTTGATTGTGAAGCACTCGACAGATCTGGCATCGCATGAGAACTCTTGGCTCTGGTGGTTAATCTGCGCCTTTGGCTTTCTCATTGCCATACGTGCACTCATTCAGTATGTGAGCATTAAACGCTCCTGGCGACTCCTCTCCGCCTCGGCCCAGGAGCGGCTGCTCTTCTTCTACTAGGTGCGGGCGCCGTCGCCGTCGCCGTTGCCATCAACGTCGTCGTCGGGTTATGTAAATACGTTAAGTGTGCGAGTTGTTTGAATCGACGATACGACGGCGATTGCGATTGCGACTGCGATTGTGTTTCCCTCCCCCATTTCTTTCGATCCCAAAAAAATGGAAATTTATTGCAAACTTACTATTGGTTAGTGTTTCTGTAGTTACTATGTTAATTAGCGCAAGTTAAATCCACAAATCAGTTACAAAAAAAAAACAAAAGCTAGTATAATAATGTTGTTTATGTAATTGTCAGGCATATCAACATATCAACAAAAGACGCGCACAGATTAGTGAGAATAGAGAGAGACGCAACGAGGATCACTTGGACCCTGTTTCGCTGCACCTTTGGGCTGTTTTTGGGCCATCAAATGTATGTATTGTATTGTATGTATGTAAATGTGTGTAGCTTCTACTATTTTTATTTAGTAGCGAAACGAACTGTTCAAGTTCTATTTTCCACTCGAAACAAAAAGACACAACACTTAGAAGAATACGCCACCATATTTTTATTGAAATCTACTTTATGATGTGGTACTTAAACAGTTACACAAAGGCCAGCGGTAATTTTGCTAGATAAATACACAAAACTATTATAATTAATATAACGTTTATAATTAATATGTTTAATCCCTTTGTATGTAAACTTGAAATATGCATTACAAAGATGCATTAGAAGAATATGCGTCAGTTTTATGCAAATTAATAAAGTAAAGAATATCAACACTCCATTTTTTTTGTTTAACAATCGCAATAATTTGAATGCTAGCGCGCAATCAAATGTATTTCCGTTATCGTAAAGTGAAATGAATTGCTAAGTGTGGCAACACTGCCAGGGACTTTGTTCGTTCATTTTGGAGTAGAGTTTATCGTAGTTCAGTTGAATAATTTAGTTCAGAAGTTCTATTTTTATAAACGAACTAATTTTGTTATGGAAGAAATTATTTGAAAAATTAATTCTAAAAATAAAAAATAAAAAATTCTAGGCTTAAAATTAAGAAGTTCACAAAAAATATAGTGGAATAATTTTTGGTCACAAACTTGTTCATTGTCGGTGAACTTAGCATCATTTCGGTCGGATGGCAGCCTTTCGGTGGTGACAACTCTAGTTCTAATATACAAAATATTTTGATACGAAAAAATATCATTTAAATTTGATATTTTTGACTAAAAATATCGTTAATATCGATAATAGAAATATCTGGGCGCGACCTAAAATATGCCGTGTTTTCACTTAAAATTATTTGTTTTTCCTTTACTATCATATTTTATTACAGGGTTTGCGCTTGGATGCAGTGTTGTCCATTTTGATAAAGTTATTATTGCTTTCATGTTTCACAAAAAAAAAATTGGCAAAACTAACGGCTAAAAACTTCGAAAAATAATATGAAATAATTATATCGATAATGATATTTTCGCCTGAAAAAAATATCGCCCAACAATATATATCACAAGAAAATATCTATTGTAATATCGATATATCGATGATATTTTGACATCCCTGCCTAGTTCACAATTACTTTTACAGCTCATAATAAAAGTTGTCTCGTTCGTGTGTGAAAATATATTTTCACAACAGGCGGCCATCTTTAATTTAGAAATAATTTAATAGAAAAACGTGTGAAATAATTAAGTAAATTATATTGCAACGCGAAGCAAAACCGCAGCAGCTTCGATAACGTAAGTGTACAATACAATTTCCGTCTACTTTTCCTTGCTTTGAAAATTTTCACTGGTGCTGTGTGTATCTGTCGTAGGATTTTTCCTCAATCGCTTGAGCCTGCAACCTAATTATTGATTTTTTATTGCTGCTGTTTGGTGCTCAGCGTAAAATGTATTATATTGTATAATTTCAATTTTTAATTAACTATTGTTAAATATTCTTATGCAATATTTGCGCTTGCAAAAGTACAGTAGCTGTAGTTATTAATTATTAACTAAATGCAATTAATTACAGACGCAGCTAATTTAAAGTAGTCGTGGTGTGGGTGAATTGACAGTATTTGTTGTTGTGTAAATTCGTTTCAGTTTGTGCATAAAATGCAAAGAAACATTTTTTTTCCTCCATTCGCCGGCTTCTGACTCAGCGCTTGGTGGTGTTTCAGTACAAATACACGCTCACACGCACACACATGACTGGATTGCCGAGCCGCCATCTTAATTTTTTTTTCTAGATAGACATTCACCTTCTGTCATCTCTTTTCTCGCCACTTTTTCTTTTTAGCCGGTTATAATATTAGAGTGTTGACTGTTGTTAAAAAACCCGTTTTCTGTTTGAGCGTTTGGTGTTCTCATTTCTTTGAACGTTTTCTGCAAAGAATTAAAACAGGTATGCCTTGTATACATACTTTATGTACTCACTGTCTGTCAATGGGACGCATTTTATGTACTACCCTCATTTGTGATGATGCTTTGCTTTGTATGTATGTATGCATGTATGTGTGTGTATGTGTATGTATCTGTGCTTGGGTCGTGCACCCTCAGATACAATACACACATTGTAGATACATGTAAACAAATTGTGAGTCGATTTTATCAACTAAGAGATACTTTAAAGTGCCAATTTATTTATTATAATTTGTAGTTCTATTTATATAACATTTTTATTATTTTACAAATACTAGTAGCTAGCAATAATTAATCAAATTCACTGCACTAATCACAACATTTATAGATTTTTTCCATGCTTTTTCATGTTTTGTGCCGTTACTTTTTTTCCAGCTACTTTTCATTTTCATTGCATTTCGCTTCATAAACGCTCGCTTTGTAAATCCAAACACATCCTTACACACCTGCACCCAGAAAATACACATATATTCCAACTCCCAACAATTCCACAAATCCCATCAAAATTATGGCCAGGTATGCTGAGTATTCTAAAAAAATGTTTTATTGTATCTGCATCTTTGAATAGATTTGGAAAATTAAAATATATAAAGCTAATATAATAAGATACTCAAATATGTTCGAGTTTATTTAATCGTATTTAAACTATAGTTATAGTTTGAGAATGATTTGTATAAACGTCGACAGGCAATTGAACCTTTTGTAGATCAGCTAAAATTTATTGAATTCTTTTGTTGCAGTGTAAAGATCAACGGCAATCCGCAACAACATTTGGGTAACGGCAACAACGTAAAGGGAAACATGGCATTCCGTGGTAACCAGAATCGTAACCGTAACTTTGGCGGTGGCAACCAATACGGTGGCCCAATGGGCTCCAATCGCATGGGCAACATGAACATGTCACCCTGGGAGTCGCAGAATCCCGGCGGTGGTCAATTCGGCAACAATATGCGCCAAGGTGGCGGCCAGATGAACGCCCAGGCCATCAATTTGGCCAACAATTTGCTGAACAACCTGTTCAGAAACCAGAATCCACCATCTCTGTTGGATCTGCCACGCGGTGGCATGGGAAATCGTAATCAACGCGGCGGACCGGTATGTATATTGAATTTCAGTTGCAAGAACTGAATTCCTTTTCATTTTGTTTCTTTTCTTTTCTCTGGTGGATAGAGTGCTGCAGAGTTTTACTTCGATTTCTAAACTGTCCAATTTCTTGTGCTGTCCGAGCATAATTGTAAAATCAATCTATAGGTTGAAATGTTCAACATTTTCTAATACTAATCTACTTAAACAAAAGACATAATGTCAATATATGTTTATTTAATTTATCTTCGGCAATCTTTTATAATTGCCAAATAAAACGATTGTTCTTTTCAGATATTCAATTTAATTCAAAATTAATTCAACTATACTATTCCAATTACTCTTCCTTTACGGAACTTTTGTTTCATCCAAAAGCATTTCATTTAATCAATAAATATCGAATAAAGTATGACCAAAACTCCTGCTCATTTTATCCACTGAAGAATTAAAAAATATATTTTTTTGTTATATTTTTTGTTATCAAGACACAAACTTACTTAGCTCTGTTACTTAAGCATAGTTGTTGTATATTTTAAAAGCAAAACAAAATACTAATAGTTTGTAGTAAAATACTAAAAACAATTCAACAAATTTGCGACAAAGAGAAAGAACCCTGCTGATATTGTATAATGATTGTACAATATGGAAATTGTGTATGATGGAGGAGGAGAAGGTTTTCGATATAAAAAGCATTTATTCCATTTTAAATGCAAATTTTTGTTTCTTTAGCTGAAAAAAAATTGCACAATTTGTTGAATTTCATTGTTTGTACCACGAATTATAAGTACCGCCAACAAATCTTCCATTTAAAGAAGAAAAGAGTATGATGACGATAAAATGATAAGATAATTTTTAAAAGTAATTTATTCATATTTTTCTTATTAGATGTACCTAGGCATTTAATTAACTTTTAAAATAATTTAAAATACCAAACAAAACAGCAACATAAACCAAATATCGAAAAATCTTTTGGATTTTTACAAATTCAGCAATTTTCTAATTTACCAATATTTATTTTTATTCTCTTCTACACGAAAACCATAATATTCGATGCTTGTTTGAAACAAACAATCTCAAAAACGCAAATCGAATCGAATCCAAAAACGCATTTCGAATGCATCGATTGTGCCTATACATCATATATATATATTTATATATATATATATATCAAATGCTGATGTCTCCGACACGTTGTCGTCACTGCGTGCATTCATGTGCTTGTTGCTGTTGCTGGGCAATAATGTTGCTGCTATTGTTGTTGTTGCTTTTGTTGCTCCTGGTGTCTGCCATCGTTGATACAACGCGACTTTTTGTTGTTGATGCGTCACAACAATATTTTTCTGTTGCTTGTGTTGTCTTTTGGGACAATGTATATGCAAATTATCATTTGTTTCTTTTTATTATTTATGTGTGAAACTACATAAACCGATCAACAAACAATTAATAATAACTGCTGGTCCAATGAAAAATTAATACAAAAATATAATTCCAATAAAAATCCAAATAATTTCATTAATTTTTGAAACATGGCAAATTTTGCGGCACTTGCAACATGCAAACAAACAAATAATATGCAACGCAACACACAAATTGCATAAAACGCAAAAATAAAAACGATGCGATGTCACTTCCAATGCGACGCCACCGATTGATTGATTGATTGATTGATTGAACTCTTCTAATCTGCTCTGCTCTGAAACTGATAACCGATCCGATCTGGTACTGGTACTGATTGATGGTGCAACTGCAACTTGCAATTACAAATAACAAAACAAATATAAATGCAAAAAAAAAAAAAACATACAAACAAACAAACAAAATCAATATACAATATACATCGCCACTCTTCTTCAACGTTCCTGCTCTGACCGAACTCACTCGAAATCGATATCGATAACCTAATTTGGTTTCCATGCCCGCCTGTCTGTGTTGATCACAATGTCCAAACAAACACCTCAAAATGCCACGCGCCGCCACGCCAACGACTTCAACAACAAAAAACATCCCCGTCGACTGATTGCGCGACCGTCCCGCCGATTTGACCAATACATCTGTTTATATATGTATAATATCTATTATTCTTCTATATATTTGTGTGTATCTATAAACAAAACAAAAAAAAAACAAAACGAATTTTTAACTTCCATCCACCCCACAATTAAATGCAAACTTATTCCAAATCACCAACCAAAACATTGTAAATGGTTATTGCCATATATCTCAACTTGTTTGCTATTATTATATTTTTAACGACAATGACAACGATTTGTAATTGTAAATTCTATAACGATTGATCTTGAATTGTATCATATATCGATATATTGTTATCGATCGCACGATCTATTCCATGTATTCCATGCATTTCCATTAATTACGAATTTACAAATAATCGAAAAACGACAATTTATATATATTTATATCACTATCTATCTAAAACTCCTATCAATATACCAACTACTTAAATGTATTGTATAAATATGTATGTGTTAAAACAAACATAAATTATAAAGATGGTCAATCGCGGTGGCGGTGCCGGCAATCGTCTCAATAATCGTCGTGGCCAAGGAGGTTTCCAAAATCGTGGCGTTACTGGTGGTCCCAAGCCCCCCCAAAAGCAGGGCGCCGGCGGCATTCGTAAGCAGAATGCTTTTGATCGTGCCAAGAAACTTTTGGCTAAAAATGCCAACACTAATAAAAAGAAGGAAATTACTCCTGGCGAAAAGAAAATTGAGAGGTAAGAGTACAACTACAACTACTTTAAAATCAAAAAAAAAAAAAAACAAAAAACAAAAAAAAATTCCAATACAACATTTACCAACAGCGAAAGATTGCTCAATTCGCAATTTTTCTTCCCACAAAAAAATCTACAAATAACTTTTTATCAATGCATCAATTTTTCTCAACAATACAATATAATAACTGCAAATAGTTTTAAGTACTTAATTTCAAATTTTTCTAATGCATTTGATAATAATATTAAGTTCTCCAAAAAATAATCACAAATAATTTCCTCAAATGGATGAGTCTTTATAGTCCTCTTTTTTGAATAGAAGAACCCATCTTTTCTGGTCGTTGGCGTCTGTTAGCGTACCGGGTTGTAGTCTGGCATGGATTGATCAACGAAATATTTTCGGATTTATGTTAATTGTTCATACGTATATTTAATTACATTTTGCTTTTGTTTTGTTGTTTAGTGCTTTACATATTTTAAAATCATTCAAAGGACATTCGAGTTGGGGGAATTATGGAACTTAATCGATCTGTATCTAATTGAGAATAATATAATAGTAATGTTTTTATAGATTTTGTTTAACTTTTTGTGTTTAGAATAGTCCGATAGCATTGTCAAAATGTCCATAGTTTTATCTAAATTAATCTACTAAAGTTTAAAAGGGGTATATTTGTTTGTGATGCAAGAACATATTTCTCATCCTTCAATTCTAACCTCCATTTTAATATCATTTTTCATTAGCTTAGGCAGATCTTTTCAAATATTGTATGTATCTATTCCCAACTAAAGCATTTCAGCGTGACTTCTATACTTGCCGCGGATATATAGCCAACCACGCTACCAGACGCGCATTTTCCCATTTAAACATTGGTGACTTATAACATTTCTTTTTACTCTTCCCATATCCGCACCATGTTCGATAAGTAGCAGCATATCCAAGGAATCGCCGTATGCCAGTGTGCCCAATGATATGTTCTACTGTCATCTGTGCAAGAAGCACATGTGGGACGCCAACTCGTTTGAGAATCACATCAAGGGACGCACTCATCTGATGATGCGCGAGGGCATTGAGGAGAGCTACCGCCTAAAGGCAAACATGATCCGTCAGGAGGCCAAGATTGCCGAGCAACTCAAGTCAATTGAGTTTGATCGTCTAAAGCGTATGGGCAAGAGCAAGCAACGTCAGCTGGATTACTGCACCATGTGCGATCTGAATTTCCATGGACACATTTCGACTCATCGCAAGTCCGAAGGTCATTTGCAGCTGAAGAAGTTTTTGCATCCCAAGTGTGTGGAATGCAACAAGGAGTTTGCAACACGCATCGATTACGACACTCATTTGCTGTCCGCTGATCATTTAAAGAAGGCGGCTGAGAACAACACTAAGGTCGGCGAACGTAAGCGACAGACTCTGCCCATCAGCACTGCTGAGGAGGAGACACGTGATCTGCGTCCACCACAGAAGCGCAAGAAGAAGCCCGTCAAGAAGGATGGTGAGGAATCAACCGAAGCTAAGAAGGAGACTGAGGATGGTGCCGAAGGCGAGGAAGCTGAGGCCGATGAGACTAAGGAGGGTGAGGAAGCCGCCGACGAAACCAAGGAGGGTGAAGATCTCAATGAAAGCCAGGAGGAGGAGGAGGTGGCTCTGCCCGTTGATCCCGAGGATTGCATCCTTGACTTTGCCGAAGGCGATGAGATCCCTAGTGAGGTGGACACCCGCCTTCCCAAATACAACTGGCAGCGCCCCGTTGGACCTGCACTCATTTCAAAGCTGGAATGCTTTGAATGCGCTGTCTGCAGCAAGTTCTTTGACACAGAGGTCACTGCTGAGATTCACTCACGCACAGCCACCCATCATCGCAACTTCCTCAAGTTCATCAACGAGAAGTCTAGCGACACCAAGATTGCACAAAAGCGCGCCGCCGCTGCCATTGAGGAGAATGAGCGCAAGAAGCGCAAGGTTGAGGAGTCCGAGGCACCAGCTGCTGAGGGCGCTGCCGAAGAGGCAGCGGAGGGTGGTGAGGGTGAGCTCTATGATCCATCGGAGGCCACTGGCGATGATGAAGATTTTGAGATGAATGAGAATGCTGAGGGCGAGGAAGAGGGTGGCGACGAAGCCGCTGGCGAAGAGAATGGAGAGGAGATGGAAGCCCAGGAAGAGGAAGAGGAGGAGGCCGAAGCAGAACCTGAGCCAGAACCAGAGCCAGAGCCAACTCCAGTCCCAACCCCTGCACCCGTCGCCCAGCCAGCAACACCAGCTAAGGCCGAGCCAGCTAAAACTCCAGCCAAGGCTGCACCAGCAACACCCGCTGCAGCCGCCGCCACACCAGCTGCCACTACTCCAGCTGCAGCTGCAACATCTACTCCTGCGGCTGCTGCTACTCCAGCCGAAGCAGCACCATCGCCTGCAAAGAAGCCCCGCGCCGTCGCCGCTGCTGCCGCTGCAGCTGCTGGTCCAAAGGCAACGCCGCAGCGCAATCGTGCGCGCGGTCGCTACAACCGGTACTAGAGAGGTCAGCAATACCTGGGCATAAGACACAATACACAATACAATACAATACCATATAAATATATAATTAACCATAACTTAATGTTATGTAAACATTATTACTATTAAACAACTTTTCACACATTTTCGAGATCCGCAACGCAAGAGATTTAATGACGGATTCTTAGCAACCCAAAAACAAAGCAAACAATCTAAACTATTCTCTTCTTAGTGACATTTTCACCTCATTTTGCATAAACTTTTTGTAATGGACACAGGCAATGAATCCCAGATTTTTAATATTTGTCCAGATTATTTTGTCTCCGATTGCAATCAAGAACACAAACAAACCACATATAAAGAAATAAATCAATATTAACAAAAAGCATTCAAATTATGTAATGATTAAATTTAAAAATAAAAACTTACTTGTACACAAAAATACTTGATTGACTTTTAATTGAAAAAGTATCTTTGGTTTACACTTTAAATATTTATTAATTCGTATATTGTAAGTACATGCTACTATAACATTAATCATTAATCATTATTATTATGAATTGTATGCATATTTTGAGATAATGTGAACGTTGGTTGGAGAGGGGAGCTGTTCACTTATATGGAGTATGTTGCAGTCCTGATATGGTTATGATTATAGATATGGCTTAAGCTTAAATGTGACAGGCAGATCCTTCAATTAAACTCCGACTGAAGGAATGTGTCCACCTATGAGATACTCGTTATCCACTGCGGGTCAACGCTCTTAATACATCTATGTACATTAGGTACGACCGAAGAGGACCCACAGTCAGTTAAAATTACCGTCCAGCGTATGCTGCTCCGTGGTTGTGGTGCGAATGCGACTCTGATCGCTCTGGGATCGCTGCAGACGACCACCCCTCCAACCACAACGCCATCGCTTGATGCAACCGACCAGGGACCAGTTGATGCACTTGGTGCGCGACAGCACGTAAATATATGGATCCAGGGTGAAATGTATCGCCATCAGAACATCGGCAAACACAAAGAATACATGTTTCTTCGGCACGCGATTCTCCCGAATGGCCAGAGGTATGGCAATCTTTATAAGAAAAGTAGAAAAAATAAGAGTTTAGATTTACTTCTAATTACAATACGAACGTTCCGCATTAAAGTTCCCTAACTTTCATAAATACTCAAACTATATATTTTTCTGAAATTTACATTCAGAATCAAATCAAGATAAAACAAAAATGATAAAAATCAGTTAAGTTTTAACAATGTTATAAGTTGTGATGTAAATCCAGACTCTGAATTGAGATCGAAAAGAAAAAGAATCGGGTTGTCGACAAAATCGGCAAAAAATACATCGAGTAAAAAAAGATAAAACACCGAAATTTTTAAAAATAAATATCAGGAAATCGTTACTTATAGATTGTAAGTAATAACATTTCTTAAAACCTTTGAGGTGTACTGAGTATAACTACAATTGTATAAAAATGACTTTACTTTTTTCCTTATACTAACCATTTGGGGCATCCAGCAAATGACAAAGGATAAGCTCAGGAATGCCATTAGCTTGGCAAACTTAATCTCATCGGGTGATGTTTGTGAAGTCATGGTCACACTGTTGCTGTGATGGAACTGACGTGGCGGAGGGATATTGTGATTACTGAACTGGGTTTGGTAGAGCGTTGTGCCGCTGCTGGTCTCCGGATCGATGCTGCGCACACTCTGCTCCCGGTTGACCAGATTGTAATGCATATGTCGCTTCGTTGTCCGACTGCGTCCGACGATCCACAAGACACGGGCCACAAACAAGTTGCAAACAACAATTACAACGGCCAATAAACAACCTGTGAAGATAATGAGAAGGATAAGCTGGTGTCGATGAAGAGAAAGGAATGACATGAATGATTCTTACCAAAGACCATAAATAATATAGAGTAGGAGTTGTTCATTAAACCCGTCGCATCTCGATATCGTATGCACTGTACTTTATCCGGATTCGATTTATCAATGTAGGCGCCAAAGCCGGCAAATGGCAGAAATGTGACAATAAGCGCAACCACAAGGATGCATTGAATGGTCCTCTGAATCAACTCGTAGGTGATGTGCTGCAGACAAAATATCAGACAATTCAAAATTTAAGCAATTAGCTACAGCTGATTCCTCGAACTCACCTTGTGATAAATGAAGGGACGGGCGAGGGCCATGCAACGTTCGGCGGCCATTACGGCGGCAATGCAGCCGGAACTGACGCCAAAGAAACGCCATACCACATGGGCAATACAGTTGAGATGCACCACAGACTGCGACTGTTCCTCCTCTTTAAAAATGGTATTCAGCAGAGCAGCCGTAAACATGCCCAGCAAACCAACCAGATCATTTGTGGCCAGGCAGCTAAAAGGAAGTGGCAAATAGAAAGAATGTGGGATTAGTGAGATTTTGTGAATGGGTCAATAAATTAACTTAGCAGGGAGTGTTGCCTTTGAAGACGTGCTCGGATGCGTAAAGGCCGTGCGTGTGCTCGACATTTCTCTAGGCCTTTTGGGCTCGTAAATAGTGCAATTAAAGTTTTCCACACAATAAATTCGTTTAATGATGTCACATTTATAAATCGCTTAACCTTATCGATTGCCTGAAAATTGCGTCGTATTCGCACACTTGACCAACTTGAACTGACCAGGCACAAGTTGGTAATAAGATCTTATTACCCTTGAGTAGTTCCCCAATATCCGGTACAGAGGGTTTCATTGTTCTATTTGTGTTTCTTTAAGCCAAGACAACTTTTTACTATCTTATCACTATCTACCATTAAAAAAATACGACAATCTAGCTAAAAATATTCTTACTATCGTATTCTATTTGTGTTCTATACTCCAACATTGGTCATTTTATGTAAATTCAATTTAAGTTTATGATTTAATGATTTTAAATTTATCAAAAAATTTGAAATATTATATCTACTTCAAAATTTAAACGATATAAACTTAAAAATTCAAAAATAATATCATTTGGTCTAATGAAATGTTTCGCAAAGTTCGAAATTACGGATATTATAAAATAAAAATAAATATACAAATGAATAAAATATCATATAAAGATCGCAATAGTTCACAATTATATTACATATGATTAATATTTGATGATACGTTTTCATGTTTATTTATTATTTTTAAATTAAGCTGTGAAACATAGCTGTGCTTCCATAGAAAATCGAAGTAAATCATTTTTAAAGTTACGTATGCTAAATTCAGGCTCCTTTCTTTAGAAATTAAATTTAGAAAAGTGTATAAATAGATACATCATACCTGCCCCTATTTGACAGATTGTTCCCTCCACTTGGGAAGTTGCATTACAAATGCATTAAAATAGAGAAATATATGAGACACAGTTTTAACTGATAAAATAATAGAATATATATATAATATCTGTATTGATAGGCAAAATAGGCGATCAAAGAATATTTGTGAATATATTTTGTAATACTAAATATTTTTAGCAAAAAGACAAATACTTTGTCTGTATCTGCAAAAGCACAATTTTGTTTTTTTTTTCCAGAACTAAGAAAAATGGAATGTCATTGGGAAATGTCATAGTTAAATCATTTGTCTCACAATTGAATACATTTTTTTTTAGCTTTTGAGTGTCTCAAGAAATTGGAATTTGTGTAGTTTACATTTTGTAGGGAGAGTAACTAAACTAAATATTAGGAGAATGATTTAGGTAATTGTTGAACGAAACATTTGAACATTTGTGAAACCGCATAGCATCAACAACGCGTTTATCCCAAATACTATATATGTTTACAGATACTCGCATCTATAGATTAAGTCGCAAATTGTAATTACAAATTACAATTTATGGTTGGACTGTAAACTTTTTGTGTATACAAAGTGAATGCAAGATTTTTCATTAAGGCGATGGCGATTGCAATTGACAAGTGAAAACATTTAAAGGAAATTTGCTGGCTGAATCAATCGACAGCAAATAAAACAAGAAATTCGCCTCTTGAGGGCATAACAGTAATGTCTATAAATAATGGAACGTCAAGTGCCAATCGTAGCACACATATTCATCAATCAAATTAAGCCAAGATCAAAAGATGTTATGTCACTTGAGAACACACACGAGCAAGGCAAGGATAATTTTATTAGATGTTGAGTATACATATGAGATGGGTTGGAATGGGCTGCGATATATGAAGTCTTCTCAAATTGCTGTTCTACGCAGTTTACTGATTTGTTTATTGTTCAGGCGTAAATTGAATTCAATGCGAAAATTGATGCTGGCTGCGAGGAGTTAACTTAATAGGTTCTTACGGATGATAAATTAAGGAATATGCTCATAACTCAGCCTGTTATCTAATTTCTGGTCTACTCAGATACATTAAGATACTTGTAGTTGTAGCTAAATCCGCACCAAATAGATAAGATAAAGGCAATTGAAATAGTATAGTATATTGGCGATTGACGAATCGATGTTGGCTCAAATGCAAATCAGACCCGCACAATGTCTAGCTAAGTTGAATAAACCTCAACAACTGCCATGAACTCGCAACACTTGACAACTATTACCACACACAGATACACACACACACACACCAATTGCATGTGTGTGTGCGTGCATATGCGCATTTATTAACTTACCGCAACATGAACGTGTATTTGCTGTTTTTGTTGTGCTTTTTACGCGCCAAAATAATCAGAGCCAAAGAATTGCCCAGCACTCCGAGTCCCAATACAATAAGACTGCTAATCAATCTTCTCCGATTCTCATATAACTTTGCTCCAGCTAAAAGTGTACTATTTGTGGTGTTAAACATTTCCAGCACAGGTGTTGTGGCCATTGTTGCAATGTTGTCTTCCATTCGAAATCTCGTGCCACAAATATTTATTTAATTATTTTTGAAATGATCAACTGTTTAAGCTGCCACTGTGCCACTCGTTTGGAAACTGGTAACTAGTTTTGAGCTAATGATCAAATGCTATTTGGCCAGTTAATCTGATCATTAAGCAGGGATTGGCCACAACAGGTCACAAATATTTTTCAAGAGTTACGCACGCGCGATTTATAGGATCAATTTTACGTTTTAATTAGCACTACGATGCAACCGTCTCCGTGCTTTACGTTTCATGCACCGTCTGCAACGAGTCGTCGATTTATATTGACAAACCGAAAGTCAACTACAACGACAACGACAACGACAACGACGACGACAACTACGACGACGCCGACAGCAATGATGACAACGACAGCGATAACGACTGCGACAAACGACGACGACAACGACGCCGGCTGCTCTGCAACTGTCGGCTGCTGTTACAATTAACCGCACATCTAGTGGGTGGTAGAGTTCCTTGCCGACGTCAACGCCGACAGCAACAGCGACTGCGACAGCGACTGCGACAGCAAAGCTCAACAGTTGGCACACGACGACTTCGGCACAGGTCGGCAAATTGCTTCGCTGTTGGTGGTCGGCCTCCCTTAAGCCTCGGCCCTGGCATTCAAAATGCGCAGCTACTGCGACGGAGCGTCGACGTCGACGTCAACGCTGGCGTCAACTGCGGCAGCAAACGCGTGTGCGGGCGAAATAGTTGGCCGAATTTTTCATATTTGAATACTCTATAAATTTAGCTATAAATAAAACCATATTGGCAAAGTCAACCTATAAATGAGTTACAACAAATTCGTAGTAACAGCTGCTCCAAGTGATGAATGCTCACACAGACTAATAATATTGATATTGTTTGATAAGAAAAATTATAATCTACAGACATTAAATGAGCTAGATATTATACCTAAAAAGGTTTCGTTGTCGACCAAGTGGGAATCTAAATTAGTTTCAAAAAGACTCTTAAATTTTTTTTGGTTTTCATGTGATAATTTACTAAATTAAATTTTAGGAGTCGAAATTAGTTTCAAAAAGACTCTTAAATTTTCAGTTTTCATACGATAATTTAATAAATTAAATGTAGTATAAAATGTATTTAATTAATTCTAAAAATGCACATTTATTTTATTTAAAAAAGAAACCAACTATCTTGGTTTTTTAATTTTTTCTTATTTTTTAGAGTGGATTATAAATAAAGGGAAAATAATAAGCAAATAGTTGAATCTTTGATAGGAAACAACTTATTATACTGTCTATTAAACTAAATAATCAATTCTCAAAATCTCAAGTTTGTAACGTAAATTGCTTAATTTTTTATTTTAAATCAGCCAAATTCTTTTGTTCCTGACTTTAAGTAAAATAAAAATAGCAGAGTAGTTATTAGTCACATTGGGTAGTTTAAATGTTCTTGGTGGTCGAAACATTAGCAATAAAATTGTTTTTGATTTTGTAATATTTTTCGATGAACAGTTCGTGCCGCAGCGGTTTGCAAACATCACAGCAATATAGTACTTATTAAATCATATGCACATTTATAAGCGCAGTAATCATTGCAATGGGCTCGGAGAAATGCTTGATTTCAGATCAAAGACGCGCATACGTAATGCATTCTAAATGCGATATTGGCCGTAATGCGAAACGGAAGTGAGCACAAAGACGCCGCAGTTAACGCTGACGGTAACGTTGTCGTTGACGTTGCCGTTGACGCTGATGGCGACAGCGACTGCAGCTGCAGCTGCGACAGCGACTGCGGTCCATTTAAGGCAGAAACGACGACAACACGTCGTATGCGCAATGTCTGTGAGTGTGTGTGTGTGTAATTGTTAAAGCCGTTGGAGGCAAAGGCCTACAGTGACACTCAGGATGTGAGTCAGTGTGAGAAACTAACAAATTTATGAGCCTGTGGATGCTGACGTCGCTTCGTAGTCCTGCTGCATGCCTCAACCCAGGACATCATGCAGCGGCACAAATGTCGCCTTGGAGAACCGCAGGCGACTATTTTTAGCTAATTTGAGAGAGAGGCAAACACAATACAAAAGGCAAACACGAACTGTGACTTTGAGTGGGCCTTACGAGTTCTGGGAATTTATATCCCTTGATATCCTCATGCCTTCCTGCTAATTGAGAGGACAACAATTGAGAGCTTTATGCGTCAGACGTGTTGTTTTTATACCCGTTACTTATAAAAAATAAGTATAAGGGTATATTGTGTTCGTTGGAATGTATGTAACAGGGAGAAGGAGGCATCTCCGACCCTATAAAGTATATATATTCTTGATCAGCATCAATAGCCGAGTCGATATAGCCATGTGTGTCTGTCCGTCTGTCCGTCCGTGTGAGCGCCTAGATCTCAGAGACCATAAGAGATAGAGATACCAAACTTTCACTAAAAGACTTCTATATACCCCACGCAGATCAAGTTTGTTTCAAATTTAAGCCACGCCCCCCTCCGCCCCCGCAAATAGCGAAAAACAGTCTGAACAAAGAAATCTCAGAAACTAAAAGAGATAGAGTAACCAAATTTGGCACACAGATTTATATATACCTCACGCAGATCAAGTTTGTTTCAAATTTAATCCACGCCCCCATCCGCCCCCGCAAATCGCGAAAAACCACCACACCCACAGTTTTTAAGATAATACGTTTTTTGTGATTATTACCGTTATCTATTAGCATTATCTATTATCCCACTAAATCGCATCAAGATAGGACATGTAGAACGACAGTTATGGCGAATTAAAGTTTTCAGAGCAAAACAAGTATTTTCTTTAAAGTACTTTTCAATATATTTAAGTAAGTAACGGGTATCATATAGTCGGGATCTCGACTATAGCCTTTCCCGCTTGTTTTTTTTTGTTCTGCTATTCTTCTATGTCGCCTTTTTGTGGGACACATAAAAATGGCTTTTTGGCAGCTTGCGTGGCTCCAGCGGTTGACTGACCTCTGACCCCCCACCCCGCTACAAGTTCAGTTAACATCAGTTTGTAAAATGAAATTCATAAATAATAACGTATTATTTGCTGCTCTATTCATTTATTTGCACCCTAACTAGGTTGGTCCCTAAAGTGCCTGATTAATGGTTAGACTACGGCAACTCTTCTCCTTGGAATGTTTGACGAGCACTTGGACAACTGGATTAGTCAATCAGATAATGTAGATTGAAACTGCCTCTATAGTTAGTTTCAACTATATACACATTCTTGTCTGTATTAATATCCCCTACATAAAGTAATTTCAGATAACTTTGATTACTGCTGAAGTGAAATGTTTGATAGATTGTCATATCCCTGACTCATTTCAAGACCTGCACTTGTGTCTTAAACAAATAAATAGTATAACATATAATAGTAACAGGAAGGAGTCGTTATTTTTGGAGTACCTATGGCCGAGTGCTCTTTATAAAGATGAACTGTGACAAAGAATATACTTTGTAAAAACTACTATAGACTATATAATATAACTGACACATTATAACTATAATGGTTCATTGGATGCAATCGTTTATTTATAAAACTAAATGAAATAATTTTCTAATTCAGTCTATAATTTAAGTCACCGCAGAAAGTTTAAACATCTTCTTTTATTTAAATAAACACAGGATCTCGTTGTGAGTCAAAAGAAAATACTAATACACTTACCTTAGTCTCCATTGATGTAATAACATATTACTCATTAAATTAAAAGTACTCTAAGTAAGAGTATTATCGAGTTTTATTACTTACTTGGTAGTGCCAGACTGGCAAATATTTGCAACCAAAGTCTCGTCAAATAGAGGCCAATGTCACTCAAAAGTCAGGAGTGTGTGTTAGAAGATATCCGCTGTCCTCTATTTAACTAAGCATTCGGATATATAGATATAACTAGAATAAAAAATACATTTCTGTGGATACAATATTTTTGTTTTATATAGATTTTTATATTTGTAGTAATTTTAATTACATAAATGTTATCTAAATTGTTTTTTGAATAACTTTAAGTGGTGACTTCAGCTAGCTTTTAGCTAACTGAAGAATGCAAAAGTACTCGTAATAATGGTTTATAGCTCAACTGATAATTTGTGGTTATATATGACAATGTTAATTGAGGTAGTCCCAATTGAGTATATTGTCAACATCCTTTTGATAAGATATACTTTTGAATGATGGCACCCGATAGTCTCATGTCCCTTCTGGACAGTCTCACCATTTACGTATAAGCTTGATACTGATTCCAAGAAATTAAACTAGTATGAGGTTGGATCATAATGAATCGAATGCCATTCAACAACTGTTGTTGTTTATTCTGTGCACTCGCAGTGACGTGAACTGCATATAAACTGCAGTCGGGTGGCAAGCGGAAGCTGCGGCAAGCAGTCAGATGCAATTCATTGGATTGCATTGCATTTTAAAGAAATGCCGCGACGCTCCAACTATTTTGCATAACAAACAACAAAGAATTTTAATTGAGGCGTAGGCTTCTTCTTATAAAGGCGCACAACCAAAATAATAAAATAATAAGCACCAAGTTTTAAATATCAAAACATAGGACATCATCCACGGCATTTTAATGGTCGATAAGCCAATTGACAGTCTCTTAACAATTAACATTTTATCAATAGAGCGTCGAAAACGTAAATTCATTCCCATCGATGGATGGTGTGGATGCCCACGCTGGCAGACAGGGGCCCATTAAAACGGGACGGAATTGAAAGCCCCCATTGGAATTACAAACACGCAGCCGCAAATTGTTAAACGCGTGCACACCAAAACGATCGAAAACAACTAAAAAAGAGCCAAAAGATGTACATAGATACTGTAGATACAAGTTTCTTTAGCTGTGTGTGTGTGTATGTATATAATGCAAATAGCTTTAAGCAAACTGAGCCTGAAACTGAACTAAAATTGAAGAAATTAAAATACGAACACGACACAAATGCATTTCTAATTTTTAGGCGCCTCACGGCATGAGGTATATATATTTATGTATATATCTATTTATTTATTCATTTGTGTGTTGTTTACAATTTATAATGTATATTGTATGTATGTTTTTGTTTTCGATTTAGTCAGAGATTTTTGTATATTGTATGAATTCACACGTTTTATGCACAGTATTTTTACGATTCTTTTGTTTTGTTTGCTCGTGACAAACAAGCTTTGCGTTTTTCTTTAGCTTTTGTTTATAATTTTAGGTATGTATTAACTAGTCTAGATTATTGCACTATAGCTCAAAGTTTAGCTTCTAAATTCACTATCTACTTAGTTTATAAACAATGCGAAAAGCTAGTTCTTCGTTTTGTATAAATAGGCAATAAACAATTTCACTATACACGTTTACGTGTACATAGACACGGACATTCTAACAAACACACAACACACAGATATTCTTATACACACTCATAACGCATGGCTGACAGTACGAGTGTGTGGGAGAGAGTATGACTGTGTGTTTGTGTGTGTGTTCCTAGCGTACAATCACAGCACACAAATTACATGATTTCCTCTTAATAAAAATAAAACAAACTATATTTTGGCGTAGTTGCATCATCCTCCACTTGGGTCGCCTAGATGCGACTGCAGAAGTTGTAAAGCAATTGTTTATCCTCGAAATGATAGACATTATTAATGTGTCGCAGCACGCGACCATCAACGAGATGACGTGCATAATGCACAGCCTCCATGCGATCCTTTGAAAGGCCAACCTCAATAAGCCAACTGACAAACTCGCTGCCATAGAAGACCTTGCGATAAACTCGTATGCGCCATCTGCTGAAAGCAATTACAATTAAAATGGTTAACAGAATGTCAATTCAATTGAATAGATAATAAATAAATTAACGTAATAATTATTTTGTATTGAAAGTCACATAATAAATATTTGAACTACTCGCCTTCTGTCCTTCGCAATATCCTTTTTGCAATTCTCCAAATGATGATTGCGAAATTGCTCGCAAATTTGTTTGGTATCTGGACGCAAGTTCGACCAGTGGGGTAGACTGACCACATTGGCGCCATACCTAAAACGATACAAATATTAGTAACAGCTAAAAGTCTTAGGCTAAGTCTTGAATTTACCATATCTTGCGCCAGAATTTGATCAGCGGCATTAGTAACTCTCCCGTATCGCTAATGAAAACAGCCAACACAATTAAACCCTGGCCAAAGTTAAGGAACGCATCGAGAAAACTCAATTCCAAATAGATGCCCGACATGCCCTCCATGACCAGCGTCCAAATCGATACCGCCAAGCCGACAAACATTGAGCACAGTAGAATTATCAATAGGATTGTGTGCTTCAATGTTTGATGCTCATCGCAGTCGCTCGTATGCTCCAACGGCTCCAACCCGCTGCGCGTCTGCTCCTCATACCGTTCTATGATATTCTGGCAACCTTGACGCGAGGTGCTCGGACCGCAGTTGTACGAGCTGCTGCACATGTGGCTGCAACAAGAAAGAGAACCAATATAAATGATTGCAACCAATTAAAATCAACTCTAAACATACGATTCAGTTGGAGGTGCCGTATCGATTTTGTCCAGATCTTTGGGATCCATTACGTTTCGTTGGCGACTACGATTTAAAAGATCTTCAATGTCCATAACAACTGTAGATGTTGTTGTGGGCGTGGTCACTGTTGAGCCCGAACAACAGTTGCCACTGCCGGAACCACAACCTCCGTTGGACCTTTGAACTGTCACGTCTGCTGTGGGTATGATGTCATCATCATCTGACGAGGACGAATAGGATGTGGTACGGACGCTTTGTCTGATCGAGGAACGATCCACATTGGCCAACAAATTGGCTGTTGAAACGGTCGAGTGCAAATCTGATGGTGCTAGAAAGTAAATAAGTTTGATTTAAGATTAAAAATTTTGACAATAAGAGTCATACCCGAATCCGGATTGGACAACTCACGCGTATATGTCAGGTACTTTTCATAGCGTTTCTTGTAACGCTGGTGCAACACGAGGCAGCCCACAGTGACTGCAAAATAAAATACAACAAATTCAGATTAGTCTTTTGTCAAAATCGGTAGCGCTCTTGTAATCCACATTAAGTTTCAGATTGAAAACTTTACGTGCATCATTGTAAGCTTGCAACACCTTGCGGCGAGTGAAGCTGTCTTAACGCGTCAACGCTTTGTATGCTGTCATCATGTGGTAATCGTCGAAGGATAACATTAATTAGATATACACTACGCACCTATGAAACACATGACGAGCATGAAGACGGCAATTGCCGCTTGTGCATTGCCGTATTGAAAGCTGGGATTTTGTTTCTCGCTGGGCATGGATTTGGAATCAAAGGCAATCAGCAGGCCGGAAATGACAGCGGGTACTCCCCAGGCAAATACAAGCTGGAATTAAAAAGAAGCAATCAATAAATATTTGTATCGAAACCATATTTTAAGACATTTACCATATAAGGCCAGAGTTTGAGCACGAAGCACAAGCTGCGACACTGCAAAAAGAGCAACGTGATGGCCAAAAGCGCAGTCCACAAGCGGGAGCTGTAGGTGCCGATGTTGAATAAAAAGAATTGCAGATACAAAGGCCAGCGCTCCACATGATCCAGCTTTGACCAAAGTATCACGCCAATGCAGCACATTAACTATAGGGAATATACATAATTAATACTATTATTTCTTAAGAAATGCAATGTGGTTTACCTGCGACAACACTAAACAGGCTGTAATGCGTTGTGGCATGCGCTTAAAACGTTTGGTAACAATCAACAGGGCCAACATCCAGCAGCAGGCTGCTGCCCCCGCAACGCTTATGTCAAAGGAGAATGCATCCAGCTCATGCAAATAGTCCAAGGGCTTTAGATTTGTCAATGATATCATCTTGGCCGAGATAAACATAAGCGGGGCAGAGATAAATGTACACAACACCATGCTGCGTGCAATCTACAACGAGTAAATTAAATTCAGTTAATTATTTTCTTCTAAATTGAGGTTTAAAACAACTGCTCACCAGCTCAACTTCAACGTTGTACTGCGTTGCAATGACAAAGGCACCGGGAGCTGCGGGAAAAGTGCCATAAAGGAAGCCAAAAGTACTCAACTCAGTGGTGTCATTGAAGTTATCGCCTGCCTGGATAATGTTGACAGTCTGACGGCAGACCAGAGGTAAGACCAAGCTAGAAATATAAATATGTTAATTATATGATATTTTGCAAATTATTTTTTAATTATTAAATATATTAAAAACTAAATAGATATGGGAAATAATAAATAAATTCCAATTTTTATTTAGAAAACAATGTATAATTTTAAAATTAAACTAACTAAAATTGCACTATTCTAATTGCAAATGAAAGTTATTTTACAAATGTATTTAGAACTTTTCTTTATATTTGTGGTGTGTACCCTTAACCTTTTAATAAACATTTACAATAATAATAATATATCTGAAGTTTCCTATTAATTCATTTTATTTTTTCAACTTTGATTTCTTTTCCTTACGTCCTCTGATCTTGTGAATCTTGACAGTACTCACATTTTGACCAATATGAGCACACTGGGAAGCAATAATCCCATGCCCATGGTTTTGCGTTCCGCGCCAGAACCGCCGCCGACAATTTTCAGGCCCAAAAGGAAGAGAGCTGTGGCTGAGAAACTCTGCCCGAAGACGCGCAACACACCGGCCACCATTTCAGGAAGACCCTTGGGGAACATGAAGCCACCAGCGACACCGAGTAGAGTCATCAACAGCAATGGATTGAAGAACAGCGACTTAACGGTGTTCCAAACCAGAATTGAATGCTCGCCCAGGAAACGACGTTGTTTGCTCAATTGCTCAGCGGGACAGGTTTCCGGACAGAGTGGTGGATTCCTAGTAACTTCCTCCTTGTTTTTGATAATCTTGCTTATTTCCATGAGTACCAAGCCAATGGGATTCAGAATGGCCAATGAAATGGGCGCCATGAGATACAAATACGATGCATACTCTGGATGCACTTCCTTGTAAAGAGCCATAACTAAAAAGAAATCAAATAAATTAGATAGAATTCAATTAACAATAGCTGTAGTAGTTACCTATTGGATATCCAATGGCAAAATCGTTGCTCTGCGTGCAAAAGATTGCCATTAAGCCAGCACGGGCGTAGTTCAAAGGTCGAGCAACCAGCAGACAAATGACGAGCACGGCAAAGAAAACAATAGCTTTTGAGATGAGCATAGCCAGCATAAAGGTCCAATTGACGGCACTCCAGTTGAGTTCCACCAGCGACAGGAAGATCAGAGAGGGCAGGGCAAAGGTGCCCACAAATGTGGCCAATCCTTTAGTTTCCGCATTGCTTATGATCTTAAAGCGTCCAGCTATGTAGCTGTAAAAAAGTAAAAAAATACAGTTAATTATGATATCATGTCACACCCCTTTTTAATAATTCTCGTTCTGATTTAAATGCAAATATTGTACTGCGGAACTGTCTGGAGAAAACGGATACACACGCAACACCAACATACAACACCAACAAAATGTCACGTGTGCAAGTCACAAATGCAATTTATAAGATGAAACCAGTTTTGCATTTCATTTGGAATATTAACCAATAAAGTTTGTAAATTTTGCTTTTGTTCGTTCAGCCCAAAAAAATATATAAATAAATAAATATGCAACTGCCTCTAAAGAGCTGGTTCCCAAATGAAGTACTTTCCCTTCCAAAAAAAAAAATAAAATATATAAATAAAAACCTGAACTAGATGATGACGATATTTACTGGGCGTGCTTAAGATTAATCACACTTTTAATTCATTATTGTTTACATTGTGGATGATGCATGTTTTATAAACTGAATGACAGGCGACGTTAAATAATACTTAACGTTTTATTTAGTAACTCATCTTAAATAAATGTTGTGTGTTTATTCTGTTTTTAATTGGAGACTTGTTTTAAATATAATGACACATTTTTTGGTATCAACAAAGTGAACTTTTCGCCACGCGTTTCCGATTAGTTTGTTGTCTGTCTCTCTATATTATAATAATTGATAAGGAAAATATCTGTATTAATTCTAACAAGTGTGGAATTTTTTTATCACAAAGGCGAAAGCCAAATGCTCTTTAATTAACAATTGTATAACTATTAATTGTGGAAAAATTACCCAAAGTCATGATCTATATATTATTTTGGTTTTTTTCCAACTGGTAGTAAGTAATTTGCGTAATCCCCACGTATTTCACTCGACTATGAATACAATATGCATACTCGCATATGCATAAGCATTGTTAATGGAATTTGTTTATTCAGCTAAGTAGATTGTAGTACAAGTGTTTTAATAATTTAAATGGATCCCCAGAGTAATCCACAAATGCGTTCTATGGGCTGCATGGGATCTCATGTGAGGGCTGGTCACGTGCATTGCGTTGATTGGAGCTCTGACTAATGCCAGCTGGACTCGTGATAATACCATGAATACCATGAATCGGGGTATCTACCTACAAACATTTGCGTAAATATAAATGAATATATATTTCCGTCAGTTTAAAGTTCCGTAGTGCCCCACAAAAAAAACAGCTGTGCAGATTGTGGCATTTATTTACCTAACATATGTTTTGAAAAAATTGGTATTATAAGGAAGTATTTCTTGACATACAGCAGTGAAATATGTATATGAGCATTATAATTTAATAAAACACACTTAAGATTAAAGAGAAGATTTACAAAATTAGTTTTTTGTTTGAAAACAGAAATATTAAAATAAACATTTATGAATAAAAAATATTAAGTTAACAAATTTAACTTCATATGATGTGCGCATAATGAAAAATAAAGGAAATATACATTTATTCTGTTTTTTATCTGTTTAATATTCCATATGTTCAATATCACTATTGATTTTGTTGATAAATATAAATAACAGACTAAAAGTTAACTGAGCATTTCCCGTTTTAATTCCCAACAATTATATTTTTTCCACTTTAATAAAATATCCCCAATCTTTGGGTTTGCAGATACAAATGTGAGTTTACGGTTTAAGTTGTTAGCCAGATGAGTAATACCTATGCCGACATAACACATGTGCATATATCATAGGTCAGTACACGAATCGTGGCAAGTTGTAATACCCTCTTGCTAGAGTATAACAATGTATTGTCATTTATAATTCAAATGTAATCGGTTTGGAAAATCATATAACACACATTACGTTCCGATCGCGCAATGATATAGATAGAATAGAACAATAATAATAATATGAGTTTTAAAATTGTTGTTGTCTAATTGATTGCAGCATCAAATTAATTTGTTGTTACAGCAGTCGCGTGCATCTACACTGTAGATTCTATACTTAAAGCAGCTGAGCAAGCTTACACTATTTTATAGAAAGACAGACATGCATAAATCAATAGGAGAAATAACATAAATAAACATATAAGAAGAGTACAGGTACAGTTAGACCTCAAATAAGATTACAATTGTAGTTCTTCCATAAAAAAAAAATAGTTGATAAAATGAAATAAATAAATAAATTGGATATTTCCACTTATTAGGATACTTTATATAAATATAAATGTCTATAGTGCATTTAATAATTCTTAAGTTGCTTTTCCCCTCTATTCCTTTCTTAAAGACTCTATCCTATCAATTAATATCATTTTACATTAATTTTATCCCAATTTCCTGTTTCAAAATTATGCAAAGATCAATTAATATTATGTTTTTAAATTTAACTGCAATTTGTTTAACGAGGTCCCACTGTATATGTATATGTTAATGCACACATACATGCATACGTAATTGCATTGTCAGTCGATTGGCGATTATACAATCGCTTAATGCAACAATCGAAATTGATCGATTTTGTTTACTGGCAACCGTTGCAAGGTCATTTGTAATTGTTAGGGTGTGTGTGTGTCTGTGTGTGTGTCTGTGTATGTATCTGTGTGTTATGTTATTATTTATCTCACTCTCTAAACGTTTTTACTTTCGCTTATTGCAATTAGTAGTTAAGCTTAAATATTTCACAATTGACTTTGCGGGGGGCATACAAATATAAAATGTAACTAGTACTAGTAAATAAGTTTCTATTGTTTGTATTTTCGTTTTTTGTTGATTTTGCATTGTAATTGTTTTGGTATTATTTTGCATAATAATCATTTATCATTTGGACTGCCGTGTTGCAAATCTTTTTTAGACTGACAGCAATTTTCACGCTTCACGGTTTTGTGCACTACAAAATTAGTAACGATTTATGACCGACATTTAAGTCATCTTAAAATTCGAATTACGAATCTAAAAGCGTAGTTGCTGCATTTAATTAAACGTGTTTGTTTATAACCGAGAACTCAATGGGGATATCCGTTTAGCATGCCAACGAATTAATTTATGACTAATGGGGAAATTGAAGACATAAATGTATAAATAAAAAAAGTTGAAAATCCCACAGTGCAAATGCATTAATTAAACGAAAGAATAATTTAACTGAAGTACTCGTAATCATTTAAAGTTAGTGTATGTTTTATTTTCTCTTTTGCCAAATTTTATGCTGATGAATCAAGGAAATAAGAGACAGATAATGAAATCAAAGCGGTCATTGAACGAGCGCGTGACCAATAATAATATAATAATAATAAACAATAACAACTAGAGCTTGTTTTGGACTAAGTAAACCGGACAACAAGTCAACAAAGAACTGGAAGAGTTTTTAAACTGAAAACCTGATAATGAACGCAACGCAAATAACAACAACAAACAGTGCAAATGAATTCTCAGACAAAGACAGTTAAAGTTCAAGGTGCACAGTCCGTGAACTCAATGTGTACTGCGTGGGTGGAACACCCTGTATTACTTACCCACATATAATAATGCCAAAGCATTGAACCAACGCCGGATAGAAATTATCCATGGATACGCCATCCTCGACGCGTGGTGTTGCCGATGTTGTGACGTCGACGTCGCTGCTGCTGCTGCTGACCAATGCAGCCTCTGTGGCAGCGCTGTCGCGCAAAGCTTTGTAGTACATGGAACTATCCATGATGCACTTTCGTTAAGTTGAATCGTTTAGTTACTGGCAGCAACAACAAAGTGTGACATTTTCCCGAATGCGTCACGAAAACAGCTGTCGCTTTGCTGTGACGTCAAAAGGCCGGGAGGACGATAAAGTGACGACAGCAGCTTTTGCTGTATGCAATTATTGAATTTTCGCCAATTGAATAAAGGCGACACACACACACACACACATGCACAAATGATTTAATAACACTGTTCACGGTGTTGCTGCTCTTTGGTTATATTTAGCATTATTTGCAACTATCATTTTCCGTGATTAATACTTATTAGTTGCCGTTGCGTTGTCAGGTATTACGCTTAGAGCTTAAATTCATATCATTTTCCACTTGTCTGTTGCTCGCGAAACTAAAAAATAATATATTTGTTGCAAGTGCAACATGCGCGCTTGCTTTTTATAGGAAAATCTTAATCACTGTTGACAACTTAGCCATTTTATAGCTATCTCTGGCTGTTTTCAGAATTCGTTTGCAAGAAAACAATACAAAATTGCTACAAGCTGGAAATCTGGCTATTTTAAATTTATATTCAGCTAAGTTTTGCTATTAATATTTTTGGTAAAACTGTGCAAAAGTGCCCGAAATAACAAATTTAACACAATTTAACAGAAACTGCTATTCTTCCCCCAAAAACCTGTCAGCACTGGTTTGGAAGACTGCCACCCCACAAAAAATCCCAATCTGGCAACTTGTTCTTATTTAAAGGCTGCCACTGTTCTGAATTTCCCGATCTGGCAACTTGTTCTAATGTAAATTAAAATAAAAATTTTCCTAAATTGGATTTATTTTTAATTTTGAAGCTAGAAGTTTTTAATTTATGCAGAATTTTTGTTGGAATTTTCTAGATTTTTTCATATTTTTTTAAAATTAAATTTGTAACTTCTTTCCCCTGTGGTTGACGAACTTTAAACCTTTATCAAAATGTTTTCTTTAATTTAATCTAATTTTGAGTTTTAAATTTTCTAAAAATTGTTAATTAATTACAAAGTTATGGCATTTTGAAATTTACATTCATTTAAATTTAAATTTTACAGTAACCGACCATTAACAGAGCATTAACAGAACGTGTGCTATCGATAGTTTTGCAATGCATATATCGATATCATGTGTTAACACAGCTGTTTACAAAATTGGACATAAAAAATAAAAATTAGTCATCAAACAAAATTCTACGCAAATTTGTAAAATATTAATTTTTTAACTTTTGCGCTACATTGCGAAAAGCTTACTTAAACAATGAATCGGCTTTTTGGACGTGGAAAACCCAAGGAGCCTGGACCAAGTCTAAATGACTGCATTTCAGGCGTAAGTTGGAATCTGGAAACAAAGGAGAATTTTGATTATAATATTTATTGGATCATTAAAGGTGGATGCTCGGGCTGCCAATATTGAGGAGAAGATTGCGAAGCTGGAGACAGAGCTGCGAAAATATCGGGAGCAGATGAGCAAAATGCGCGAATCGCCAGCTAAAAACTCAGTTAAACAAAGAGCGCTGCGAGTGCTTAAACAAAAGAAGGCGTAAATAACTGATATAAAGTCTGTATGTAAACAGGGTCAATGAAATAATGGCGTCTTTTGATTTGCAGCTATGAGCAACAAGCGGAATCTCTGCGCAATCAATCCTTCAACATGGAACAGGCCAACTATGCGGCACAATCTCTCAAGGATACTCAGGCAACAGTGGCTGCCATGAAGGATGGCGTCAAGCAAATGAAGACGGAATACAAAAAGATAAACATTGATCAAATCGAAGTGAGTTTTTATTGAATAGTTTAGTCAGAGGAATTATACAAACATATTGTTAAACAGGACATGCAGGATGATATGGCCGATATGCTGGAGCAGGCGGATGAGGTGCAGGAGGCAATGGGACGCACCTATGGAATGCCCGAGGTGGATGACGATGATTTGCAGGCCGAACTTGATGCATTGGGCGATGAGATCGCCTTGGACGATGATACCAGCTATTTAGATGATGTCACTAAGGCGCCTGAAGCACCTGACAGAGAGCCAGGTGCCGACAGCATCGTACCCGGCAAGGTATTAAAGATAAATATAATATACATCTATACTTTATCAATAAGTAATGCCATATCTTCTACTTGAACAGAGCACCATTGAAACGGATGAGTTTGGCTTGCCCAAAGTACCGACCTCCTTGAAGACCACATAGATGACATCTCTCTTCAGCTTCTCATTTCCAATGTGCATCTTATCTAAGAAAAAAAATAGCCACAATGTCAGCCTGGCGTATTTCCATACAGTTAAAATAACAAAGTTTAAGTTTTTACCAATTTGTAAGCAATTTCTTATGTTTGATACCAATAGCAGGCATATTAAAAGGATTCGTATACAAATGTTCTCTCTTTCATTTGTTTCTCTTGACTGCAACTGTAACGTAGCAATTGCACTCGAATAATTACATACTTTCGCTCTCTTAAAAGCAAAAGCAACAAACAACGTGTGTCATGCGGATACACTCTCACAAGCACTCTCTTTTGCTGAGCATTCACACACACACACACACAAGCAGAGGAACGTGCATGAAGGTAACTGAGCTTTGAAGTTCAGAGCATGAACTTGAGCGAACGCGCGCGTGTCTCTGCCACTGTGAACGTTTCTCAGTGTGTGTGTGTGTATGCGTGTGTGTGTGTATGTGTATGTGTGCCTCACTGCACTGCTGTGTGCAAAAATAACGCGTTCGCTTGCGTTTAGTCTTCAACTGACTGCTGTAACGGACGGTCGCAAAATACCGAAGTGGGCAACAGAGTCGATCAGCAGCGAACAGAAAATATAGAAAAACCTTCGCCCAAAACAAAAGCAAAATCAATTTTCCCAAACGTAATTGTAACTGCAGCGTGAACGCGCGCGTCGCTGCCACCCCTCACCACCTCACCTCCCACCGACGCGACGCGTTGCTAATTAACCGAAATCAATTTGCTCCAGCAAGACTGACTGACAGACAGACAGACAGACAGACAGCCGGGCACAATCGCATCCTCGTTTAACAAAAACTTCCAACTTGAATCAAATCAAATCAAATAATTATAATAAATATATACATCATAATTAGTGAAACAAAAAATAGTAAAAAGTGTGAGTGTTACAATTGAATCTGAATCTGAATCTGTATCTGAATCTGTGTATCTGTATCTGTATTCACTGCCAAAATGCCACGCAATTGGCAAAAGTCTTGTGTAATTGTTGTATTTAAAACATCGTTTGTTTAATGTTGACGCCCCGACTTCGACCACGCCCACACGCCCGCTGCCCAGCAGCAGCAGCAGCCCCACAGTGCCTCAAAGTGTTATTGTAGATCTTAAATACATACCGTACATACATACATACATACCTACGTATACGCAATATTTACATTTGTTTTTATGCAAATATTTGCCAGGCAGCCATTTTAGCTGCATTAAGTGCAACTATTTTTAGTACAAAACTCGAAAAGCTAATCAAAATCAACATACATAACTGGAAACATAATGGATATACGTCAAATTGGATTATTATTGCATCAAATGGTAAGAAAATAGCACAGATCTTTGGATATATGACTCGTATACACACTCGCACATACATATCTATATCTCATATTGCGCATACGCAGCGTGTAACAGCGTTGAAACATTTTCTCGTTGTTTTCTAGAATTCTATAGTTCTTCTATCGTTCGCAGT
The DNA here is from genome assembly GCA_951394115.2 of Drosophila phalerata. NCBI lineage: Eukaryota > Metazoa > Arthropoda > Insecta > Diptera > Drosophilidae > Drosophila > Drosophila phalerata. Next base: position 16,850,428 of record OX596004.2, read on the forward strand.
AATCGAGTGTTGCATTCGCGATTATTGCGGAGTTGCATTCGACAAATAAAAGCAAAAAAAAAATAAAAATAAAGCAAAATACAAAAGTGCAAAAATGCAGGAAGCAAAATGGCAAAGAGGCAAACACAAAAAGCTTTCTATGCTCACATTTCGTCATCACGTACTTACATAGTATACGGCATGAAAGTGCAGGAAAAAATCAGCAAAAACAAAAAAATAAATAACAAATATACTGATATACTGATATATGTACATAAGTGCAAATCTGTTTGTTTAGTGGTGAATGGAATGAGTCATGTGATCTAGAGGAGCATGGGAATTTAAGTTAAATATTTCTCGCTTCCGAATCAGGATTCATTTTCTGAATAAAGCATACTGAATTTAATATAATTTAATTTGATTTATTGATTTTTCCTAGAGCTATAAGTATAAACCTTTTAACTAACTGCATTAGTCACAAAAATATGTTTATAATTTACATTTAATAAATTAGGGCTACATTTATTAATATATTTAGGATTAGGATTAGATCTAACCATTTTTACTTATAATAATTCCATTTTGGTAATTTATATCGTTTTCTTTGTATTATTTATTTATTGATTGTTAATTAATTTGTAGCTTAAACTGCTTTCGTCTTTTTTTTTTTTAAACAACTTATGATTAATTTTTCATCGTGAATTTGTCGATTTTTCATTTTGCAACAAGTGCATACAAGTGTACTATTTATTGTGCTTAACTTCTAGAGCGATTTCTCGTATTACCACTTTATAAAGTTAACGCCAGAGCAATGTCCCACTTTTTTTTTTTTTGGTTTTTTTTATTTTGATTTTTTTGGCTTCAATATTACAATTTACCAATAATTAAAATTCGATACAAAAGAAGCAAGAAACAACTCTCGGCACAATAAAACTGCTAACAGCGACGCAAAATTTATTATTATTATTTATGCTTAAATACATATTGTTTTGTTTTTAGTTGTTTTTTTTTTTGTTTTTTTTTTTGGTTTATGGCTAATCGAGGCGAAAAACCAAAGATTGGCAATTCAAATGATGGGTGAGACCTTCGACACGTTAGTGACAAGCTTATAAATTATCATTTCAAGCCGAGATCATGCGTCTTAGACTTAGTCTCGAAAATATAGATGATTTTGTAAACCTTTTGAAGATTTTTCATTAATTAATAGGTAGGTCGATATATCAAATAACATGTAAATAAATTTGTATCGCTTCTATAAAATTTTCTAATTCCTAATTCGTTTCTCAACATTTAGATGCATCACAGTTTTAAAGTAACTGTCCACAATTGCATCTCATGCAATTTTCAGCACGATTCCGAATACGACCCGACGACACTGACCAACCTCACAATCAGTTATCACCCTCTCCCCGTAAAAAAAGAGGAGATAAAAAGAACGAGCGAAATTAAAAACCAAAGCAAACAAAATTCATCAAAAATCAAATGAGACTTGCCAAAATACAAAATAAAATAAAATAAGAGCCCTGAGAGATAAAACCGTTTGCAATTGTTGTAGTTTTTGTTGTTGTTGCTATCGCAGCGATAAAGGCAAAAAACAAAAAAGCTCTTTTTCTGTTCTCAACTGGACTTGAATGGTTATTTGTTGTCTTCCTATATGCAATCAATTAACAACAAATGTCTTTACATATGCCTGCCAATAGCTTTTGTTATTGTTACTGCTCTTCTAATGCCGCACAAGCATAAGAGAAGAGAGTTTCGGAAGAGCGGGAGAGAGATCTAAACTTTAGCAAAGGCAATGAACGCGAGCGCGAAAATTCGTGTTGTTGCCTTTGTATTTATTTGCGCGCTTGCGTCGCTGCCTCTGTCGCAGTCGCAGTCGGAGTCGCTGTCGTTGTCTGTGTGTGTTTGTAAAGCTTTTGGCGTTTTCTTCCGATAACGGGCACACACACGCAGGCAGACATAACTATGTGTGTGTGTGTGTGCCTTCGCGTCAGTTTTTCCTCCCCGGTGTCGCATGACCCTGGCCTGCTATTGAAGCTAGACACATTCGGAGGCCAATATAAAGCGCAACCATTCAAAATATATACTAAGCATGTTGCCGCCGATGTCGGCGACAACTACAGCTACAACTACACACACATATGCATGTGTCTCTGTCTCTGTCTCTGTGTATGTGTATGTGTGTGTATGTGTATGTGTGTGTATGTGCTATGCATTTATGTACTATGCACTTACGTACATAAATATTGTAGTACATTTTTTTTATTTTCATTTTATTTTTGCAATTGTAATTGTGCGCGTATTCAATACTATACTTTTCCATTGTTGTTGTTGTTGTTGGTTTTTTGTTTCTAAAATGAGAAAATGCGAAATGAGAATGCACAATTTAATGGCATTTATTTAGCGCCTGTAGAAATTGAAAAGCTGGAAACTATTTTGGCCAAATATACATTTGATATTTCTGAACAATTCTGCATACGTGTTTTTGTTAATCACACTATTTTATTATGAACCAGTTTGACACATATTCAAATTCAGTGACTCAATGTTTAGCTAAATATTTGGTCATAAAAATGTCAGCAGAATAAGCCACTTGACAGTCAATTCCCCCTGAGTTCTTCGATAAAATACCCAATAAAAAACAGCTGGAATAAACTAAGGTTACAATTATGAAATTGTTGTTTAGTTGTAGTTGTCGTTGTAGTTTTTTTGGACAACCCACACTCATGTTGATTTGTCCAACTTCAGTGACTGATAAGCGTACAACGCAGCGTATGCTTGATAAAGCGCAACCTTAGAAAATATTACGTATACGTATGCAAGCATGCTTGTATGCGTGAATGGTGAAGCACAAACAAATGGATTTTGAGCATACAGACACTTGTATTTCCATACAGACATACATATGTACATACATATATTGTAGTTAGGTTTTAGAAGCTTGCGGCCTTGGGTTCTTCAGACCCCGGAGCAGATGTATCTTGCATACGAAAAACTAGTTCTAAAATTATGTATATGTCTACGTTTTTTTTTAGCTTTTTTTTTTTTGAGTCGTCACAGACGCATTAAGTTAAAGTTAAAATTGTAGTTGTAGTTGTTGATATGTTTAGCCTTAAGTCACGTTTTGTATTTGTAGGTCTGCGACCGCTAATTTTTTGACTTCTAGATTCTGTTATTGTTATTGTTATTGTTTGCTGCTGCTGCGGCAAGTTCAACATAACATCAACGAAAAGCCAGCAAAAGCACATACTGCCAACTCAACGTTAACTGCAAATCAGATTCGGTTTCATTTATTTTTTTGTTTTTTTTTTTAAAGCTGCCCCCACAACAGCACAACATTCGGCACATTGAGGTTCAAGGTGACCACGAAGCGGCACTTACCAAGGCCAAGTGCATGTCGTGATTATGCATGCTTGAGATACAAAAATTACATATACAAATATATATGTATATATGGATATACATTCATAAATATATCTACATACTTACGCACATTAATGTACTTACATTTAGGCCTCAAAAAAGGCAACAAGTGGTAAAACACGTGCTCCTCTACGCATTTCAATAATTGCCAACTAACCATAAATAGTCGACCAACAGTTACCCATTACAAAAGCCTTGACTTACTCTTTTCGTTTACAAAAGCTCAGCCTTAGTTCTTTAAGAATTCAGTGACAATGAAGACAGCTTTTGAAACAAGCTTAACACATCAAGTTAAGAGCAAGGAAATTAAATTCACATTCACAATCACAAACTGATTCAGATTCAGTTTCAGTTTCGGCAAAGCAAAAAGCAAATGCCAGCAAGTCAAGTAAAGTCACTCACACACACACACACACAGAGACACGCACGCACACACACATGCACGCAAGCAGCCGAAAAAATCATGACCTTCCACAATGCCAGCAGCAACAATTGGCTCTCGCCCTCTGCCTCTGCCTCTCTGCGCTCTCTTTCTTGTACTCCCTGTGCCTTCGTGAGCGACGCTTTTGGTGAGCGCTTTTATTTCTTTTTGTTTTTTTTTTGGCAATGCGTGAGCTCACACATACAGACGCATGGCAAAGAGTGCGCTGCTCGAAAATAAGGCCAAGGTTACTCACCTTGATTAAGACCGAATGAACGAACTGAACTGAAACTGAACTAAAGAAACGTAGAGTAGAGTAGAGTAGAGTAGAGTAGAAGTGGCTGGGCAGGCTAAACAGAAGTTGCCGTTGCCACCTTAGCAGCAGCAGCAGCGTTTTTCTCTTCTTATTTATTAATATGTTTGTGTGTCTGTGTGTCTGCGTATATGTTTAATGACCTTGCCCAAAAAAAAAAAGCTTCAAGCATAATAATTAACAATAACTTGAAGTGGAGGCTACCTAAGCCGTCGAGTAGAATCAAAAGCAACGAAAATGAAACTGAATTTTTGTGTTGGTTTTTTTTTTCTCTTGTTGCTGTTGTTGTTGTTGTTGTTGTAGTCTTTAGTCAGCCGACAATGGCCCTGCGTCGTCAGAGGTCAACGCCAGGATCAGTGTCATTGCTTTTGCCGCTGCGGCAGCGGCGGCAGCGACGTCAGCGGCAGTCACAAGTACGTTCACTTTAAAACTCATGCCGAAATTACGTATGTATGCCATCTCTCTCTCTATCTCTCTTTGTTGCTCACTCGCACTCTTTCTTTCGCTTTCTGATGATGAGTGTTTAATATAAAAGCGTACACTCATTGAAATTCTGTAAATTTAAGCAATATGCGAAATTATTTAACTTAAGAACATGATTAAAAAAAGAAAAACTGTGAGCTAGCAATCTAAAAATAATAACTAAATGAAATCAATAAATGAATCTCTATAGCAACTGTGGAACTGTAAAATGCCGCTTACAGTTTGAGCAGCATTTGTTCTGTTGCTTTCAATGTGCTTCCAAAACTGCAACACGCGCCAAACTTAATGCGGCCCCAAGGCTTGCATAGTTTTAGCTGCATTGCTCAAATCGCGCGCCTATCTCAATAGCCCCCAAATGCGGCAGCGTCTATAGCACACTATTATCGCACACACACACAAACAACAACTACAACAACAACAGCACTCGTTTAGCCTTAGTTGAGGTCTTGCCATGCACCTCGAAATTGCAAATGCAATAATAATAAAAACTAACATCAAATGCACATGCAAAAATGCAATAGCAATAGAAAACAACAAAAACATAACGAAAAACAAAAACAAAAAAGCACCGTATAGAGCAAGAGCAACAACTCCCGCGCTTTTGTTTTAGTGTTTGTTTGCGAGTGAGAGCGATAACGAGAGCGATAGCTGCATCGCGTGCTGCTCTCTTTTAGTATGCTCGCATTCACGCACACATACACACATACATACACGTACGCACACTTCTAAATTTAGTTCAATGAATTTGCACTGCTGCAACTCTTTGGCACATTTGCTCTTACGAATGCCGTACTCTCTCTCCCTCAGTTGCTCTCTCTCTCTGAATTACACACTCTCTCTGTCTCTGTGTTGCTTTGTTTTTGTTTTGCTGTTGTTGGCTGGCTGGCTGGCTGGCTGACTGGCTGGCAGCTAGTGCAATGACTACGTTGCGGACGACTCGGACTCACTAATGATGTTGCCGTTGCTGCTCTGCGAATGATGATGATGATGGTTATCGAAGGTCTTTCACCCGAACTCGGTCATTGGCGTACATTTGTGTGCTGCTGCTGCTGCTGCTGCTGTTGCTGCTGCTGCTTCTGCTGCTGCTGCGCTGTCTCGACTGTTTGCTGCCGACGCTGACGCTGCTGCTCGCAAATCCAGAGCTTTTCAAAGTGTACATGTCGCAATTTCTTAAGAAAGTTCAATTACCCCAAACAATCAGATTTACTGTCTGTTTTTTGATGCATACACTCGACGTCGACGTCGACTTCGACGGCAACAGCGACTGCGACTGCGACTGCTGCGTCGACAGCGTTCGTTCATTTGCTTCGTTCGTTTGCTGCAGTAGATTTGTTGTTGCTGCTGCCTCTGCCGCTGTTGTTGCAGTTTTCTAATGTTGCCTGGCATGTTGGGCATGGGCATGGTTGCAGATGTTGGTTGGGGATGGGGCATGGGGCATGGGGGCTTGAGGCACGGCCAGTTTTATGGCTATGTGTCCATGGCGCGGGGCATCTTCAAATGTTTGGTTTACCATTTGTTGTTGCTGCTGATGATGATGTTTATTTGCTGCATTTTCGTTGCTTTATATCCTGCAGCATTCGCATCTGCATCTGCATTCGCTTTTATTTTGTCTACTTTTCTTTCGCTTTTTTCGTGGCCATACAATCATATATTTTTGGCATTTACTTAAAATTTAAATGCCCTATTCAAGTAATAAATTTACTATCAAAATGCAAATTTGAAACTGCATTTCAATTGTTATCCAAAATCTTGTAATTTAAATAAGAGGTGTGCCTTACTTTCGCTTGGAGAGTGATAATCTCTAGGGAATATATATAATCTGAATTATTAACCAGAATCGGAACTGAGAGTTATTTTAAACATCACAATTAATTATAACTATAATAATAAGAAACTTAATAATTTTATTCAAAAATCTTAACATAACTCTTAATTTAAATTTGAATTAAAAAAAAATACAAATGTTAAAATTTAAGCTCAGTTTTCAATTTTTTTTTTTTAGTTTCATGAAATTTTATTATGAGCAAATATAAAACTTGTTTCATTTAAATAACGTAGAACTTAAAATTCTACTTAAAATTCTGAACTTAAAATTCCATATAATTTATTTTTGTAGACTGATTCAATCAGACGGAGAATAATTTTTGTTTAAATAGTTGTTGAAAATATTTATGTTTCTTCAAATTTGATTTTTATTTTACACACCAAACAATTCCTTTAAAAAGAATTAAGATTTTCAGCAATTAAAAAAAAGATTACTATAATATATACACAAAAGTTAAGTTGAAATCGTTTTTATCTTTAAAATATTTAAATATGTTTACAGCTACTATTACTTAGACGGGCCATAACTAATTTTGGGTTCTGAGATAAATTTACAATAAATAAACGTGCTCTAAAAAAAATTAATAAAAAATTTTGGGATATTAAAAGTCCTGAAATTTTGAGTTTTTCCAATTTCTTTACACTCACTACTATTTTATTTACTGCAGTCGTATATATATTATGTTTATAATATTAATTTAAATGTAATTTTTATAATACAATATTGCAATTAATTTTGGTTTTTGGCATTTCCGCAGATTATGGCAAATATCTACATATATGTTATTTTAATGCAATTTTGCCAAATTGCTTTTTCATGTTAAATATAATTTTCAAGTTTAACCAAAAAATTGCAAATGTTGTTGCCGCTTCTGCTGCAGTTGCCTCATCGACAGTTGCAACTTTCAAACAAGTTTAGTACATCCAGCTTCAGCTCCATCCCAGCTTCGACTTTAGCTCCAGCTTCGACTCCAGCTCAAGCTCCAGCTTCAACTGCAACTCCAGTTCCAGCTCAAGCTTTAGCCTGGCCAAGAGAGTGGCCAATGGCCAATGGCCAAGTGCATTGTATTTGTATCCGGGCGTCCGTCTCGGTCTTTTGGAGACTTCGATAGGAATTTGTGTGTTTTTCTGATTTTGTTTTATTTTTCCTTTTGCCTGCTTTTATCCATGTTGTATCATTTTTGCTGTTGCACATTTTATTTGATGATTTTTTTTTTTTTTGCGTTTTTCGGCAACGAAATTTTTTCAATGCCTTTGCCTGCAACTTTCGTTGTCTACCTTTATTATTATTTTTATATCCGTTACTTAAAAAATAAGTAAAAGGGTATATTGTGTTCGTTGGAGTGGATGTAACAGGGAGAAGTAGGCATCTCCGACCCTATAAAGTATATATATTCTTGATCAGCATCAACAGCAGAGTCGATATAGCCATGTCCGTCTGTCTGTCTGTCCGTCCGTCTGTCTGTCTGTCTGTCTGTCTGTCTGTTTTTTT